>ML781707.1:339511-359882 GCA_009831015.1 Picea engelmannii
GTCCGAAATTAAATATTGTGCGTTGATTATTTTGTGGCATGGTGGATGGGGGGTGGGGTAAATGAAAATGCGTGGGAGTTTAGGTGGGCGGGAGTGTATGGGGTAGTGTGAGTGGGAAGTGAGGTGGGGGTGACGTAAGGTGATGGGACATGAGTGGAGTGATGTAGGTAGGGGGTAGGGGGTAAGTGGGGGTATGGTAGGTTTAGACTTAGGATAGTTCATTTTATTATGTTTTTTTTATCTTTAATATTTTATTTGTTGTTTTTTATTTAATACCTTTACATTTGTGTTTAGTTTTTGTGTTTTTGTTTTATTTGTTTTATTTGTTTTATATTATTTAATATATATTTGTTATATGTTTTTAAATTGTTTTATTTCTTTTTTATTTTTAATGTTTTTTAATATTTTGTGTTTATTTATATGTTATTTAATTTATTTGTTTTTATATAGTTTTTGTAATTTTCTTTTTATTTAATTTCTTAACTAATCCTAATTACTAACTAATTACTAACCTAAATTTATTAACTTAATTAATAATTGATTAATTAATAATTAATCAATTATTGAACTAGTTGTTTATTAACCAATTTTAACCTATACTAACTTTATTGTTGTTCTTGTTTATCCATCCTAAGTCCATTTATGTAGGGATGGAAAGCGGGAAAAGTAATCGATGGGGCCACAGGACAAGGGAGTGAGGGTGCAGAGTGGATGAAGGATGCGGCAGGGTGATGGAGGTTTGAGCGATAAGAATGGAGGGAGGGAGCGGAATCACCTGAGCCATACTTCATCACCGGGAGAGACGCCAAATCAACAGTCAAAGAATCGACTCGCCTATAATTATAGGACCCCAACATAGGCTCCACCTGGGGATGGCAGCTTCTTTCAAGAGGTGTCAAGAACCACAGACCTGTGAATCATGCAGACCGGTGATTTATCCATTGGGCTGATCCCAAAAAATTATTCTGCAACCTGTACTTGTTTTGATCTTTGCAACTGAAATGAAATCAAATGAACGCTGCTAAAAAAGAGATGCTCAGAGTGCTGAGCTTATTCATTTTTTCCTACCTACCCTACTGCAATCATTTCTCAACTAGGTAATGGAAAAATGCCAATGGAGCCAATCCAGCAGTTGATTTAGTGGCTCTGTTCTTTCACTGTCTGTGATGGAACTCAGAAACAAGTCGGTTACTCGTGCTTGAGAGTAACTTCCACCATGCTTTCCCTTGCATAAGATTTGATCAACCCAAACAACAGGAAGAACATCAGCAATGGAAAAATATCCTGTATTAAAGAATTTCTCCATATAGATAGCTACAGGATCAGTATAGGTTTGGCCCATCTTTTGATTTTCAACTTCAAACAACTCAGCCTCAAGACTCGATTTTTCAGCTATGCATTCTATGTCTTTCAACACTTCTTCATCTAGTTGTGGATGCTTTGATGGTTTGTGGAAGGATGCCTCTACTGAACACATCTATGTAACTGACTACCTGATCATGTCAATATCATAACAACTTTTTGTTTCATGACTAGAGAATGAAGAATGATTTTGGCCACACAGGCCATCCAACTGATCCGCTATTGGATCCTGAAAGGACTGACAAGACTGCTGCATTGACTCAAATGAAATTTCCTGCTTGTTTCTGTATTCATCCTTCAACACTTGTCCAAGAGTCTTCTTCAAAACTTGAAATGAATTAAAGCACAATGGCACAGAGTTCTTTTGTATTAAATCATAATTTGTCTCAGGCTCTAAGCTTTCATCAAGAATTTGAAAATTGAAGAAGGGCAAGTGCTGCGATTCTGGGTTTAGGACAGCCTCCATATCCTTAATGGTATCATCAATTGATTGGTCAGAGGAATTTTTGTCTTTACTGTTTACAACTGGCCTAGAGTTTATTTTCAGAAATTGAAAAGATGAGCAACATAAGGACAAAGTGCTTTCACTTACTCTGAGATTTTTTGTCTCTTCCCCATCGCTGTCATGACTGTTGTGCAAGGGATGATTGTCGCATCTGAACGGTAACTGATATTCTTCCTTCCAATGACATGCTGCCGGTTTATCTGAACAGACAACCTCTGTTTCAGCTTCATGATCATCATCATACTAATCCCACTTGGGTGGACAATCCAAGTAAGGAATGTTGTCAAACATCCACATCATATCAGCTGGTTGTTCCTCTACAAATTGAGATGGAGCTTCATCTTTGACTGTGCCATGAATTGAGTACATGAACGAATCATCATTCAAAACATGGTATCCAGRATGAGAAGAACAATGTTTAGGGATTGGGTCCGTGTCTTTCTCTGCAATCACTGGAACATGATGTCTTTGGACAACAAGCTCATCTTTTATGTTAATTTTCTGCATCAGYTTTTCCATGACACTGGCCAAAATCTCCAGTTTATCTTCTGATGACTTCAGCTGCTCCATTTCTTTATCCTTCAACTGTGACCTCTTGATCAACAAGTTGGTCTCTACATCAACTGCAATGTTCTGCATCTCTTCAAGGCCTGTAGTGTTCCGTTCTCTTAACTGAAATGTCATCTCAGGATCAAAGGCATCTGGGTAATGCAAATGAGCTGACCCTGGGGGTGGCCTTATATCAGCAGGTATTACATGATATACTTTATTGAATCTAGCTGAAAATTGTTGTATTGTCTCCCCTGGATTTCTTTTCAAGTGTTCGTACTCTTCTAGGATAAGGAAAACATTTCCCAAGACCACCCACCTATCCAAGAAAACTTGTATGAACTGCTGAAAATTTCTGATGCTTGCGGCTGGAAGGTTCTTAAACCAATCTTTAACTTTACCTCCCAAAGACAGGGCAAACATTCTGATGCCAACGTCATCTTCTTCTACCTCAAATAGGTCAAGAAAATCCTCAAGACTTTGGATATGCTTTTCAGCAGTAATATTGGCATTCTCTCCATCAAACCTGGGCAAATTATTGATGTAATTGACAGGAAGGTCATGGAGAATAGGAGGCAACTCTAGAGGCTTGTATCTGTCTAGGAATTTTGCGAGCACAGGAGATGAAGCAAGGGGCTTAAAAACATCCAGAGGTTAGCAGAAGTAGGATACAGAGCAGGAGGCTTATGTCTTACTAGGGTTTCTATAGGTGCATCTGGGACGTGCACATGTGTATGAGCATGTACATAATCTACAATTGGGGATATGATCTCTTGAGACTCATCAATTGACTAATGGTCAAAATACTCTTCAACAATATACTTTTGACCAGGCTTAGAAAAAGACAAGACATGATTGCAGATAAAACCAAATATGTCTTGAATACAATTTGAGCTTGAGTACCTGGTCTTTCTAGGCTTCTTGGCCATGCTTCAGGTTCTTCCTCCAGTGGAGTCTTCGAGATGGCACTATCTGGAGATGATTGGAGTCGTTAGGTGAATGATCTCAGCCTTCTTGTGTCTGGTCACTGTCCACCATCAGTGATAAGAGCTGGAGCTTGAAGTGTGCTTCTGGGGAAGGGTTCCCCAGCGGAGTCGCCATTATGTTAGCACTCTGTAATTTGCCCAAGGCTGTGAGGTAGTCACAGAGGCAACATCAAAACCAATTCGAGTCTTGGATATATCCCTCCAAGACTCAAAGAGGGATCTCTCTGTCTGATATAGCTTTGTTTGAGGAGGTATTAGGCTAGTTATGAAGAACAATGGGCTTTGTTGTCAAAGTGTTTTTGAATTGGTTGAGACAATCAACTCCTCCATTGGGCTATGGGGTCTGTAATAAATTAGGAATGAAATACAGCCATAAACGAGGAAAGATGACTTCCATAGGGTGAGATGATATACTCACTAGATATTTTGCAGCTTAAATGATGGACAAAAGAAAGGGTGAGAAGGATAAATTCGACTAAGAAGCAGTTAAGAATTCCTTAATCGAAAACATCAGAAGACAAACATTTAAATCTTTTAGAATCGGAAACAGGGTATCAGAGATAAATCCTGAGAGATACGTTACTCTTAAAGATTAGTTTCAGAAAATAAAGTGGTAACAAAGCGCAGATAACATTCAACTTAGAAAATAAACATCACCAGTGAACATACGCAAGAATCCTGTAAAGTGCCTCCCTTTCATTAATGGCAGATCTCTTCAAAAATGCTACAGCTTGATAGCCACAGGGCGTGAAGATCCAACCCTTTTACATTAAAATCATCTCAATAAATAAGAAAGATCATCCCCCTCAAGTTCCGAGAGTCGGTTCAACCGCCTCGGCCAAAAATAGCCACCACTCCCATAAAATTCGGAGTTTTCTGCCATGAAAAATGGACCGTTTTTATGAGAAAAATGGGTCCAATCAGACATGATTTTCTATTCAATGATGACACCTGGGAGAAAACTGAAAGAGTTTATTGTATATGGGCATGTGCTGGACAAAAACCTCTTTCGGTTTCGCCGAATTCGTCCCCAGCTGGCTGTGACAGCTCCTGAAAGATCGGGACTGAAACAGAAAATGGAAAATCTAGAAAAATAGGCATTGAAGATGTCTTCGATGCTCTCTGCTCGTGACCCCGTTGCAAAAACTGAAAGAGGTTTTTGTTCTTCAGCCCGTTCTGAGAAAAAATCTCTCTCATATTTTCAAAATACGTCTCTGTTTGCTCATAATCGCCCCCGGAAGAAGGCATGGTAACACAAACAAATATTGGCAAAAGTTTGGGAAAGTGGGTTTTTTGCGGGAGGCGGTATTCCGGACCCCCCCCCGCCTCGTTAAATGTAGAATGCCCGGGGCGGTCCGAAATTCAATTAGGGCCGTAGATTTAGGTACCCAAATCTAGGCCATTTAGATTTGTATGATCGTTAATTCAAATTCCGGACCCCCCCCCTCGTTAAATGTCGAACTCATGGGGGGGTCTGAAATTAAATATTGTGCGTTGATTATTTTGTGGCATGGTGGATGGGGGGCGGGGTAAATGAAAATGCGTGGGAGTTTAGGTGGGCGGGAGTGTATGGGGTAGTGTGAGTGGGAAGTGAGGTGGGGGTGATGTAAGGTGAGGGGACATGAGTGGAGTGACGTAGGTAGGGGGTAGGGGGTACGTGGGGGTATGGTAGGTTTAGACTTAGGATAGTTCATTTTATTATGTTTTTTTATCTTTAATATTTTATTTGTTGTTTTTTATTATTGTTTGTTTTTTATTTAATACGTTTACATTTGTGTTTAGTTTTTTTGTTTTTGTTTTATTTGTTTTATTTGTTTTATATTATTTAATATATATTTGTTATATGTTTTTAAATTGTTTTATTTCTTTTTTATTTTTAATGTTTTTTAATGTTTTTTAATATTTTGTGTTTATTTATATGTTATTTAATTTATTTGTTTTTATATAGTTTTTGTAATTTTCTTTTTATTTAATTTCTTAACTAATTCTAATTACTAACCTAAATTTATTAACTTAATTAATAATTGATTAATAATTAATCAATTATTGAACTAGTTGTTTATTAACCAATTTTAACCTATACTAACTTTATTGTTGTTCTTGTTTATCCATCCTAAGTCCATTTATGCAGGGATGGAAAGCAGAAAAAGTAGTCCATGGGGCAACAGGACAAGGGAGTGAGGGCGCAGAGTGGATGAAGGATGCAGCATGGTGATGGAGGATTGAGCGACAAGAATGGAGGGAAGGAGCGGAATCACCTGAGCCATACTTCATCACCGGGAGAGACGCCAAATCAACAGTCGAAGAATCGACTCGCCTAAAATTATAGGACCCCAACAGGTGGCAATGGAAAAAAACTTCTCGTCAAGGCTATATTGCTTGGACACACTTTGTGGAAGAGCTTTATGAGTGCTTTGACACTGACACCAACCATTTGGGTCGTTTGACAAAGTTGAAACAATTAGGAACAATGGAAGACTTTATAGCTGCCTTTGAGCGCCTGGCATTTAGAATAGAGGGCATGTATGATGCCTTTTTTCGAAAGTGTTTTATCAGTAGCCTCAAGGATGAGATTCGATCCCATGTCCTCATGGCTCGGCCTCAAAGTTGTGTGGAGGATACTAAAAGAGATAAAGAAGCACAACAGGTTGTATCTTCTCAAAACTAAAAACCCTCCTTTATCCCTCACCCTAAACCAGTAAATCCCACTACTCCCTCTGCTCCACTAAAGATCCAAAAATTGACCAGGGATGAAATGGATGAATGCCAACTCAAAGGCCTTTGTTATAACTGTGATGACAAATATTTCTTGGGCCACTTGTGTAAAGAACAAAATATTTTTATGGCCATCTCCGAGGATATTTCGGAAGAGGATGTAGAAACTCCCTTTGTGTCTGAGTCACCTGAATCCATTGACGTAACCCCTCCCTCAGACCTTCTCAAAGCATAACCAGTCATTTCCCTCAATGCTCTCACTAGCTTCTTCACTCACCAAACCCTCAATCTAATCGGTTACATCAAGCATCATAAGGTCATCATTCTGGTTGATAATGGCAGCACCCATAATTTTAATCATCACTGCATTGCCCAAGAAACTCATTGCTACATCCATGCCATCGATAATTTCCAAATCATGATTGCCAATGGTGATTCCATGAAATGTGGAGGGCATTGTGAAAATGTGTGTCTCCAAATTGGTGACTACCACATGAAATCCCATATGTTTGCTATCGACATGGGAGGTTGTGACATTATGTTGGGTGTAGACTGGCTAAGGACTTTGGGTCCCATTCTCATGAATTTTAAAGACTTAAACATGAAATTCGACCAGGAGGGCCACCAATATAAGTTCCAAGGCATCACCTATGGTTCACCTAAGATCATTAGTTCCCATCGCATGGAAAATATTCTCAAGAAAGGACATTCTGGTGTTATCGCCCAACTCCATGCCATACAAGCAACAGATACACCCTCGATCCCACAAGACCTCCAATTCATCCTTTCTAAACATCAATTAGTCTTTTGCACTCCCCAAATATTCCCTCCTTCCCGTGGTGTTCATGATCATTCCATTCCCCTTATACATGGAAGCCTTCCTCCCAATATCCGTCTGTATTGTCACCCCTTTTCCCAAAAAAATGAAATTGAGAAAATGGTCCAGGAACTCCTTAATGTAGGTGTTATCTACCCTAGTACGAGCCCCTACTCTTCTCCTGTGGTCATGGTCCTGAAGAAATAAGGTTCTTGGAAAATGTGTCAACAAACTTACCATCAAAGACAAATTCCCCATTCCTATCATTGATGACCTCCTGGATGAATTGAGTGGTGCCCAATTCTTCACTAAAGTTATATTTGTTTGGGCTACCACCATATACGTATGAAAGAGGTAGACATTCCCAAGACTTCCTTTAGAACTCATGAGGGCCATTATGAGTTTTTGGTCATGCCCTTTGGCTTTTGTAATGCCCCCTCCAACTTCCAAAGCCTCATGAATCATGTCTTCCATCCTTTTCTCTGCCATTTTGTCTTAGTTTTCTTTGATGATATCCTCATCTATAGCAAAACCTGGACATACCATCTTTCTCATGTGGATCGAGTTCTCCATCTACTCTCTCAGCATCAAATTTTCCTGAAACAGTCTAAATGTTCTTTTGGTGCCTTATAAGTAGAATACTTGGGTCATCTGGTTGGCAAGGATGGCGTCAAGGTGGATCCTAAAAATATTGAAGTTATGCAAGGTTGGCCTCACCCAAAGACTCTTAAGAGCTTGCGTGGATTTCTGGGCTTAACAGGGTATTAATGAAAGTTTGTTAAGAATTATGGGAAGATTACAACACCTCTCACTTCTCTCCTCAAAAAGAACTCTTTCACTTGGACTCCAGCCACTGCTCAAGATTTTCAAACCTTGAAGATGTCCATGTGCACCACTCTAGTCCTCGCCCTTCCCAATTTCACAAATACCTTTGTGTTGGAATGTGACGCTCAGGGAAAGGAATTGGTGTTGTCCTTATGCAAGAGGTTCGAACTTTGGCCTTTACCAGCAAGCAAATATCTAAAAGAAAACTAGGCAAATCCATATATGAAAAGGAAATGTTGGCTATTCTACATGTCGTTGATCTATGGCTCCTTTATCTATTGGTGTAATGTTTCCAAATTAAGACAAACCATCAAAGCCTCAAGTATTTTTTGGAACAACGCATTTCCTCCCCAAAACAACAAAAATGGGTGACTAATCTCTTTGGATATGATTATGACATCATTAAGAAATAAGTTTCTTGGAAAATGTGTCAACAAACTTACCATCAAAGACAAATTCCCCATTCCTGTCATTGATGACCTCCTGGATGAATTGAGTGGTGCCTAATTCTTCACTAAAGTTTATATTTGTTTGGGCTACCACCATATACGTATGAAAGAGGTAGACATTCCCAAGACTACCTTTAGAACTCATGAGGGCCATTATGAGTTTTTGGTCATGCCCTTTGGCTTGTGTAATGCCCCCTCCAACTTCCAAAGCCTCATGAATCATGTCTTCCGTCCTTTTCTCTGCCATTTTGTCTTAGTTTTCTTTGATGATATCCTCATCTATAGAAAAACCTGGACAGACCATATTTCTCATGTGGATCGAGTTCTCCATCTACTCTCTCAGCACCAACCTTTCCTGAAATAGTCTAAATATGCTTTTGGTGCCTTAGAAGTAGAATACTTGGGTCATCTGGTTGGCAAGGATGGCGTCAGGGTGGATCCTAAAAATATTGAAGCTATGCAAGGCTGGCCTCACCCAAAGACTCTTAAGATCTTGCGTGGATTTCTGGGCTTAACAGGGTATTAACGAAAGTTTGTTAAGAATTATGGGAAGATTACAACACCTCTCACTTCTCTCCTCAAAAAGAACTCTTTCACTTGGACTCTAGCCACTGCTCAATATTTTCAAACCTTGAAGATGTCCATGTGCACCACTCTAGTCCTCGCCCTTCCCAATTTCACAAATACCTTTGTGTTGGAATGTGATGCCTCAGGGAAAGGAATTAGTGTTGTCCTTATGCAAGAGGGTCGAACTTTGGCCTTTACCAGCAAGCAACTATCTAAAAGAAAACTGGGAAAATCCATATATGAAAATCAAATGTTGGCTATTCTACATGTCGTTGATCTGTGGCTCCCTTATCTATTGGTGCAATGTTTCCAAATTAAGACAAACCATCAAAGCCTCAAGTATTTTTTGGAACAATGCATTTCCTCCCCAAAACAACAAAAATGGGTGACTAATCTCTTTGGATATGATTATGACATCATTTAAAATAAAGGAAAATACAATGTGGTTGTGGATGCACCTTCCCGAAAATATGAATATGAAGGATCATTTTTTTCTCTTTCATTCATTGTACCAGATTGGCTCCAAGTCGTTCGCCAGGAATGGCTACAAGATCCCAAAAGTTTGCATCTAATCCAACAATTGCAGTCCAATTCTCCAGCTTCCCCAGGGTACTCTTGGCTCCATGATGAACTTCAATACAAAGGCCATTTGTATTTAAGTAAACAATCAAATCTCAAATCCATGGTACTTTCTGAGCTTCATGCTACACCCACAGCAAGGCACTCTGGGTTCACAAAAACCTATGACAGGGTCAAACATTCCTTTTTCTGGGATGGTATGAAACGGGACATTCGTAGTTTTGTTGTTGAATGTGATGTGTTTCAATGCAACAAGGGAGAAACAGTCAAATATCCAGGCACACTACAACATCTCTCAATTCCACCTGTTATTTGGAAGGATATCTCTATGGATTTTATTACTGACTTACCCAAATCAGGAAATAAATTAGTCATCATGGTGGTTGTTGATCACCTTTCCAAGTATTCTCATTTCTTCTCCCTTCAACACCCATTTACAGCATCCACGGTTTCTTAAATTTGCATGAATCAGGTCTTCAAGCTTCATGGGATGCCGCACTCTATTGTTTCTGATCACGACCCAACTTTCACAAAAAAAAAATGGCAAGAACTATTCAAGATACAAGGCACCAAATTGCATCTCAACACATCTTATCATCCCCAGACTGATTGCCAAATGGAAGTTGTCAACAAGTGTTTGGAAACATATTTGAGGTGTTTTTCCTCGGAAAAGAAAAATCAATGGGATTAATGGTTACCCCTAGTTGAATGGTGGTAAAACACTTCATACCATACAGATACACGCATGACTCCTTTTGAAGTGGTATATGGACAGAAGCCACCTTCAGTTCTCTCATACTTACCGGGTTCCTTGAAGGTCCAGGTGGTTTACCAAACACTTACAACTTGAGAGGCTATTCTTCGTACCCTCAAAGAGAATTTGTTCATGGGACAGAATCGCATGAAGCAACAAGCTGATCAAGGTCACTTTGAACGTCAATTTGCAGAAGGGGATCAGGTGTTCCTTCGACTGCAACCTTACAAGCAAACTTCCCTCAAGGTCGAGCATTGTCAGAAGCTAGGGCCAAAATTTTATGGTCCTTATATCATTCTCAAGCATGTGGGACAAGTAGCCTATCAGTTAGCTTTTCCTAGCCATTCGAAGCTACATCCTATTTTTCATGTTTCATGATTAAATAAGGTGATTGGAGCTAAGTGCCAAATTCAAACCAACCTTCCCAAGTTAGCTGAAGAAGGATCCATTTGGCTACAGCCAAAAGCAGTTTTGGACCAGCGTGAGCGTCGCCTAAGTCGGAGAACCTTCAAGGAAGTGCTAGTCTAGTGGAAAGATACAACTCCAGCAGATGCCACTTGGGAAACAACTACCATTTTGCAACAATTTCCTCATCTCAAGCCTTGAGGACAAGGTTGGTTTTAAGGGGGAGGACATGTTAGGGTCATAACCTGCACATAGGTAGAACAATATATTCGGATGTAATAAAGGTCAATATTAATAAGGCCTTTCAATAAAATAGAATAAGGTGGATGTAAGAAGACCTAATAGAAGCTTCCACTTCTAGAAGGATCTTCCTCTAGATGCTTATTTTAATAGACATATTTATTATAAATAGGAGTCGAGGGTATGATAACCCTATCTTGGATAATATTGTAATAGAGCACTGCTCAACTAGATGTTGCCCCCTCGAAGAGGCCTGTGAACATTGCTTTTAGAATCAAAGTGTTATTTATGTTGTTGTTCTTATATCATTTCAATGCTATTGTTGTGATTGTTCTAGTTATATTGTTGTTATTCTGCCATTTCTAGCATTTTATTTCTGTTCTGCATACTTTTTATATCTGTTATATTACACTAGGTGCTCCAAGGGTTCCAATCGCCTCTTTCTTTTTTCCTTGCATGACGTGCCCTTCAGGACACACAGCGTGCTCCAAGGGTGCCACTTACCTCTTTCTATTTTCCATGCATGACGTGCCCTTCAAGACGCATTACGTGCTCCAAGGGTGTCACTCGCCTCTTAATTGAATTTGGTAAACGTCAAACCCCTGAAATCAATACTCCACCAGGATATCTTGTGGGAGACTAAGGGCCTCTAAGGAATAAGGCCCATGCCTTATTGTGCACCCCTTAGAATCATCGTGAGCAATTGTCACAGTCCTCCCTCACAACATCGTGGGTCTTCTTGAACTAGGTAATCATTAACCTACAGTTTGAGCCACAGCGAGAGTGCTAGTAGGCTATGGCAAGGATTCTGCCACATCTCTCCCTCAAAGTCTCTGGTTGTCGTGCGTGACCCATCTACTCCACATGTGAGTCTGGTCGAAAATCTATTGTCATCCTCCATCCATCAACAAATCATGTCAGCAATAATAATAAATCATCATAACATCTATTAATATGTACATATGTCACATCAACAATATTCAAACCCCAATAGTCCACTCCCTGACTCAATCCAGAGTCCAAGGGGTTTCATCGATGTCTCTGCATCCTCAATGTCCAAAGTCTTTCACACTCAGGAGAACCTAGTCAATAACACATGTCTATGTAAATATAATGAAATAGCATATCATCAATCCATAGTATCCAATAATCATAATCAAAACGACCGATAGTATAATAAATCGGATCACTTACATGCAAGTGTACTCAAATAATATGTTCACTCTGTGCATGCAAGATCTAGATGTTACATACACCCCCTCTTGGTTTAAACTTTGTCCTGAAGTTTTTCAATATATAAGTGTCGAAATAAAGTGTATCATAGTATCATAAGTCTATCTATCAAACAAAAATGGAAACTGTTGGTGCATATCATATGTGTCCTCCCAGTTAGCTGAGTGCGGACTATAGTTGTCCCATTGGACCTTGACCTGATCCAATGTTCGATGTCGTAGCTCTCGAATGCAATGGTCTAGGATGCAGATTGGATCTTCTATGAGAGAAACCTCATCAAATACCTGCAAGAAACTCATGTCAATAACATGTGTAGGATCACTAATATAATGTCTCAAAAATGATACATGAAAAAAATCGTGCATATGCCTGAAAGAATCAGGCAAGGCTGGTCGATAGGCCATAGGCCCCTTCTTCTCTATAATAGCAAAGAGTCCCATGAACCTAGGAGAGATTTTATCACCATTTCCAAACTTTATCAAACGCTTATGCGGTTTCACCCGCAAGAAGACTCAATCGCTAACTTCATAACTACGGTCAACACGGTGTGCATCGACATAACTCTTCTTTCGATCCTATGCTTCTTTGATCCTTTGTCTTACTGTTTTCATTTGATCTTCAGTTTCTTGGATCACTTCTGGTCCCACCAGGAATCTATCCTCAAGTCGATCCCAACTCATAGGCATCCGACATGGTCACCCGTAAATAAACTCAAAAGGTGCCATCCTAATGGTGCTTTGATAATTGTTGTTATAAGAAAATTCTACTAGTGGCAAGAATTGTTCCCAACGCTTATGTTGGTCCATAATGTACATATGCAACATGTCCAACATTTAGTTTTTTCATTCGGTCTTCCCATCTGTCTCTGGGTGATATGCGGTACTAAAGTTAAGTTGGGTTCCCAAGGCCTCTTGGAAACTAGTCCAAAATCATCCAGTAAACACCGATCCTCGTTCGGATATAATCCTCTTAGGAACACCATGCAGCTTCACAATCTCGTTGATGAAAACTCTAGCTATGTCAGGTGCCTGATACGTCGTACACATAGGAATAAAATGAGCACTCTTCGTCAAAGTGTTGACTACCACAAAAATCGAGTCGTGTCTCCTTGTTGTCAATGGAAATCCAACAATGAAATCCATCAAAATGACCTCCCATTTTGGTTCCTGAATAGCGTGTGGCTGTAGTAATCCTGCTGGATTTCTATGTTCACCCTTCACCTATTGACATTCTAGACATCTTTCCATGTAGTTGACTATGTCTGCCTTCATTCCTTTCTAGAAGAATAAGGGTTTAAGGTATTCCCTCATCTTCGTGACTCTTGGGTGAGCCATGTACACTTCTCTGTGAGCCTCGTTTAGGATCAGACTTCTCAATTCGTCGTTGGGCGGTACGTAAATTTGACTTTTAAATATCAATAATATGTCATTTTCCATAGTAAATCCTTCAAATTTTTCTACATCATGGTGTTTTGTCCGATAAAATCCTTGAACTCTTTGTACCAGTCATCGTCGCACTATAAAGTTAGAATCGTTTCATGTAGATTTGTCTAAAGATGAATCACTAAAAATATGCATGGTCTCTGACTCAACGCATCCGCAATCTATTCATTGTTCCCTCTATGTAAGTAATCTCGAAATCGTACTAGCTAAGCAATTCCAACCAACGTCATTGTCGCGCATTCAATTCGCTTTGCGTAAAGATGTGTTGTAGTCCACAGTGGTCCATTTTTAGTTCAAATGTTTGTCCAATAAGGTAATGTATCCAAACTCTCAAGGAATATACAATGGCTAACAACTTCAAATCGTGTGTCACCTAGTTCTCCTCATGCCTTATAAACTTTCTCGAGATGTAAGCGATCACTCGACCGTCTTGCATAAAGACTCTGCCTAAGCCTTCCTTGGATGCATCAGTGCATACCAAGAAGTCCTCGTCCATGTCAAGGACCTTCAATATTGATGTCGTTGTCAACATCTCCTTGAGCCTCTGAAATGCCTCTGTGCATTTCTCGGTCCAAACAAACTTCTTGTTCTTATTCTTCAATTCCGTAATCGGATTTTCTATATTTGAGAAACCCTCAATGAACCGTCGATAGTATCCCACTAAATCCATGAAGCTACACATTTCTGGGACATTCGTCGGCACATACCATTCCATAATAGCCTCGACCTTTGCTAGATCCAAAGTGATACCTTCGTCGGAGATGGCATTCCCTAAGTAGTGAATTTTCGATTGATAAAATGAGCATTTAGACAAATTCCCATACAATTTATTCTCTCGCAAACACTGTAGTACCAAGCGCAAGTTTTCTTCATTCTCCTTCATCATCTAAGAGTAAATCAAAATATCATCCATGAATACTTGGACAAACTTGTCCAAGTAGTCAGGGAACACCCCATTCATCAAACTCATAAATACCCATGGGGCGTTCGTCAGTCCAAATGGTAAAAAATTAAACTCATAATGTCCAAACCTCATCTTAAAGGCGGTCTTAGGGATGTCATCCTCCTTGATTTGTAATTGGTGATACCCTGATCTCAAGTCGATCTTTGAAAACAAAGTCGCGTATTTCATCTCATCAAACAGTTTATCAATCCTTGGCAACAGATACGAATTCTTAAATGTTTCCTTGTTCAATTAACAGTAGTCAATGCAGAGTCTCCACGACCCATCCTTCTTTCATATGAAAATAACAGGTGCACCCCACAATGACACAGTTGGACATATCAGTCCTAGGTCTAGCAACTCCTTCGGTTTCATTTTCAACTCCTATAACTTTGGGGTCGACATCCGATAGGGTGTTCATGCTATCAGTCCAGTCCCCAGTTTTAGGTCTATGGTAAATTCCAACTCCCTCTCTAGTGCCATCCCCGGTAACTCCTCCGGGAAGAAGTCCGCAAACTCTCTCACCACCGGAAGGTATTCTAGACCTTTTGCTACTCCCTTCTCATTTAATGCAAGGATCGCATAAATCTTACATCCATTGCGCATGCTCTTCCATAGCTGCAAGGAAGAGATGAACCTCAGGGAAACTCCCTAGTTCTGACCTACAATAACACGTCCTTTTCCCTCATCATTGACCAAGATTAACCATTTCGTCTTATTGTTGAGTATTGCCTCATGCAATTCCAACTAGTCCATACCGATCACGATGTCATAATATCCTGAGATCATGATGTACAAGTTGTTCCTAGTGACAAACGCTCCCAGGTTAAGGCTACAACATGTAACCTTCCCACCAACCTTCGGTTTGGATCCATAAGCCATTTCTACAAAGATAAACTCATCATGTTCAACTTCCTCTACCTTAATTATTTTTAGAGTTGCCCCAGAAATGAAACTCTCTGTAGCACCTAGATCTATCAAAATACTAAGGGTCTAGTTAGCGAAGGTACCTGACATATTGAGAAAAAATGACTGGTGCTCTACCTGGTGGTTATTCACCACTGCATGAATCCGATGGGCCTTGCCCAAATATCCCACGGTAGTGGGTCCAAATGATCTATATACTCTAGTCCTCTCCACTGGGTAGTCACACTGGTAATGTGGCTCCCCACATGTCCAACACCCTTTCTTCGGTCCAGTACTCCTGGTAGCCGAAGTAGAAGCCAACGGCCCACTGGAATGGAACCTTGGTTTTTTCTACTGAACGAGACTAAACTATTGTTGTTGCGGTCGACGTTGTTGTTCTTGTTGTGATCCTCGATAAGGAGTTCACTACTAAGGCACTGGTCTCCGAGGTGTAGTGAGTGTGGATCCTCTCTAGAAGCCACAATATCATGGTGAATGCCTAGCTGGTGTCTAATGTTGTTGCGCACCAGATGACACCTGGCCTACTAGTATCACTAGAGTCCTTCTCTGAACCCCACTGATAAGCTCCTCCTCTTCTATGAGGGCCTTCTGAATGACATCATGCAAGGTTTGAGGCATCAAAATCCTAACCTTTGCACAAATGCTGACATTAAGTCCAAACACGAACCTATTGACCTTAAGTTTCTTGGTATTCCGATGTGGAGCATACTGAAGTAGATCCATAAAATGTGCCTCGTACTCGGGCACCGTACAACCTCCCTGTCTCAAGGCGTTAAAATCATTGAGCTGACATTCAATGAATTCCTCCGACAGATACCTCTCTTGAAACCATTCCTTGAAAAGTTCCCATGACACATCTTCAACGACCATGTTCAATTGTGGCAGGAGCATCTTCCACCATAGAAGAGCTCTCCCCTTTAGTTGAAAGATCTCCATGCGGATCTTCATGGTGGAGTTATAGTCGCGAAGTGCAAAGAACATCGCCATATTCTCCAACCATGCCTCGGTGGTTGCGCCATATGGGGCACCAAAGAAATCGAGAAATTTGACCTTATCGAGTTCGCGGTGAATTCTACTAGTACCGACTAGAGCGCGTGGTGGAACCTCAAGGGGTTTCGGTGCCTTGGCCTCATCTCTAACCAAACGGAGATCAGTGCCTCATAAATCCACTGAAAATACCTCATCAGCCCACCCACATCACCCACAATGATTTGTTCCTACCCGACAACATATTCTTCTCCCTAGGGGTTAGAAACCTTAGGCGTGGATGCTATTAGGGGTATCGTGCCTCCTCCCCTAGAACCCTGTCATTTTCCTTCGTAGCGTCCTCTAACCATGATTACCTACACAAATACAAGTCAACTTAATTATCAACATTATAATCAATTATCTATCAACAGAAACCGTAGTGATCCCAAGTCGTGGGTCGAACTCTCTCTGATACCATATGTAAGAACCCTGTCGTTACGACTACATGCGACATAAGCAATTTTTTTTTTTTAAGCAAGACGGCAATCAACGACAACAATAAAAAAACACAACTTGACAACGAACATAACTTACACATTTAGGCAACATACAACAATGACCCAACACACTAGCACATCATGCTACTGGATGAAACAAGTGATAATCAATAGATAGATAAAGACAACTACCTTCCCGACATAGGAAAGAAAACGCCTACAAGTTAAATGACAAAATCAACAACCCGACACATCGGATTTGACGACCAGTAACTAGAAACCTCTATAGTGTGTAAAACAAAACGCATTAAGTCGTTACATAACCAAGTAACAACATCAATTACAACGAACCAAACGCCCACATCGGGAAGCACAAGACTCCATCCAGGTTATCATTTGCATCTATCCATCAGGGTGCACAATGATCCCCTCATCAGGAATCAGGCCATCACAAAGTGATAGGCATGATAGTAACCATGGAACAAAATAACATACCTAGAACTTTAACCCAAGCTAAATCTAATGCGCTAGGAGACTGAATTAACTATCAAAATACATGAAGACTACCCAAGCACCCAATCACAATTCAACAAGACACAAGGGAAAACTTACTACTAAAAAATCATACATCACAATAAATTCCAAAACAATCCTACATCAACATGATTAGTGGCGCCAAGGAATCTAATTTTTAACTATCATACCTCGCATTAATTCCCTGAATCCACATGCGTCCTACATTCCTTAAACTGTTCTTTCTTTACCATTTATGGAATAACTAGTTTTTTTTTCCTTGCATTAAACAATGAACTACTATATGCACTTAACATAATCAATATACATTGTCAACAAATATATGTTGTCTATTAATATAAGTGAACTACTTAACATAATATAAGTGAACTACTATATCTAACAATGATAGCACTATCCCATAATAATATTCAGTCCATTAATATTCATTGTGTTAAATACATTTCAAATGGAAATTAAAAACTCTACTAAATTAATCTATGCCAGCAATATCGTCGTGTAATAATTCATTTCAAATGGAAATTAAAAACTCTACAAAATTAATATATGCCAGTAATATTTCCATCTAGATTCGTTGTGTTTCAATGTTACTCATCCATCAATCCATTGTGTTACTCAGCCATAAATAAATTTGTTGTGTGAATACTGGGTAATTCACCCATAATTCATGGTGTAAAAAGGGTTGTTCACTAAAAAGGAGTTAACAAATAAATCACTATCTATTTATTCTATCACTCAATAAAATCATTGTCATATACAAAATAAAATCATTGTCATACAAATAGAATCGTTGTCTATACAAAATAGAATCGTTGTCATACAAAATATAGTCATTGTCTATTTTAATTCTCTATATATTCGTTGTCTATACAAAATGGAATCGTTGATAGAATCATTGTCTATACAAAATATTTATGTCCATTAATACTCATTGTCAACAAAATCAATATCGTTGTCCAATAATGAATCTATGTCTAACCATTACACAGTCACCAAAAACGCAACCATTACACAAGTAAAAACACGACCATTACACCAGTAAAAATGCAGCCATTACACTAGTAAAAACACAACCATTACATAGTAAAAACGTAACCATTACACCAGTAAAAGTGCAACCATTACATAAAAACACAACCATTACACAGTAAAAACACAACCATTACACCAGTAAAAATGCAACCATTACACCAGTAAAAATGCAACCACTACACAAGTAAAAACACAACCATTACACAGTGAAAACACAATTGCATATGGTCATAAAACCTAGTGATTTTCTGGCAAAAGTGAATATGGGAAAAAAAATTCTTCAGAGATAAATCCTTCAAGGATTAATCATTCAACGCAAAGTTTAAACATTCCAAAGAAACGCAGAGTTGATCATTCAAGGAAAAGAAGAGGCAATCATTCAATAGAAATGCATAGATAAGAATTCAAGAAAATGCAGAGGTAATCATTCAGAAGGAAATGCAAAGATAATCTAACAAGGAAACATAGAGGTAATCATTCAAAAGAAGGCGCCAAGACTAATCATTCATCAATGAATCAATCAAACACAGAGATACTCATTCACAAGGAGGGCACAAGGATTATAGATTAATCATAAAATAAAAACACAGAGATAAGTAAGGGATAGATAGCTGGGTGAAATTTATCCTTCACTTATTATCCATGCACAGGAAAGCAGGGCATTTGAATCTATAATTATTTAAACAATGGAGTGACGACCGTCGATTCAACTCCTAGACGACTGCTCAAGCATGGACTAATAACTTAAGGGATAAGGGACAAAGGATTAAAAAACAATATGCATCCAGATATACTCTGTGGAGAAACAATAATGAAATAAAAGCGCAATCAAGGAATAAAGAAAACACAGGCAGGAGATACAAGAATGCAGACAAGGTTTTGAGTCGGGGGCTCATTCTAGCCACTCACAAGGAAGTAGTAAATCATAAATAAAAGATACAGTGGATAGCAAGGGTTCTTACAGAATAAATCAAGCGACAAGGGGGGTTACAATTACCATAGGAATGCATGTGAAAGAAATATCATGGAAAATAAATATTCAACCGAGTACAGAAAAATAAACATGTGTAATTTAAATTTCATTCCAAGTAACAAATTTAACAGGCATACCTTAGCCAAATGCAAATGATCCAAAGTCATTGTCCCACGGGCGCTCCGTCCAACTCCTACTTGCCAACCGATGTGACCTCACCGGTACCTCCCAGCCAAAGCTAGAGGTACTCTTCTTCCCCTTGAGTCCCCTGAGCCGCAAAGGGGACACACACACAATAACAGAGAATGCTAGCACCCATCTCACCTGTTAAGGTCGATCTACCACTCATTACTCAAGCTGGGTATCCCAATTCGCACAAGAGAAAGTTCAGTCAAGATAAAATTTCAGCAGCGCAATGTTACGCAAAATTATGAGATCCATACTCCTCCTCCTTCATCCTTTTTATAGAGTTTTTAAGTAATTAGTTTCCCAAATTCTCATTAAATTCCTTTTTCATTTATTTAATTAGAAAAAACATCACTCGTACACATGTCACCCATCCCTTAGTTGCACCAGAAAATTAATTTTATTGATTAATTAATTATTCCTATTTCCCTCATCCACCTAAGAGAATTCCTAAAAATGCTCCTCGGTGTCCAAAAATTCCATTACACTTCTTAAATGACTTACGGCTTACTTAATTCCTAGCTGAGTTCATAATTAGAAAGTTCCAAAGGAAAGATTATTTACAAAGTTAGACATTCAATTTTTTCTTTATGTTTCCCATTTTCTTTAAGTTCCCCTTTTTCTTTAAGTTTCCTATTTCTTTTAAGTTCCCCCTCCTTTTTCTTTTTTAACTAAAAAAATCAATTTAGCAAGTGTAGATAAAACAACCATTTACCCTCTTTTCTTTTTAACCAAAAATTAATTTAGAAAATGTAGATAAAAACAACCATTACCCTCTTTTCTTTTTAACCAAAAATTAATTTAGCAAATGTAGATAAAAAAAAACATTACCCCCTTTTTTAAAAATTTAATCCTCCATGATATATATATATATATATATAT
>ML781707.1:359928-371554 GCA_009831015.1 Picea engelmannii
TTACATATTTATTTATTATTATTATTTTTTACCACATGTTTTACTTAGACCTAGGTTTTAATTTCACTAGGCTGGGAGACATTTTTTTTACTAGGAAATTTTGTTTTTAAACCTTACTTATCACATCATTCATTTTAAGGCTGGCTAGTTTTATTCACTTACCAGTTAAAATCATGACGTGCCCTTCAGAATGCACTAGATGCTCCAAGGGTGCCACTAGACTCTTTATGTTTTCCTTTCACGACATGCACTTTAGGATGCACTACATGATCCAAGGGTGCCACTTGCCTCTTTCTGTTTTCCTTGCATTACGTGCCCTTCAATACGCACTAGGTGCTCTAAGGGTGCCACTCGCCTCTTAACTGAATTTGGTAGACATCAAACCCATGGAGTTAATACTCCGCCAGGTGATCTTATGGGAGACTAAGGGCCTCCAAGGAATAAGGCCCCTTCCTTATTTCGCACCCCTTAGAATCATCGTGAGCAACTGTCACATTCTTCCCTCACGACATCGTGGTTCTTCTAAAACTAGGTAATTGTTAACCTAAAGCTCGAGCCATGACATGAGTGATAGTAGGCTTTGGCAGGGCTGCTTCCACACCTCTCTCTCAAAGTATTTAGTTGTCATGCGTGACCCCTCTACTCCACATGTGAGTCTGATCGGCAAGCTATCGTCAGCCTACATCCATCAACGAATCATGTCAACACTAATAATCAATCATCATACCATATAATCATATGTACATATGTCACATGAACAACATTCAAACCCCAATAGTCCACCCCCTGGCTCGATCCAGAGTCCAAGGGGTTTCATGGATGCCTCTACATCCTCAATGTCCAAAGTCCTACACGCTCAAGAGAACCCAGTCAATAGCACATGTCTATGTAAATATAACAAAATAACATATCATCAATCCATAGTATCCCATCATCGTAATCAAACTGATTAATAGTATAATAACTCGAATCACTTGCACGCAAGTGTCCTCAAAGAATATGTTCGCTCAGTGCACATGAGAGCGGGATGTTACAATATTTTATTACCAATCTAGCAATAAAATAAAACGTCGAATCTAATCATGGCACTTTTCACAACTCAACACCAGTGAAACGGAATTATTCGTTAATTGAAACTCTAATCATGGAATTTTTCACAACTCAACACTAGTGAAACAAAACTATTCGTTAATTGAAAGGCCAGAATTACCATGGCAGCCTTGCTATAGGTTAATTGACACCCATAATTACAATGGAAGCCTTAATTGAAATGGAAGAATTAATTGAAAATCAACACCAATGAAACAGAAGTATTCGTTAATTAATTGAAATTCCAACAATAACTTTCACGTCCACGCAACCCATCCACTAATATGAAATCATTAATTGAAACTCAAAACCAGTGAAACAAAATCATTCATTAATTGAAATGCCCACAACAGCTTCACATCCATGCAACCCACCCACTAATAGTGAAAAAAGAAGGGGAAGCAGACAAAGTAGAAAATAAAATAAAAACCATATAAGCTTCACATCCATGACACCCATGCACCTATTGTTATAAACCTAATTTGCACCCAACTTACATACTTGGCCTCTAGCCCTACTAGTTTCCAATTTCTTGAGCCAAGATCTTCTAAAAAGCCCTCTTTTTTTAGCCACACATGCCCTAGCCTTCTACATCCCACGTATGCACACATCCATACACTTGCAGGCCTTCTACAACCTACGTATACTGACAAAAGCACAAAAAATGGAAAGTTGCAGACGGGAAACAGAGTTTCAGGAAATTGCTAAAACTGTTTGACTGCCTATGGCCAGTCATTCAACCAGATAACTACCTATAAAAAAGGGGTTAGGGGTCCCATTAAAAAAAGAATAAGAAGAGTATAGAAACTCTGTCCAAATTTATCCCCCCTTTGCTCTAATTTCCTGCAATTGTATTGTGATGTTGAGTAGTTGGTGCATTGTGAAGAGGAGCCTAGGACCAGGTTCAAGGAGCAGTGTCAGCCACATATTGTAAAGTTTACTCTTGTGAAGATTAATACAAAAATGAATACTTTTTTCATCCCACCATATCATGTGTTCAAATTGTGTATTTATTTTATGATATTGTCACATCTAACCCAACAATTAATATATGAAATGCATGTTTGCAGCTCTCTGTTTGTCCATGTGTGAATGCAGGTCAACTTTGGTAGGAATCTTGCAGTCAAGGAGCGAGTGAAAGAAAAGGGATCGACATCAAATGAAGGATTCAAGGAAGATTTATCTAATCTTGTTTTCGCCTTTGTATTGCATGAATGTGGGGTTTTTTGTTGGGAGAATATGAAAAATTAGAGGCCTTTAAATGGTCATTTTTTGCATGCATGCTTAGAGCCCTTAAATGCTAAGTCCATAAGCGGGATTTCCCACTCACATCAGAATTGGTGACCATACTGGGGAGTCTCTAGGGTTCTTTGGGGATTTTTTATTGGGTATTTTGAAATTGGTTTTACTGCCTTTTTTGAGTTTTTGTAAGAAGTCTGAGTGTTCAGGGGTTCTAGTTATCAATACCAGTCTTCCCTGCTCTGCTTACCAGACTATTTCTTTTCTATTTTTGAGAGTATTAAGTGGCATACGTGCCCCATAGTGGGACAACATGCGTATGCACATGCCCTGCCTTTAGTCAACACACGTATGTACACCTGTTGATGAAGTGCTCGATGTGTGTCTGAGAACCCAGGAAATCCTTCTCAAAAAGAGGCAGTCATCCTCTCCCCTACATAAGTGATCAAAGTGATCCTTCTCAGGGATCTTCTGGGTCCTTCTAGGTATCTAATTGAAGAGTCCATATTCAGGTAAAAACCTAAGGATTAGTTTTGTTTCTCTATATTTTTCTTGCCTCTTCTTTGTCAAAGTAATTTTTTTCACCTTTAAGGGGTTATGGTTTTCAATACTAGTACTCCTTGCCTGAGCTTAGCTGCTTGTTTTTATTTTTTGAGGAAAAACCGAGCCACACGTAGCATGTAGTGGGCTTGAACGTGTGCATATGATGGTTGTTGAAGTGACAGTGGCGTGTCTATCTAGAATGTTTTTTGAAGAGGCAGTCATCCTCTTTCCTATCAAGAGTCATTTTTTCAGGGATTTTCTTGTCTAATTATAGTCTCTATCATAGTAGTTTTAGCCTAGGTTGGACTCTAGCATAGCTTGCTTTTTCGTTAAAATATTTCTTTTGTTTCTTATATTTTTTAACTCATTTTTAGCATGAAATTTTAAGAAAAATGAGTTGCATTTTGAAAAAGGGGGGGCCATGAATCGTGCATTCATCAGTTTCTTTTAGAATCTTTTGTTATTTATGCTTTGATTGGCAGAAAATATATAAAAAAAAAACTTAGTTTGTTAGATATATTTTTTTCATGGCATTTTCTTTGCATTGTTATTTGAAAATGAAAAAGAAATTAACATAGCGTTGTGTTTTCTTCTAATTTTAAAAGGATTTCAAAAAGAAAAAAATAAGAAATATAATCATTCTTTGCCAGTATTCATATAAGTTTCATCATTTTTTCGCAAGAGTCTTAACAACATCAGTTGCACTATTGTACCCTTTTTGAGTAAATCAAGCTAGTAAAAAGAACACTAATTAAAATTTACTAGACTTTATGTTTGTAGGGTCCATCAACTAGATTAGGCTAGAGCCTTGTTTTAGGTTGGAGAGGAAACTCTTCAAGGCTATAAAACAAACATACGAGTCTGTGCTAAGGAGTGTAGAAGTCCAGTAATGTGGAAATTATCTGGGACCCCCCTCTAACACAGGGGATAAACAGGAGGTTGCGTGTGGAAAGGTAGCGGAGATAACCACTCCAAAGTCGGACCAAGCATAGTGGGGAACACATATAGAAAACTTGTCTTGGGATTCCATCATTAGCACTTGCCATGGAGCTTCTTGGGTCTCGAATCCATTCGATTTCCTTAGTTTTCTTCTGGAACACTTGATCTCGATACCCTGGATAGGTTTTGGGCTTGATACCCTACTCATTGCAGTCCACTCGACTGTCGACTGTACTCGCCTGGTGATTGTTCACGAACTGGCAACTTAGTTGACTTTATTTTAGGGACTTACACAGGTGACAGTGAGGGTATACCACAGTACCTAGGGTAGACATCGGGCCATGCTTTGTAGAGTATACCCATAGGGTGCTTCCGTATTCGAGTTTCACTTGCACCGGTAAGTTTCTCTAGTGTGGGTTGGTGTAACTGTTCTTCTAGCTAGTTAGTCGTTTGCTTGATTTTCCTTTAGGATTTTTTCCAGTGTGTGCTTTGTGCTCCCTAGTTTTCCAAAGTGATTTATTCAGTCATGGATTTGGGTCTTTGACCCAGGGTGGTAGATTTCCCACTCCGCCAGTCGTGAGAACTTTTTCGGTCTTCTACTTAGAAACGTGGAGCCGCCTCTTTATAGGCGGTTTTTTGATAGCACTAATTTTCCAGAGTCAGTGTGTGATACTTTTATGGACTTGAATAATCCCGCAAGGGGAGAAACTATGCATAAGATCTTCATGGCTAAAGTTCCTAGCGATACCAACCAAGGAGTCCCTTCACAAGGGGATTCTTGTGTTTTTCCCTTCTTCGGAAACGTTGGTGTCCCTTTGATGGCCACTTTGTACATTCCTGGGTTGAATGTGGGACTATTGATTTGGTTGGGTACCATTCCAAATGTCCTGAATTCTCTTGATGCTTCTCAGTTAAGGACCTTAAGTCATGGGAACCCTGTTGATGTTTCTTCGTCAGCAAAGTCTTCTCCTCCTCCTTCTCCTGCCTCTGGTGAAAGTACAGTTACTAGTAACCAAAAGTATAAACGAAATAGAAAGAGGAAGAACATGAAGAAGAAATCACCAAACTCTGCGAGTCATGTTGGAGATCGATCGACAACCTTTGAAAGTCATGTTTAATACCAACATCCAACCTCTGCAAGTTATGCTAGGGGCACGCACCCACCCTCTACAAGTCATGCTGGGGGAAAAAGTCCAGTCACTGCTAGTCATACTAGTAATAGGTCTGTAGCCTCTGCAAGTCATGTTATCGACCCATCACTAACCTCTGCGAGTCATGTTGGAGATGTGCAACCAACCACTGCTAGTCATGCTGGGGGCATTGATTCTATTGAAAAACCTAGACGGATAGGACGTAAACCTAAGTACCCTTGTAATCTTTGCAAGAGATATCACCTTACTCATATATGCCCTGGCATTCCAGAGGTACAAAGATTGTGGTCCCTGTCTACAAGCTCTTCTGATTCTTAGTCTTCTCAGGTTTCCTCACAGTCTATTCAAACTTTGGTTGAGAAAGTGGTCACGTCGATGCAGTTATCGGCTGATCCCACTCCTCTTTTGAGAGGTGAGGTGCCTTTAGACCTTGTAGTCTCTCAGCCTATTTAGCCATTGGTTGAGAAAGTGGTCACGCTGATGCAATCATCGGTTGATCCCACTCCTCTTTTGAGGGGTGAGGTGCTTTTAGACCTTGTAGTCTCTCAACCTATTCAACCATTGGTTGATAAAGTGGGCATGTTGATGCAGTCATCGGCTGATCCCACTCCTATTTTGAGGGGTGAGGTGCCTTTAGACCATGTAGTCTCGCAACCTATTCAGCCATTGGTTGTGAAAGTGGTCATGCCGATGCAGTCATCGGATGATCCCGATCTTCTTTTGGGGAGTGACGTGTCTACCGACTATGTTTTTAGCATTTCCAGTTTAGTACTTTCAGAACAAGGGGGCATTCTGCTCATTCTGAGCACACCCCCTCCAAGTCCTAGGATGGTTTCATTTGATTGGAATGATCTTGTTGAGCCATATCTTCATTCTTCTGCACCTTTTCAAATAAGGGTTGAAGTTAGTTCAATTTTTTTTTATCAATGTATTGTGGATGAAGTAGCCTCCGCAAGTATTTTATCCTCCTCAGTTTGGAAAGTCTTGGGATATCCCAAGCTTGTGTCTACTTCACATGAGTTGTTGGATTTTGACAGACATCCTAGTGATTGTTTAGGGGTTCTTCCTCACTTGCCTATCTCATTAGGTGGGAAAAATATCCTTGTTGATGTTATAGTGGTGCAAGGCCCATTAGATTTCAATATGCTTCTCAGGCGTGATTATGTATATGCTATGAATTTTGTGGTGTCTACGTTCTTCTGGGTGATGCATTTCCCTCACAATGGAAGCATTGTCACTATTGACCAGCTGGCACCTGATAATCACCATCCTAATTCAGTGTTATTTCAGACTACCCCTTTACATGTTCCTATTGTTCGTGTAGACTCCAACCCGCCACGTGTTAATTATGTGGCATATTATCCTCGATGTTCAATTTATTCTGAGAAAGAACCTGTGAAATCATGTTTGCCTTCCCGAGACTTGTTCTTGGCAATTGATTCATTGGTTTATCCAATGGGGGCTTGGGAGCCATTGCTTCCCCCTCTTGGTACGAGTGATTTTGAGACTCCTTCTAAATATGATCTCGTTGTTTGTAGATCCTCAATATCTCATACTTGTGATTCTTCACTGATAGACTTTGCTAGTCCTGGCCAGAACCTCCATCGTCAAATGGAATATGGTCAGTTTAGTTCACCCTTTGGAACTATCAACCCTCCTTTGCGTGATTTCTCAAATTTTGAATTTCCTTCAGATGAGGCTATCCTTGAAGCCATGACTACGATTTATATACCATGGGAGGACTTACAACGTAGTTTATGTTTTCTTCCCTCTTGGGACACTTTCCAAGTTGACTATCGAAGAGACTCTTGGTTTCAGCCTAGCAGTGGGCTCTACCTGAACCAGTTTCATACATGAGTCATAGCCCCCAACGGGTCTTCGCTTAAGCCATTTTCAGACCCTCTAAATATGAAAATATTTTCAAGCGATATTGTTGTCTTTCAATCTCGTTAAACTGAAATTTGAAGGCACGTCTATCCAGCGGTAGTTTACCCTTTTTTTGGTTCGGATGGTCAACTGTACGAACAAAGGTATACTCTAGGAACTTCAGTTCCCTAGAAGAGTATTCTCATGTATAATTTTAACCCTTCTTCGGGCCTGAGGGACTAAATTTACGAAAAAGGAACCCCCACAGAGTCCATATTTAAGATCTTTTCAGACTCCCTAAAATTGAAAATATTGTCGAGTGACCTTGTTTCTTCACACTCATTAAAATGGCCAAGAAGAACAACCTTTACAGAGTCCATAGTTAATCTCTTTTTAGACTCCCTAAAAATGAAAAGATAGTTGAATGATCTTGTCTTTGTCACACTCATTAAAATGATTTTGAATAGTCGTCTTTTCGGTGCTAGTTTACCCCCTTTTCAAATCAACTAGGCTATTTTAGAAAAAGGTACCCCAGAGGAGTCTTCTTTTACACTTCTTCAGACTCTCTAAAAATGAAAAATCGACTGAGATTACCTTCTCTGGGCTCATTAAACTTACATCGAAGGACGTTACCATTCCGTGTCTTATTAAATCGTATTTGCATACTTGCATCTTTGGCCTAATGCCAAATCCATGTTGCTCTCAACTGAACCATCTGAAGCATGCCTTATACGCAAGCCCTGTAGCACTTTGCCTCTGTGTCTTGACACCTTTGGCCCATGGAGGATTTTTTCGAGTGTCTTTTTCCTGCATATGTCCCTTTTCCCTGAGCATCCCTGTGTTCCATGTGCTTGGAACTAGTATATTTGTGTCGCTCAATCCTCCTTAGTAACGTAAAATTATTTTATTCGTTTTTCAAATCTTTTCAAAAATATTGAAAAAAGACAAAAAAAAAAAGAAAAACAAATATAGCCCAAAAAGAGGAAGGGGAAAGTAGTTTTTTGTTTGTTGGAAACACAAGGAGTCGCCCTTGGAAAAATCACATCTTTTCATTTGTTCATCAAAGATCTGGGATATAGTATGACCTTAGGAAGTTGTTCTCATAGATTTGTGTCCTCCGTTTGGTTATTCTTCCCAACATATGGAGAGTTGGTGTTGCCTCCTGCATTGTCAACTTATGTCAATATCATGTTGTCTGAGTCTCATAATTTTTCGTGCTACTGTCCAAGGAAATTTTTTACCAATCTCGAGTTGACCTTTCTGCAGTTTGTCTTTATCCTCATGCCCAACCATCCTAAAACACCAATCAAAATCCTTGATCAAAATCAATGAAGTTCTCTTCCTGATCACCGAGATCCTCTTGTCTACTCACGACGAGTTGTCGAAGACCTATGGGTAATGAAGTTTTACACTCACATTACACTCTTACTCGAGTTTTGAAGATCTTGAAGTTGTTGCTCGAGCTCTGAAAACATCATCTCTAGCCATCATACGACACTTAGCTTCTTGAAGATGGATACTATACATGTATATCTTTTGATTTTGAGATGTAGATCCACTGTGTATTATTCGTGGCTACACTTCATATAGTTATATGACATGGATCTGTAGTGTATTTGATTGGCAGCCATGATTTTAGTTTTTATCCCGAGTATGGGTATGCCTGCCTCAGTGAGACAAATTGTTATTTTTCAAATGGAAGCTCCTGAATACTGGTCCCTAGGCTCACTCACTTGGCATGTTGATAAATATTGGTAAAGTATTTCGGCCATCAGATGCTCTTCTGACCTCACACTTTAGGGGGCATCTGTTATAAACCTAATTTTCACCCAGCCTGCATACCTGGCCTCTAGCCCTACTAGTTGCCAATTTCTTGAGCCAAGCCATTCTAAAAAGCCCTCTTTTTTTAGCCATGCGCGCCCTAGCTTTATATAGCCCGCGTATGCACGCATCCATACCCTTGTAGGCCTTCTATAGCCCACGTATACTGATAAAAGCATGAAAAATAGAAAATTGCAGATGGGAAACAGAGTTTCGGGAAATTTCTAAAACCGTTTGACTACCTATGGCCAGTCATTCAACCGAATAACTACCTGTAAAAGAAGGGGTAGGGGTCCCATTAAAAAAAGAAGAAGAGTATAGAAACTCTACTCAAACTTATCCCCCCTTTGCTCCAATTTCCTGCAATTGTATTGTGAGGTTGAGCAGTTGATGCATTGTGAAGAGGAGCCCAGGACCAGGTTCGAGGAGCAGTGTTGGCCACAAATTGTAAAGTTTACTCCTATGAAGATTAATACAAAAAAGAATACTTTTTTGTCCCACCATATCATGTGTTCAAATTGTGCATTTCTTTTATGATATTGTCACATCTAACCCAACAATTAGTATATGAAAATGCATGTTTGCAGCTCTCTGTTTGTCCATGTGTGAATGCAGGTCATCTTTGGGAGGAGGCTTGCAGTCAAGGAGCAAGTGAAAGCAAAGGGATCAACATCAAACAAAGGATTCAAGGTAGAGTTACCTAATCTTGTTTGCACCTTTGTATTGCATGAATGTGGGGTTTTGTGTTGGGAGAATAGGAAAATGTATAGACCTTTAAATGGTCATTTTTTGCATGCATGATTAGAGCCCTTAATGCTAAGTCCGTAAGTGGGATTTCCCACTCACATCACCTACTCACAGTAAAAAAGAAGAAACCAACAACACTTAAAAAAACTTTAAAGCTGACCATACATGACAAAATAATTGAGTAAATAAATTAGGCATTCATGTCATTATTATACTAATTAAATTAATCATTATTTTTAAGAACAACTACATATTTTGTCATACAATAAAATAAATGTTTAAAATCACAACTTCCATTTATTATGACAACCAAAAATATTCCAAACATATGAAATATTTTCTGTAAAAAAAACTCATTTGTAATTAAAAAAGAAATGTACGTTCTCAAAAGTATTAAAAAATTATTTACACATTTCAAAACATATCTATTATAACGTGTTTCTCTTAAAAAAGAGAATACAAACCATAATCAATTAAAAAGTAGGTTTCATATAAGACTTTAAAAACCTAAGAAAATTGAAAAATGCATGAATATAAAATTTAACAACGATAAAAATAGAGAGGCTTCTTGATATGACAAAGGGTGGAGCTAAGTGGCACAAATAACTCTTTGAAGAGGATTGCGTTGTGGAAACATGGAGGGCCCATCCCATCAAGAGAAAGGGAATGATTCTATAAGTTCCATATCTTTTCTTCTTTTTTCTATTTTCGTGAAATTTTAATTATAGAGGGGTTTTTAAGTGTAAAATATTAAATTATTCAAAGTAATTTATTAGTCGCCTAATCATATTATTAAAAGTGATTGATATTAGGCTTATTTTTTATTCTTAAAAGTTAATTAATAATTACACTAGCTTAATATATTATCATTCTCTTTTTTATCTTTTAATAAATTCGTAAGTATTTATATAATTAATTTATTATATAAGGGAAAATAATAGAAATCCTTTGCACTTGAAAATTATACTTTCAATTTGAATAAATTTATAAAAATCATTATTTAAATGAACCTAATAATAATAAATTTATTAGTAAAAAATAATTAGGAATACACCTATTGGAAACGGTTAGAATTAATGGGGTAGATAAGTTTTTAATAGACATGATTTCATATGCTCTGAATATTTTTCATGGTCACAACAAAACAAATTAAAGGAAATCAAAGGATGTAATTTCAAATTTTTAGTAGTCACAATAAATCAAAGGATGTAATTTCAAGCACTAACTTCCTTGCTTGAAAAAATATATCCATTCATCATTAAAAGGGGTGATTAAAATGATTAGCATAACAATGGAGATTAAAATGTGTTTTGTGATTTTTTTTATTTTTTTACAGGGCATCGTCCTTTTTTACCTGGTGTCGATACGTTTTTAATATGCATAATCATGAAAATTATTGTTAATGGGTGTGTGCCTATCTACGTGGTTGTGAAGTGTCGGGATCCACATGGGAATTTCAATTAGCCAAGCATAATGTGGGTTTTTCAATTAACCACCCGTATATCTCTTGGTGCCAAAAATTTTATGTTTTGACCTTGTAGGTTACATCAAGTTGAGGTCGAAAAGCAAGTGTAGTTGAATGTCATTGTGCATGTGCACTAGTTACCATCGATCCGAGGCTCAGAAGCAAATGAAGATGAATGTCATTGTGCAAGAAGGTGGATGGGCCGCTTACAGGAGGAGGTATGTTATATGCCTTGGAAACCTGATTATTTTTACTGTTTTCACCTTAGGAGTACGGTGACGGTTAGAGTTGTCACTATTTTGGCATATTGTTTGCTTGTTTTTTCCAATGTTTCTTCTTACATATACAAACATTTATGTGTTTTGATAATTCTGTCATTTATTTTTGAAAATTCTATTTTATTTTATAATTTTTGAAATCATGATAACTAAGGCAAGAGAATTATTAATATATAATAATAATTTTTATTATTTTCTTTTGTTAATAAAAAGAGAAAAATGATAAATCCTTTTATATACAAAAATCCACATGGTGACAGTCTACCAGTTGTTCCACCAAATTAGCGGAAACCGGAACATATGGCATAATGTGATGACATGGTCAAAAATGGTAATCCACCAAACAGAATGTAATGATCCCAAGCCAAATTATTTCTTGGAATCACTAACTACTACTAATTTATTGAGTTATTAAGTGCATACAAGATTCATCAACACATGGAGATCACAATATATTCAAGATGTAGAAGCACAAGCAAAGATCTGAC
>ML781707.1:371604-390145 GCA_009831015.1 Picea engelmannii
AAGGCTGGATATACAATGAAGACTGAATCAAGCAGATCTGAGTTGTACTAATGCTCAACCTCCAAGCTGGAAAGTGCCACGTCCTGCTAGAATGTTGAAGCCCTCAATAATTCTGCCCTGCTACCAAAAGTGTCCAATCATCCTGAGAAATATGCCAAATGATAGATCGAGAAACTGTAAGGACAACCCAGATGTCCAAATTCCCAAATCCACTCTCAAACCCTGTAGATCTGAATTCTCCACTGAATGGTGCACCCCACTGGATGACTAAAACCCTAGTTAGTTCGGCCCTGATGAAGGAGGCCTCCAAATGCTTTGAAACTCTCCAAGAATATAGATCGAGCTATGAGAATCCCGTGGGAGAAGTTTCGGGCTCAGATCTCAAGCAGATCTCCCTAGATCTGAGTTTTACTGAATCACAGGACATCCCCTATGGCTCCAAGACGTCCCAATCTGTAGACAAATGTAGAATGATGATAACCCTCCAGAAAATCCCTCAAACTGATGGTCCTGCCCCTGCAAACAAAACCCAACTGTCGGAATGTCCCCAAGCCCTCAGGATAAGCTAGATCAAAATGCCCTCTAGATGATGGTGCGCCCTTGCTGGAAACACAAGAACAGTACGGGTTGCTACCTTCTGAAGCGCTATATGGAGATGGGCTGAGACTAGAATGGTGTGGAGGAGTATTTCATCCTTAAGACCAAGTTGCGGAATAAGGTGAGTGGATATTTCACCACTGAGTTTTTCACAAGGGTTTGTACAGCAAAACCCCCAAACTGAATGCTCAAGAGCAATAGCAAATGCTAATCCAAAACCAGAATGAGTAATAGGTGCACCCTAGCCTCTTACTTATACTTTTCCTTCTAATTCTCTATTGAGTTAGGTTAACTCACAGGGTTAATCTTATATTCTTCTGTTGAGTTATCTTTTACTCCTTTATCCTTTTCCTTTCTTAAGTCAACTTAAAAATATAACTTTTAACTTCTTGACTTTCCCCCCCTCAGTGTGAGACTATGACCTAGTGGGGGTGTCCAAGTCACTGAGTCTCCTCATCACCTCTCTAAGAGGTGGGGGACATTACACGGAAACCAAGGAAGGTGGTAGATTCAAGTCTATGCACCATTGTGCTAAGCAAACATGATAGAGAGTAGACATAAACTAAAAATTAATAGTAAAACTGTAAAACATAGACATGAACATGATTGTAAAACTTCTCTGTAGAAATGCAAGGAGCCGAGTTGAGAATGCTTGTGATAGACAAGAAAGTAAATTACCCATGTGCACCTGAGGTCGTGTCGCCTGGGTCACCACTGAGGGGGGTCGTTCCTAGGCTAGAGCACGAATGGCCTGGCACAAGTTGGGCACCTCTGAGATGTTGTTGCATTTGAGTATGCCTCGTACAACATATCAATTCTCTTATGCATGAGGGTGTCTCTGTGAATTTGATCATCCATATGGCTTCTGAGCTAAAAAATGAGCGCTAACTGCTTTGGATGGAAGAAGGGTGGTGGTTCCTGGCTGGTATCCGGGAGTGTCAAGAGTGGTGGTGGTGCCAATATTGGGACACCCTCTGCCTCCAAATCACATACTGTTGCAAATTCCTTGTGATTTGTTTCCCTCTCCTTAGTTGCCTCGAGTTTCTCTGTCGTCTCGAGCTCCTTCGCTGCCTCTGCCTCACCCGAGTCTTTTATTTGAGTGGTGTCCTCGGGGTCGAGGTGGAGGAATTCCTCCTCAATTATGCATGTAGTCTCTCTCGTGGCCTCTCGCGTGTGATGGATTGTTCCTGAAGCATTTGTGTTTGTTGGGAATTTGTTGGGGGGGTGCCAATTATCTAGAACAGTGAAGAGGAGGGATTCTGAAGGGAACTGGATAGGTTCCTCTGGAATCACCTCCTCCACGTGCGCCATCAATGGCGTTATGGATTTCTCCCTTCGTTGAGTGAGGGATATGGACAAGGCTCGCTCAAGTCGTTGCACCCTCCTCTTTCTATCTACGAAAATGTACCAGGCAGGGTCGCGGCAAGCCCTGCCTCTTTCCCTTAGCATCGTGGAGCAAGGGAGGGTGCAAATCAGAAAGGTAAGAGTGATGGGAGCCAACTGGTAATTGGACTAGTGCTTAGAGCATCCAGGTTGGTGAAATGCCAAGGTGAAATGGTTCCATCCTCCATTGCACAGGATGATAACATCGGGGTTTGGCATGATCATTGCACCAAAATTTCCCCATCCATTGCACCTCGTGACTGCCATTTTGCTCGTGCAAGGGAATTGTCTTTCACTACTTGACGGGCAGTAATGGCTTCCTTCCATTTAATGGTGAGGGGAAGGGAGCGGACCTTCCATATTAATGGCTTGGGTGTGGGACAGGCTACCTAGCCTCCCTACACTACATGGCACCCCATCTAGGAAATATATAATAATATTTATCATAAACTTAATAATTTTTTTAAAACATGATAACAAGGCAAGAGATTTATTAATATATAATAATATTTATCATAATCTTGATGCAATGGTACTTCATACATCACTACAAAATGCATCTCATTTTTGCTATACATCAAACTAGAAATAACCATTAATGGCGACGACTTGGCTCTAAACTAACACACAGTTGGTTGAACATGAACAAATCAATTTATTCTTCCCCATGTGTGCGATGCAAAAGGAAAAAAAAAATCATGAAATCTTTTGTGTAGACAGAATAAATTTTAAGAAAGAAAGCGAATGTTACTTTCATTAGGGAAATGTTACTTTCGTTAGGGTTTACTTGCCTCAGATGATCATGGTATTGGCTACGTTGGGTATGTACTAGGTGATGTTGGGGTTGAAGGTCTGGTTAGGTTTTCTTGTCATGGCGGCTTCTTTTAGATGTAGTTGATCACATATCCTTCATTATATAGGGACAGACAGACTCCAAACTCGCATGTAGACTCATTGCATATGAAGTTGCATTAAATTATTTCAAGTACATGATATATGCAAAGTCCAATCAATAACATTAAATTATTCTGAGTACAAGACCAGATTCAAAGTTTTCATTGCATCTGAAACCATTCAGTCACATTAAATTCTTTCACCAATTAAACATTATCCAACAGTTATTTTTCGAACCCCTCAATTCAATTTTTGGTCTGTGGTTTTTTTATACTAGAAATGTAACATTATTTTTAAGTGTAAAAAAATCTAAATAAAATCCTTAATACAAACCCTAAACTAACTTGAACGCTTTCATGGACCAAAACCTTAACCCTAATTTTTAATAGACCTAAATTTTCATGCCTATCAACGTTATCCATTCACAAATCATGTATGTGTGCTAATCTATACACACAGATTAAAAAATAATAAAAAAGATAAGAATAAAAACTTAAACCATTCAATCTAATGAAAAGGTCCATCTCGTGTCAACCTAAATCTTTTCACCTGATCGAAATCATCGACATTGCAAGGAACGTGATCATCTCTCCATGGTCTATTGCAATTCCCTCTCCTACTCATCAAGAAGTTTGGGAATGAATGGAGCGCTGAAAGAAACAACCTTGATTAAAGAAACAAATCGATAATAAAAAACTCTAGTAACCTACAATCCACATTAAAATAACCTGGTGCACTAAATAACCCATGCGGTAAGAGCCCCTAGGTGCATGAAAATCCTGCACAATAAATAATCGATGTAGTAAAAACTCAGGCACAATGAATAATTTAATTAGTGAATAATTGCATTTGTTGTAGTAAACTAGTAACAATCACTTTATAAAAGTGGTTGATACACATTGACCGATATTATTAGTTTGGAAAGGTGGAAAATGGTTGTTGCTAGTTAACCACCAACATGTCTTGTGGAAGAACATTAATATATAATTAATGTATTAATTATTTATTACATTAATCTAATATATAATAACAATGTGTTAATGTAACACATTAATGTATTAATGTATATAAATTAATGGTCTATTAATGTATTACATTAATGTAATATATAATAAGAATCTATAAATCAAAGTATTGATTTACATTAGTGTACAATGTAAAGTATTAATTGATAAATACATTAATAATGTAATGTATTAATTAATTAATACATTAATACATTGTTAAAATATTAATATACTAATAAAGAACTACATTAATTATATATTAAATCCATCAATATATACATTACTAAAGTATGAATACATTAAAAAAGTATTGTTCATCATATTGCAACATCGAGGTCTTGGTTGACTATGGTTGATCAAGGTTTATTATGGGTGACCATGCCCATGCTTGACCTTTGTTGACCATGTGGATATGATTATGGTGGGACATGTTGATTAGGTTTAACCATAGTTTACTATGGTAGTATTGCATTTCAACATTGATCATGTTTTGTTTGTCACGTTGTGACATCAGTTTTTATTCGCCATATTTTCACATAAGATTTTGTTCATCACATCACATAGTAAGGTTATGGTCATCAAATTATGAAAAAGGATTTTTATTTGTCACATTGTGTCGTTGAGATAGGTTTGTCACAATCCAACAGTGGGTTATGTTTGTCACATTGCGACGTCGAGAAATTTTTTTCTCATTGCAATGTTGGGCTATGTTTGTCACATTGCCACATTGATTATGTACATCGCTTTGCAGAAATGGGTTGTTTTCGTCCCATTACAACATTTGTAAATGTCTATAAAAATGAGATGTCAGGATATGTGCGTCACATTGCAATGTGAGGATATGTCTATCACATTGTGATGATAGGACTATGTTCGTCACATTGTGATGACAAGGATATTCTCATCACATTGTGACATTCATTTATGTTCATCATATTGCAACATCTGTATATGTTTTTCACATTGCGACATTACTATGTTTGTGACGATAAGGCTATGTTCGTCACATTGCGACGACATGGATATGTTCATCACATTTTGATATCTATTTATTTTCACCTTGAGACATCCATATATGTTTTTCACATTGTGATGCTACTATGTTTGGTACATTGCAACATTACTATGTTCGAAACATTCTGACGCTTGGAAATGTTTCTCACATTGCGACGTCAGGATATGTGTGTCACATTGCAATGTGTGGAAATGTTTGTCACATCGCAATGATAGGATGATGTGCGACCAATTGTGATGTATGTTTATGTTTGACACATTGCGATGTTACTATCCACATTGCGACAACATATTGCAACATCGATTTATATTCATCAAATTGTGGCATTACTATGTTTAGATGATTTCAACATTACTATGTTTGTCATATTACGACATTACAATGTTCGTCACTGTGTGACATTACTATGTTCAAGACATTGCAACATTACTTTGTTTTTCGCGTTGTAATGTCAGGTTTTTTTCTTCAGTTTGTAACATTGGGGCATGTTCATCGCATTACAAGGTTGGTTTATGTTCAACACATTATGAAAATAAAGTTAAGTTTAAAAAAAAAAACTAAGTGTTTCCTTTGTGAAAAAGATAGGAACATTGAATGGATGTGATATATTACATAGAAGGAAATTTAGAATCATGCTTGTTCTAAGGACATTGATAACATATGATCTTGAACTATAAAATTTGTCCATTCCAAATAAGCATATATAAAATTAGAGTATGTATTTATGCATTCTTCTTTTTGGTGTTGAAAATTGTGATTGTAGGAAAACACAAAGGAAGGGGCTAAAAGTAATTATGATTTATAGTAGTAAAATATTTAACTGAAATCCATTTATGATTAACTATGATTCATTTCGTGGCATTTTTTTCTCGATAGATTTATACAACTAACGTGCTCATACAAGGACACTATAAGAGAAATTTATTTTCATCTTCAACTCTTTCAGTGTCACAAAGGTGAGATTCTTTCATGCCATGGTGTTTTCCTTTTATATTTTATAATAAAATAAAATTTTCAACAAAATTGTTTTTTATATACTGGAATCTTTCATAAAGATATGAAAGATATTTATATCTTTTGACAAATATAAAATATCTTAATATCAATTAAAATTATTATGCTTTATTAATCTACCATATTCTTTTAATAATTAAATATTTAAATACTTAAAAAGTTAATGGATTTATATTATCATGATTTATTAATTTATCATGTTATAATATTATGCTTACTAAAAAGATAAGAATATTTAAATAATTTTATAACAATAAAATAAAATTTTAAATATATTAATGAAAATGATTTAATTTTGTAATTAAATTTTAAAAAATAAATATTAAATATAAATACCATATAAAAAATTCACAATTTGTTATAATAAATTTTGTAACTATAAATTCAAAAACGCTATTAATATAAATAATAAATTTTGTAACTATAAATTCAAAAACACTATTAATATAAATCGAGATTAGATTTATAATTATAATATACAAAAATAATATAAACAATTATAAAAAATAATATAAATCAAATCTATATATATAATATTATGATATAAATTAATTATATTAAAAATATAATATAAATTATTTTTGATGAAAATTTTATTTCATTATAAAATATAAAAATTATAATTATTACTTAAATTCAGATATATTAAAAATTAAACATTTTTATGAAACTTAAAAAAAAAAAATTTAAACCCTTTATTATATAAAAAATCAAAAACCTTTTTATGAAACCTTTTATATCATAAGATAAATATTGGCATTACTATTTTAAGATTAAAATACGACTACTTTGCAATTATTAATTGCCTTTCTCCATAGAAATTTGAAGTAAAAATAATAATTAAATAAATAATATTTCGAAAAAAAAAATTATTACAATAAATTGATTTTATTAACATGACAATATTGACTCACAATAAACGCTCATACATTATTTAACCTTAGCCATTTAACAGATTAAATTTTAGAACATAAGATTTTCTATTGAAAACTAAAATTATTGAATTTAAGGAGAGGGATTTGCTTGGTGGTATTTTCCTACATATCATAGGTGGAAGACTGAAATAAAGTTTGGATTACTTTTACTTAAACAATTACAAAATGTTCAATTGATACGTCCAGATCCATTTTCACCAATCGCATCCTCCGTTGCATGTTAATTACATCTCATAGATTTTTTATAGTAATGATCGACCACGAGATAACGGATATTGACAACATTCATGGCAATATTGATTGAATTTGTCTAATAATTGAGTGTACAACAAATCAATCACCTTTTGATTTAAAGCAAACCAAGGAACAAGATATGGACACAATCTTGACCTAGTTGTAACAAAAAATGGTCATCGTTATAAACCACTACAGTGACAACCTAAATTCATGATTGCTATAAACCATAAACCTAAATCGCTATACAACATACATTTCCAACATAAATCACTCTACACCATACATTACCAACCTGAATCGGTGATCGCTATAAACTATAAATCATAAACCTAAATCAGAAATTGAAATTGCTCATTGCTATCTAACATGTAGTTAAATCATAATGGTGTCACTAAACTATAAATAGTAAATAAGTAAATCATGTATATCTATATAAACATACACATTAAACATTGTTATTGTCTATTCTCTAGTGAAAGAAAGCGAGGAGGGATGACTGCATTGGGCATCTAAGCCGTCAAAATCACCCGGGGATCACACCCGGCCTGAGCCACACCAACCCTTAACATGGTTGGATTTTTTTTGTCCCTGCAGGTTTCGAACCGGTGACTTTTCAACACAGAGTGGCTTAACAACACACTCCGTCACCGACTGTTCTACACCTCGGGGACTGGAAAATAGACTTATTGATTAAATATCAAATATGGATAAAAAAATGAAGCAAGCGTAGGTGTTTCCATAGCTAGAACAATAAGTGAAGCTACTACTTACACTTGATAACACTTGATAATGTTGCATTTAAGCCTGGTGGAATTTGCTTACATGGACTTGTATACACAACATTGTCCCATGTCAAAAGCATAGACTCCTTGTATTTACTAAGTCCTCTAACAAAAGATAACTTCAAAGTGAAACAGAAAGTTGATATTGAAATGGAATGACTCAAGACCACCGCAAAATGGCAACTGCGCTATGATTACCAATTCATATAAACAAATTCATTTGTATCAATTCTCTTTCTTAACACACGTAGCTTAAATGCACACATGGATGATATACTGAATGACTATGATACAATGCAATACGATATTTTGTGCTTGCAGGAAACACACATGGCATTATGCATGTAGAACCAACAATTCCCAAATCACAATTGCATATCAAGTTACATTACACATGGAATGATGATATTGGTGAAAAAACATGTACCAATTTTTGACCATATACATATCAAAGAAAATAATGTTGAAGTGGTGCTTGCAAATATTTTTTTCCATGAAACAGAAGTTGCAATACAGAATTTATATGTTGCTCCCCATGCAACATTCTCCAACATAGTAGATGTTATTTTCAATGGATTGTGCCATTTCCATATGAACAGACCCATTGTACTTGTAGGAGACTTCAATATTGACATGCTACAAAATAATGGTAGAACTAAATAATTGGAAAACTACATGTGCACAAACAGTCTCTGCTTTCTTTTGAACAACACAAACCATCTGCAAAACGCACTTATTGACCATGTCTGGTCAAATGTGCCCATTCCTCAATACAGTATGTTTATCTTAGACACATATTGGTCTGATCACGATACAATTGGTATTGCACTTGAATTATGAGATATACATCAAACATATTGCAAAGTCATATTTATATGTTTCAAAGCATATTTGTATAGCTTGTTGGAAAAAAAAAAAACAATTATCCAGCTTCTTAGTTTTCCCTGATTTCTACACATACTGCTCTGGTGACCATACAATTGGTGTTGTACTTGAATTATAAAATATACATTATGCCAAAAAAAAAAAAGGTACATCCTTCTAAAAACTATTTGTTACTCTATTCATCTTATTCTATTTTTTTTAGTATATGTGCATAGTGCTTGCCTTTTTCTTTACATGTTAACTTATGTTCATATCCATTTTGTTTTGTACTTTTGTTCATAGAAACAAACAAGAAAACTAGACGCCGCAAAGAACTCCTAACCAGAGATGTGGATGAATCCACGCAAAGGTGTGTTTTTTTCTGCTCGTCTTCCATACTAAACAGTTTTTCGTTTACTCTCTGTATTTGTCGAACTTGTTTGCAAGTGTGTTTTTTTTTTCTTCCTGCCTAGAGCCCACCAGCCCATAGGTCCTCCATCCAACAGAAGTGAAATTTTGAGCCAGAAATCCCTCAAGTGCACTTATCAATTTGTATAGCGCCTAACTATGGGTGTTATTTGCAGGAAACAGAACATTAGAGGCCCAATTTACAGCCCGCAAGTCCGCGATCCAAATAAGTGGCTAAGTATGGAATAAGGGATCTGTGCATATTTGGTATGTATTGCTTGTATCTAGGAGCCATCCAGCCCTGGATTCTATGTGTCGACTTGTATATCGCAGAAATCACTAGAAGTACAATGTTGACCTGGCCATCCCGCAAGTCCGCTTGTGAATTTGTATATCGCAGAGTTGTGGATATTATTTGTAAGGCACAGAACAATAGAGGTTTGTTTATGACCCTGCCAGCCCAAAAACCCGCGATACAAAAAGTGTACATGCTCTATAAAATCTCATCCACCCCACAACTCTGCTTGTCAATTTGTATATTACATAACTCTCTGTGTTATTTGTAGGACACATAACAATAGAGGCCTATTTTTTGAACATGCCAGCCCGAGAAGCCACAATCCAGAAAGTGGCCAAGTATGGAATGCTATATTCTTACATGCTCTATAAAATCTCATGTCCATACTTTATAAAGGTCCATATTTAGTTTTGTTTGGTTTCTACACATACTGATCTGGTCACCACACAGTTGGTGTTGCACATGAATTATGAAATATGCAGTACGAGTCGGACCGAGCTCTTTGGTTTCCTTAGCCAATTTTATGCCTGCGGGTTCCCCACTACATGTTATCAAACTCTCGTTCCATGTGTTCTGAGTGTACATCTTGCATCCAAAACTTGGTAATCCATGTCTATGCTCGCGGTTTCCCAGAAGGTGGACTAGTATATTTTATGTCCATCTAATCTTGCGCCTGACACTTCGGGGCTCTACAATTAGACCCGAACTGAAACCTTGCGAGTCATTTGCTAATTTAATTTAATTAAATTGTACAATATCAATATTCATTATTAATAATTTAGTACTTGAAAATAATGTTTTTAGATAATGTTAGCTATATAACATACATGTTATATGTTATACATGTAGACATTCGCAATCTTGAACCCGCCAGTCCTGGACTCCGTCTGTCAATTTGTATATCACGAAACTCCCAGTGCTGCGTGGAGCACATGGGAAAATAGAAGTGCAATGTTGAGCGAGCCAGCCCGAAGTCCGCCGATAAATTTATATATCGTGGAAGTCTGGGTGTTATTTGTAGGACACAGAACAATAGAGGTCCAATTTTCAGCCCACCAGCCCGAGAACCCGTGATCCAAAAAGTGTCTAAGTATGGAATGAGGGATCTGTCTAATATCCATACTTTATAAAAGTACATGTTTAGTATGGATTACTTGTTCCTCGAAAAATTTCTAAGCCCGGAACTAGCGGATACACATGTTTATATTTTCACTTACTTTTATATCGCCACCCTGACCATCCGCTTGCCCATTTCATATTGTACATATTACATGTAATATGGATTACATATTACATGTAATGTGTAATACATATTCACTTTTGAGCCCAACAGTTGTGGAGTTTTTCTATCAATTTGTGTATCGTGGAACTTCGAGTGTTGTTTGGAGGACACGAACCAATAGAAGTGCAATGCTGAGCCAGCCAAACTGCAAATCCGCTTCTCAATTTGTATATCGCGCAAATCTGTACATGCTCTATAAAAAGTCATGTCCATCATTTATAAAAGTACATATTTAGTATGTATTTCTCCTTTCTCAGAGATCCCCGGCGTTGGAGTCTATCTCTCAACTTATATATCGCAAAATTAATAGATGTACAATGTTAAGCCAGCCAACCCGCAAATTCGTTCGTGAATTTGTATATCTAAAAATTCCGGGAGCCATTTGTAATGCACAGAACAATAGAGGATCATTTTTTAGCCCGCCAGCCTGAGAACCCGCGATCCAAAAGTGCACATACTCTATAAAATCTCATCCAGCCCGCAAGTCTGCCTGTCAATTTGTATATCGCGGAACTCTGGATACTATTTGTAGGACATGGAACAGTATAGGCCTATTTTTAGCCCGCCAACCCGAGAACCCGCAATACAAAAAGTGACCAAGTATGGAATGTGATATCCCTACATACTCTATAAAATCTCATGCCCATACATTATAAAGGTAGATATTTAGTTTTCCTTGCTTTGTACACATATTGGTCTGGTCACGACACAGTTGGTGTTGCACATAATTATGAAATATGTACCAGGAGTTCGACTGAGCACTTTCGTTCCCTTAGCCAATTTTATACCTGCAAGTTCCCCACTAGGCGTTATCGAACTCTTATTCCCCATGTTTCGATTGTACATCTTGCATCCAAAACTTGTGTAATCCAGTTTTATGCTGGCGGGTTCCCAGACAGCGCAGTGCCAGATTTCATGTCCATCTATATCTCTACATTACGAGTCCAACCGACCGCCATTCATTTTCATAGTTCACGAAATTTATGGCCAAAAATTCCTTTGTGGGTGCCATCCATCTCTCATGCCCCATGTGCATGGTATACATTCTTCCGCCCAAAACTTAGCTATGTAGCATATATGTTGTATCTTATACATGTAGACAATCACAATCTTGAACTCACTGGTCCTGGAGTTCATCTATCAATTTCTATATCACAGAACTCTGGGTACTATTTGTAGGACACAGAACAATAGAGGCCCAATTTTGAGCCCACCAGCCTGAGAACCTGCGATCGAAAAAAATGGCAATCCATACATACTTGAAAAATATGCATATTTAATTTTCCCTCATTTGTACACATACTGCTCAACTAATTTTATGGCTGCGGTTTTTAGATAATGTTAGATATATAACATATATGTTATATGTTATACATGTAGACAAATGCAATGTTGAAGGTGTCAGTCCTACAGTCCGTCAACTAATTTGTATATCATGGAACTTTTCCTGCTATTTGTAGGATACAGAACAATAGAGGCCCAATTTTGAGCACGCTAGTCCGAGAACCCATGATCCAAAAACTGCCATAAGTATGTAAGTCCTCCTGTCAATTTGTATATCGTGGAACTCCGAGTGTTGTTTGGAGGACATCAAACAATAGAAGTGCAATGTTCAGCCCGCAAGTCCTCTTCTCAATTTCTATATCGCGCAAGTCTGGGTACTATTTGTAAGACATGGAGAAATAGAGGCCCACTTTTGAGACCGCTAGCTTGAGAACCCGCAATCCAAAGACTATACATGATTCCCTTCGCTATGCTCCCTGAAAGATTACACAAAATCACACTTTCAATACTTAGCCACTTTCCTGCAAATCTACAAATATACAAACCCTCCACTGAATTGTACCATCATGCCCTCTTACATTTTATGCGTTTTGCAGTCAACAATTCCAACTCATGTAGTTTCATCATTGGACACTTGCCTATCCTCACTATCACCTGTAAACTTATTTTGAAGCCCGTTCGACCACTTTTTAGACTTGGTCTTTCCTTCCTTGCTTTCTCTTCCCCGTCTCCGTCACCTTCGCACGTGTCCATAATAAGAAATAATGTTTATGTGTGTGTGTGTGTGTGTGTGTGTGTGTCTTTTTTCTAAATCTTTAATGCTAACACGTCATCGTGCAGGCACCGTATAGATTGTCATTGACGGGTGAAAGGCTCGAGAAATTATGTCATTAATGCGCACTAAACCAATATTTGCATAGGCTTTTGTTGTCCCTTCCCAGTGTTAATTTCAAATACCATGGAATGTCATTGGCATGCCATCAACTTGGTTCCTTCACAAAACCTCCAATCCTTAAATTTTCTTCACCATAACCGCCACCTTCGCACTTCTAAGTATGCAATAATTAAGCTTTACTTCTAACAACTCATCATACAACACACATAGAGATTGGATTAATGAGCGAAGAGATCGAGGAGATTTTCCATTCGCATGCATTGAACCAATGTTTCCGGAGGGTTATATTGTCCCCTCCATTTGTTCATTTCAAGTGGCGTCTGGAGAAAACCGACATTTTCATAAACTACTAGAAGCAACTCCACAACAGTTCTGTAGAGATACAGTGAATATCTTCAGGCCTGAGGACCAAAAATTAATAGTTCATCCTAAAATTGATAGCTCTCACAAGATTCCCATGCAGAAGAAAGGAAAAAAAATTGTAGGGGAGACGGAGCAGCCTGAAATTTAGAGTGAAAACATGGATCTTGACGCTGATATGGATAGCATATTCTGCAACCTTGATTAGTCCGAAAATGCAATTCACCATGGCTACCCAATGGACATAGTTGATACCGAAATTTTTGATGAAGATGAATCCTTCGTATTCCAGAGTGTTGTTTTTGAAAGTGAATCAAAAAAATTAATTATTGAAAAAAGAGATGTAAAAAATAAGAAAAGAAAACATCGTTCAGAACTTGACCTTGCCAATATGCAGCCATCCAAAATCTCTCAACTTCACATGGCAACCAGATATTCTCTTCATGATTTCGTTGGATTCATTGAGGCAGAGAATTCTAGACTAAAGGACGAGATTAAGGAATTAGAGGAATCTTTGTTTCCTATGCCATTGCTTGGCGATCCTTTGGCAACATCCATGCATGCGACTCCCTGCACCCCTGCAACAAATCTAAAAGGCTCCTCCAGCTTCCTTGCATCCTGTAGAGGATATGTGGAGAAAAATATCAACAAAAGAATGGAACTTATTACTAAGGCCTAGGAAACATCACAAAATATGGATTCCCTGGGAAGTAGGGCACATAAGTTTCTCCAGCTTCTGCAGATAGATTTAAAAGATGAATAAAGTTTCTATTTACACATGGTCATCCATTTTTCCTTTCATGTCAACAACATGCCAGACACGATAAGAAGACAACATGATCTCCTGTCCAAAAAATGGCTCACTCAATTAGAAGCATACTGGAAAGAGAAGGTGAAGAACCTGTATCTCATCGTTCAATCATGTGAGCAAGCAATATCAAAGAAAGAAACATTATTCACAAAGCTCACCAAAATATACTTAGCCAGAAGGACAAACGAATTCCAGGACCCCAGCCTAATCGTCAACTCATTGGTGTTAAGCAAGCAAGTTTTCGATAAACAAATTGCTAATTTTAAGGCCTTGTCTTTGGAAATATTTTACAGGATTCTTGAATATCATGAAGAACACGTGGAAAACTGGCTAGTCTGCTATTCGATACAGAATGGAGACATTCATCAGGCTCTGTCTAATCTTTCTATTGATCTAAGTGAATTAGAAAATGAACTTTTCAGCATTAAAATCCGAAATGGCATCAATGTCGCCCCCTTGAGAAGCTATATTGAAGAGAACTTGAAGTGAGTCACGGACGAAATCCAACAGAAAAATGCATCAACAAGAAAATAGCAAAATTACTTTTATGAAACATTGTTATAAATCCTTTGCTTATCAATCCAGTTATTCAAGCGGATCGGCAACGAAAACCAACAGGAAAAGGCATCAACAATGAAATACCAAAATTACTTATATGTACCATGCCTCTAAGTGTATACTGGTAGTCCTTTCTTTATCAATCCAGTTATTCCACCTTTTCTGAATAGAAATCTATAGCCAAATATTTATATCGTCTCATTTCTACTCTTCAGGTATTACACTCTATCGTGTCCCACTTCTTCTTTCTAGTCCTATTTCTTGTACATATTTCTCTTATGGTCTGCGGGATCCCCAATCCCAGTATATATGACAAACGCATTTAAATTTCCAGGATTATGTAACAAACTATTCTTTTTTTCATATATTCCCAATAAAACTATTCTTTTGTCTCCTTATATATTTATGTGTTCCTAGATTTTTATCTTCAGCTATGTTGAATGTGAACACATTCTGTTTATTTTATTTCAATTTTATTTTTTTTCTGATGCATATTTTTTCCTGCCTGGTCATTTTCAAAATTAAATATGACATAAATCACTCACTCAAATTTGAGATATCATATTTCACACACACACACACACACATGTGTGTGTGTTTCTTTAAATTTCCAAGAATATGTAACACACTTTATTATTTTTTTATATAAATGTCACAAAATTGTGTTCATTACTTTTTTTCTACTTGCACATATAGAGAGTATGTCATTTCTTGCATCTTTACCACCTGTCCTTCATAGTGCTTGCCATAGAGGCCTTTACAATTCAAATAGTCCGCAAGTCCGCTTGTCAATTTGTATATCGCGGAACTCTGGGTGCTCTTTGTAGGCCACGAAATAACAAAGGCTCAATTTTCATCTCGCCAACCCAAGAACCCGCGATCCAAAAACTAGCTAAGTATGGAATGAGGGCTATGTGCATGCTCTATACAATATCATCCAGATAGTTTATAAAAGTACATAGTTCATATGTATAAAAGTAAATATCTACTTTATAAAATTACATATTTGGTATGTATAATTTATGTTCTCCAGGAACCTATAATTTGATAAATTTCAATTTCTTGTGTCTAGGAGCCCTTGTTTTAAAGAAAACTAATTTGGGAATGCTAACTTTTTCTTGGGCTTTTGTCCACGATCGTATGTAAAACGTATGTAAAGAAAACTAATTCGTGAATGCTAAATTTTTTGGACACGAGGCCCTTAAAATTCAAATAGTCCGCAAGTCTGATTGTCAATTTGTATATCGTGGAACTCTGGGTGCTATTTGTAGGCCACAGAACAATAGAGGCCGAATTTACAGCCCGAGAACCTGCGATCCAAAAACTGGATAAGTATGGAATGAGGGCTCCGTGCATGCTCTATACATCTATTTTATAAAATTACATACTTGGTATGTATAATTTATGTTGTCCAGGAACCTATAATTTCACAAATTTCAATTTCTTGTGTCGATGAGCCCTTGTTTTAAAGAAAACTAATTCGAGGATGCTAATTTTTCAATGCTTTTGTCCACGAACCTATGTAACATAGATTACTACTATTTTTTTTTGTTTTTGTCCACGAGCGTATGTAAAACGTATGTAAAGAAAACTAATTCGGGAATGCTAAAGTTTTTGGACACGAAGCCCTTAAAATTCAAATAGTCCGCAAGTCCAATTTTCAATTTCTATATCATGAAACTCTGGGTGTTATTTGTAGGGCACTGAACAACAGAACCCCAATTTTCAGCCCGCCAGCCTGAGAAGCCGCGATCCAAAAACTGGCTAAGTATGGAATCGGGGCTTCGTGCATGCTCTATAAAATCTCATCCCATACTTTATAAAAGTACATATTTCATATGTATAAAAGTAAATATCTACTTTATAAAATAACATATTTGGTATGTATAATTCATGTTTTCTAGGAACCTATAATTTGATAAATTTCAATTTCAATTGTGTTCGCGAACCCTGTTTTTAAAGAAAACTAATTCGGGAATGCTAATTTTTTTGTGTTTTTTTCCACGAACCTATGTAACAAACATTACTACTATTTTTTTTTGTTTTTGTCCACGAACGTAAGTAAAAAAAAATACTTTGGGAATGCTAAATTTTTTGTGTCCAAGAACCTTCTAAATGTTAATATTTTTTTATAAATTGCGGAAAAAACCAATTCGGGAATACTATATTTCAACTTCCTACCCATGTGTTTGTACTTGGTCACATTTATTCCCATTCCAACCTAGCAGGGACTACGCTACCATGCATAGCACGCGAAAACAAACTTTGGTTGACTGTGAAAAAAGGTTTTGTCAAGAAGATATAAACTTTGGAGCGGCATGGCATATTACATGATTTTTTTTTAAGGTGGGACAAAGTGCGAAGGAGAAGATTTTTTGGCCCATGCAATATGTCACGTGAATAGAAAATTTGGAGAAGTACAACATGTCACATAAAACATATTTTTGGTGCGATATGATGCGAAAGAAGAAAAATTTGTTCCATTCGATGTGTCACACAAGTGTAAACTTTTGGCCTATGCAATACATCGCTCACACAAAACAAATATTTTCCCTATGATACGTCACAAGGATGAAAACATTCTAAGGATGTGATGAAGGAAAGTTTTCCTACAAAAAAGAAGAAAATATTTTTCCTAAAAGTTTCCCTTTGTTGCAATGAAGGAAAATTTTTAGTTATTCAAACATCTCAGAGACATAAACGTTTTTATCATTGTTTCGCGAAGAAAGAAACTTTTCAACAACGTGTTATTGTTGGGAAGATAAAAACTTTTAGTCATGCGAAACATCATGGAGGTAGAAACTTTTTCGATGATGTGAAACATCACAAAAGAAGAAAATTTTCAATGATGCGTTGTTTCATGAAGAAATTAAGTTTAAGTGCAATATGGCATAAAGAAGCAAATTTCTAGAGGATGCAAAAATGAAGTTTGCACAGGTTTTGGAAGAATTTGTAAGGGGAAAAACAACTTGTTCAAAGGCTGGAAAAAAATCAAAGCACACTTTGAGGATCTTAGTGAGCTTCAAAGGAAAAGAGCTAGGACAAGCTTAAAAAGGAAAAATCTCAAAGTAAAGGAAGACAATGTAGAGTAAAGGCCATGAAGGTCCATAAACATCTAAAGTAAAAGGAGGGGCCCCATGCTATTTTTGCTCCCATGAGATGCTAAAGTCGAAAATAGTAGGGAGGGTTGTTGCTATCTTAACAAAATGTAATACCCATTTGGATATTATGGTTAAAAATCACTAAAATTTATGTCAACTGAATGCTCTCAAGACTCTCCACATAAAGGCATCCAAAGTTGGGCAATGAGTTGACCTACATTTTCTTTCCGGTGGCCTGTCAATTTTATTTATGTTTATCTCATCCTCTCTTTGGCCTTCTCACACACTTCATCTTTGTCAACATGTCAGCTATCATATTTCCTATTATGATATCTCACACTCCCATCTTAATTATTGAGTAATGTAAATTAATATTAAATTGACATAAAAAAAAATCACAATAACAAAATAACCACATGATTTCCTATTATAATTTCTCACATTACCTATCTTAATCATTGATTAATGTATTATTTTTTTTTGTAAATAAAAGAGGATCCTTGTATTAATAATATATGTAAGCCATACATTGCCAAGTGTGAGCCACTTGTTCTTCCACAGAAGGGAAACCAAAAGATGTGGCTCTTAGATGCTCCAAGTTTGACACATCATCATATGAACTGAAATTGTTTGAACAAAACTGACTTAACAAAATTATGCATCCTAGTTGCATGAAAAAAATGTATGAACAGTATTCGAGTGGCCTCTAGGACTAGCTATGAGCAAAATTATATTCACAGTGTACAGGAAAATTGTATGTCCATCTAGTCTGTTGCTGGAGTAAACTGAAAATTTAAGCCTGCAACTAGAATGAAC
>ML781708.1:0-18134 GCA_009831015.1 Picea engelmannii
TGTCACAATCTATCCTTACAGTTTGTTGTACCAACCCAATACATGAACACAATCTTTGTAACCATACTACTTCTTTACTTGCATGAGTGGTTGCCATGTATTCAACTTATGTAGTTGAAAGTGCCACCACAACCTGTCTTTTTCTCATCTAACTGATTTCTCCTCCAAACGGGTTAAACACATACCCACTTGTAGATCTCCTACGGTCCAGATCTCCATCCCAATCTGCATCCACAAAGCCATGTATGTCCAACACTCTATCTAATCCCGGTCTTCCTTGGTAGCACAATCCATAGCTAGCAGTTCCACGCAAATACCTGAAAACCCTTTTTATTGTTGTCCAATGATCCTTCCCTGGTTTTGACATATACCTGCTTAAAACTCCCACTGCATGTACAATATCCGGTCTAGTACATACCATTGCATACATCAAACTGCCAACTGCACTCGCATATGGAACATGAGACATGTCCTCCTCCTCTTCCTGTGTCTTGGGACACTACTCCGCAGATAACTTTATACCAATAGGAATAAGAACCTTGACCGGTTTACATTCTTGCATATCAAACCTCTGCAATATTGCCTCGACATATTTTATTTGATTTAACCAAAGTGTCCTCTTTTTCCGATCTCTTTTAATTTCCATTCCCAAAATGAAATTTGAAGCATCGAGATCCTTCATGTCAAATTTAGAGGACAACTGAGTTTTCACATCCTGGATAATCTCCTTGTTGTTTCCTATCAACAACATGTCAACCATATACAAGACCAAATAAATCAAATGATCACCAATTAATTTAAAATACACACAATGTTCCTCTTTTCTTGTTGTGAATCCAAGTCCTACCATATAAGTATCAAATTTTTGATACCACATCCTTGGTGATTGTTTTAAAGCATGCAGAGACTTTTTCAGTTTGCATACCAACTCCTTCTTTCCCTTCACAACAAAGCCTTCTGACTCTTTCATATATATTTCTTCTTCCAGATCCCCATGTAGGAATTCTTTCTTCACATCCATCCGTTCTACTTCAAAATCAAATGCAACAACAACAAATAACATAAATCTTATAGAAGTTAACTTGACAACATGAGAAAAAATCTCACCAAAATCAATTCCCTCCACTTTGCCTTCTGCATTCAAGTTCTTTTTAAATACCCATTTGCTGTCAATGGGATTTCTTCTAGTCAACAAATCCACTAGATACCAAGCCTCATTCTTATCCAAGGCTTCCATTTCTTTATCCATGGGATTTTCCCATAGCTTTCCATCTTCTGAATCCACTACCTCCCTGACATTTCTAGGATCATCATCAGTAATAGACAAAGCAACATTTGAACAGAAATAAGATGGAGTATACCTTTCTGGTATCCTTCTTTCTCAAACCGATCTCCTCAATACAGGAGTATGATGATCTTCTTCTTCTGATTCCTGTTCTTTTATGGAGTCTCATTCATCATCCTTAAATTCAAACTCTATTTTCTCTGGTTCTTCCTTGGTAGGACTTCCTGTTTAACACCATCCTTCATTTCTATAAATACCACATCTCGTCTATACAAAAACTTCTTAGTTTATGGGTTCCAAAGCTTATAACCTTTGAGACCATCTTTATACCAAATAAAGATACACTTTTCATCCTTCTTATCTAGCTTACTCCTATTTTCCTTTGGAACATGAACATAGGCCTCACAACCAAATACCTTGAGATGTGTGAGAGAAGGTTTCTTACCAGTCCATACCTCTTGTGGAGTCTTGTCATCCAGTGCTGATGGAGGTGGTCTATTGATCAGGTAACATGTAGTACCCACTGCCTCTGCCCATAATTCTTGCCCTAACCCGACACCACTAAGCATGCACCTTGGTTTTTCCATCAACGTCATGTTCATCCTTTCTGCAACTCTATTATGTTGAGGTGTATATGGAGTAGTCTTTTGCTATACCACAGTTCTTATAGAATTATTCAAATTCATTCCAACATAACTCTTCTCCATTATCTGTCCTCAACACCTTAATTATTATTTTTGTTTGATTCTCAACAAGAGCCTTAAACTCTTTAAACCTATCAAAGACTTTAGATTTATTCCAGAGGAAATATATCCAAGTATTCCCTGATATGTCATCTATAAATGATACATAGTACATAGATTTTCCCAATGATGGAACCGACACAGGTCCAAACACATCACTGTGAAGTAGCTGTAAAATTCCTTCTGCCCTCGTTGCACCAAAGGGGAATATTACCTGATTTTGCTTCCCATATACACAATGTTCACATAAATCAAAATCCAGAGAGAAGTTAGACATACCTTCAACCATACCTTTACCATATAGTAGTTGAAGACCCTTCTCTTCGATATGCCATATTCTTTGATGCCATAGCATAAACTTTTCTCCAGAGACTGTAGGAGTTCTTTCTTCTTCAACTCCAATATCAGGAACATTGGAACTATTACACCCATCACTAATAGTGCTTCCTTGCAGCTTATACAATGCTTCCTTGCAGATTATACCCTGTGGGGAGTCATAGGAAAGGATGCACCTGAGTCAACCAACCATGCCTCATGATCTACATGTGTGCTTGAAGAATCCAAGTACACATCGCCTCCTTCTTCCTTGGAGGTATTTTCTTTTGTAGAAGGAGCTTTTTTAGATCCCTTCTTTTTTCTCAATTTTGGATCTACACTACTTCTTGTAGTGCCCTTCTTTTCCACATCTCCAACATACCTTTACAAACTTTCCGAGAGATTTAGATCTACCCTTAGAATTAGATCTCCCACTTAAGAACTTAGATCTATTTCTTTCATGGGAGCATCCTCTTGCAAATAATGCATCTGTGCTCTATCCTTCTGTGTACTTCCATTTCATCTCCTCCGACAACATGGATGATACCACTTCATCAAACTTCAAGGCATTTGTATTACTACCTATGGACACAACCAGACTATCCCACGAGTCTGGTAAAGAGCACAATAAACTGATACACTTATCTTCATCTGAAATTTTAATCTCAACAGATACTAACTGACTTACCACAGTATCGAAGGCGTTCAAATGCTTTGCCACCAAGTCTCCATCTCTCATCCTCAGATCATACAACTTCTTTCTCAGGAAAATTTTATTTACCAGGGACTAAGACTGATACAACTTCTCCAACTTATCCCATAAATATTTGGTTATAGCTTCCTCTAACACATTCAGTAATATTGAATTTGAGAGACACAGTCGGATTGTGCTCTTCTCCTTCCGATCCAAAATTTTCTAGTCATCTGCTGAAGTTCCGGTAGGTGCAGTACCTAGATCCATTGATCTCTATCCACCAACAAATCTTCCATCTTGAGCTTCCACAACTCAAAATTTTTCCCATTAAACTTCTTGATCTCCATTTCTGAACTGCTTGCCATTTATTTTCACCGAAAAAATCAATACCACAGATCTCCCACTGTAACAAGGCTTATCATAGTCCTGAGTCGAACCCTTGACCACAAAGGCATCCCCCTGAAGCCAACAAAGCTATGATACCAAATGTAGATTTTAACCTTGTACAATATTTACTGCAAACATATTTCCAGTAAAAGAAAATAAAAGATACAATGAAAATACACACATTACACAAATATTTTTCCCCTGCAAACCCAAACCGGGAAAACCAACATATTCTATATTCATTCATTGTGTTACATTGTTTACAATACATTATATATATAGGAGCCATCGACATCCAAAACCATAACCCAATGACCTGGATTACTCAACAACCTTAATTTCCTAACCGGAAAAAGAAAACCATCAACAAAAACCATGTGCCGGAAAACCTCCCAACAATGGACATGAAAATCGAGGTGAAAATGCAACACGTTTCTTGATGCAAACCCCCTGCATGCCTGATGCAACGTAGCATACACTAGGGCTACTCGTGCAAATAATATAACACATAATCCAACAGTTCTGGAGGTGGCACCAATAGTTCATCTTCATCACAACCTTCTGCTTCAACTTCGATCGAGAGTATATATAACCATGCTATCCCTACTCAATCCACCACTAATCCAGCCAAAGTCATTAAGAAATATGGATTGTTTCAATTCGAGGAAGATGTCAACGCTACTTTGTGGCATTTTATTCCCCCCCTAAATCTCACACTCACAACCAATCCTTTGCCTAAGTTCAAGGATCATTTGCCCAAGTTCTCAGGAAACAATAACATTTATACAAACGAACATTTGATTCCTTTCTCAAATGCTTTCCATAACATTAGCGCAAATGAAAATGATACCCGCATGCGCTTATTTGTCAACTCTTTAGAATGAAAAGCTATGACTGACTTCTTTGATTTGCCTCCAAAGTTTTTGTCTACTTGGGTTTAATTAGTCTACTGGTTCAAGTCCAATTTTGGGAAACCCAAAATCCTAGTTGATCGGTTAAAAGAGTACTATAATATTACATATAACAAAGGTGAAACCATTAAAGCTTTCAATCTTTGCGTCACCAAGTTATATAATCAAATACTTGAACTGACCAGACCACAAAATCAAGCTGCATTCATGCATTAATACAATGCTTTACCCTCTGAATATCGTCACAGATTGGAAGAGAAATAAATCGATAATATCTGATCCACCCTTCATACTTGTTTGGAAAACAAAGAACAGTTAGACATAATTGGTCTTCCTAAAGAAGACTATTCCAAACAAACTGATATGTCTATCATTCTGCAGCTTATGCAAGACATTAATAATTGAATGATTTCTTTTGAAAGAAAGGGAATTAATCTTACTGCCACTGTTGAAAATTTCACCTAGACTGCCACTAGGAATTTCACAAACAATAACTTTAAGCCAAAATCCATATTGCCTAGAGCATGGTGTAATTTTTGCGAAGAACATCACAAGGAAAGCACTTGTGAAATCAAGAAAAATGTGAGGGATCAAATCTTTGGCAAGAAACCAGACACTACCATTGCTATCTTATTGGGTGTCACATGATGATGTTATGGTAGTTAATACCGAAAATAAGTCATATGCCAATAAGAGAAAAGCTTATTATTCAAAGACTGCTTTTCCCCCTAGCACATCCACTCAAAATACCGGATCACAAGCTGCTCACCCTTCTAGCAGTCATCAAGTCACTGTTCCTTCTTCAAAGTATAATATTTTAAATCACTTGGGTAACATAAAAGACGATGCTACTCTTTTGGATATGGTGACTGTTACACATTATTTTCGTCACCCCTATGAACATTAATGATGTATACCTATCCTTTGTCTTTAGAAGGATCAATTGCCTTAATCCCTGAAGAAAAATGAAGATGAACTTTCTGAGAGAGATGAAATTATCTTTTGCTTTGTAAAAAACCTTGTAAAGAAGGATCGTCACACCTTGCTCAATGTTAAGGGTGCGATAATCTAAGATTGACGCAGGTTGCACCACAATGGGTTGTGACATTGTCACAATTTTCTTAGTGTTGAGGGTGCAATGATCACCTGTACAAAGAAAAAGAGAAGCTTCTAGATGCTTATAGAATAGAAGCTTTGAAGGTGAGGTGGCCTCCGATTAGTTTGGATTTGAGTCGCATCCCTGTTCTCATGGGATCATCCTAACCTCGTCACCCTATCCTTTTCATCTTATAAAAGGAGGGGAGTTCTCATGGGAAAGTTATATTTTTTGGTGTCAGCTTTGCGAATAGCTTCAGAGAATGGCTAATGAGTTAGTATAATTTTGGCTTGAGATTTCTCAGTTGAAGGGCTTATGATAGGCTTATGATTTATGTTGTCAAGATAGATTGTTAGTATCTTCAAACTAACATTCTTAGAAGTCATTGGAGCAGAAGTGTGTGGGAAGCAAGGAACTATTGGAAGGAACCTAACAACATCAAGGTATCTGGTTGTATCTTTCTTCCACATTCTTTAATACAAATGTACTTTTTCTTTCTTATATGAACGCCATTTGTCCATATTGTATGATTCCTTGATCACGTACATAGTTTCATATCGAATAGACTCTGTTATTCTTGTCTTCATTGGCTTGTGTTTCTTTGCAGATACTTCTCAATAAGCCTTACAACGGAGCTGGGATCACATTGGCGAGGCCAAGTCTACAAAATTTAAAAGGTATGGTTTGGATCCTTGTCTTATTTGGTAACTGAAATCTAAGGAAAGTTTAGTATACTGTCTTGTTTTGTTCTAGTTTCAGGGTGAAACTAGGGAGATCTGTTTGTGTCCGCACTTACCGATTTGTCCGATAACAAAATTGGCAACCATACTGGGGATCAGATTATTTTCCTAGTAGTCTTGTTTTATTTCTTTGATTACCAGGGTTCTGTTTTCTGAGTCACTGGGATATCCAGATTGACTCCCTGGCTGTTTAATTTCACTGGAAAACCTTCTTGCTTTTTATTTTTTCTATTTCCCCCTTGATCAACTCACCCTGCTTTGAGAGACAGTGCGACGTTGTCGCACTGTGGTCTTAAGTGACCTGCAACAATTATAATTGGCACATTGGGTTTCCTCGTGAATAAAAATTAGCTTTTGGTGGTTTTCCTTGCCGAGATCTTAGATATGGTTTTGGGGTGAATTTTTGGGTTTGATTATAGTATGGTTATGGTCTGCTTGACAACTTTGAATTTGCTTTTAGCCATTTTTTGCTTTGTTTTAGCCTATTTTCTTCTAAAAGATTTGAGATCTCTTGCTTTGAGTGTCTTTCAGTTACAAATCATTGTTTTTTCTTTAGAATTATTTAGTGAAACAACTTCTTTTTCTTTTATTGAATAGTTCATGTTAAAAGAGAAAATTAGTTTGGGTTGCTTTTGTTTCGAAATGATTTGCTATCGCTTTTAGTTTTCTTTTCGAAATAAAAGTGTTAATGCTTGATTTGCATTAGTTCGGGGATGATTTTTACATTTGTGTAGCGAGTTAGCATTTCTTTTGCATATTTCACGAAAGAAATATTGCACTTAGGCATTTGGGAGTTGGGTGTTATTTGTTAAAAGAAAGTTGAACCTCTTCTCCATCCCATAAGTAGGATTCATTGAAAAGAAAAAGTTTTGCATTTCATCATTTTGCATTCCTTTGGAGTCGAGTCAAACATCATACGTTTCACTTTCTCACCCTTGAGTAAACAATAACCTTAAAATAAAGCGCTTATAAAAATTGATTAGACATTTTTATATTTTCTGGTAGAAAACCTACATTAGCTTAAGGTGTAGGGATTTGGAATAGGTTGAAAGGATAACTTTCCAAAGCTATCAAACAAACATAGAATCTTGATTTAGGGAGAGGTGAAATCCATTTATTACATTTTTTTCCTAGGAATCCCTTCTCACACAAGGGTCAATCATGAGGTCGCATTAAGGACAACCGAGTGACTAACCCTGCTTTGTTGGTCTTGGTGTAGTGGTTGCATGTATTATTGGGGGTCACTTGAGAAAAAAACCTTGCGCGGACTTCTCAAGTTGATTTCAGGCTCAGTTACCCTGCCCTTGCGTGTATATCGAACTGTTGTTTGTTTCCCCAGGCATCATTGTTGTATTAGGTAACCTTAGTGGCCTTTCTCTAGGGTTAATACACAAAGTGACAGTGAAGGGGAAAGTATTCACTGTACATGGAATCAACATTGACCAAACTCACTCAGCCTCCTTGGAGGGTAAATCCACATTTATTGTGTGGAATATTTCACCAAGGCATAAGTTCGTTAAGCAAGTCGTCAACGTAACTTTTCCACCCACTCTATCTCATCCCCTTCTTACATTATTCCTGTGACGTTGGATTTCATCACCAACTAGTGAGTTCATTGTGAGAAGGTTTTGTTTGCTTATTTGCTTCCTAGATTTTTTAGCGTGTGTTCTTTGTTTTCCCTTATAGGCCTTATGTTGGATCCATATTTATGGCATATGTACCCGGAACGTCCAACAAAGGAAACCCTTTTCCAGGGAACCTTTTGTTTTTCCCTCTTATGGAAACATTTGACCTCCTTACATCGCTACTTTGAGCCTTCTAGGTCTCACGATTAGATTGTCGGTGTGGTTGTTCTCTACTCTAGTAATCCCAAATGCAACAAGTTCTTCGATTATAAGCACCCTCCCCCAAGAGCATCAACCTCATGGTGATCCTTTGCCTTCTTCACCAGTAAGATCTTCTTCACCTTCTTCACTTGCAAGGTCTTCTTCCGTTTCATCTTCTTCGCCTAGTGAAAGCTATGAAGCTAGTAACCCAGTGGATAAGAAGAAGAAGAAAAGGAAGATTAAGAAGAAGAAAAATAAGCAAGGGTCCAAAATTTCAACCACTTCCAGACATGTTGGAAAACAAATAGTTACTGATAATCATGCCAGGAGTGTTGATGATGCCAAGATCACCCAAACAAAATGTAATCCCAAGTACCCTTGCAAGATTTGTAATGGTAGCCATATTCTTAAGGATTTCCTTGGTCTATCCAAGGTTATAGAATCATCATCTACATGCCCTCACCATCCCATGTTTCCAGCCTATGAAAAACATGCTGATCACCTCCCGTCAACTAGTCAGGATACTGTTGTGAAGAAGAAAAGTAGAGTCAAGTTCCCATGCAGGTTATGCAGAGGGAGTCATCAAACTCACCTTTTCCCTCGTATGGACGAAGCCTAAAAATTACTGGAAGACATGATTGTTTCCTAGCCTCAACTTTCGACTGCTATCAACCCACCTGTAGTTGATGGAATGATCAATCCAGTCCCTTCTTCAGTCTGTTCAGTTGATCAGACAGTCAATATGGTCATGTCCTTAGTTGAACCAGTTGACAAAGTGGTCGATCCATTTCCATCCGTCGATCCCATTCTCCCCTTGGAGAATGAAATCCAAGTGGTCAATCTGATCCCATCTTCGGTTGATCCTACTCTCCCATTAGAGAGTAAACCTGATACAACTCATGTTTTTCTTATTGATACAGACACTACCGTGCTGGGGGGAATTCCTCCTTATCATATGGAACCTCCTCCAAGTAATGAGGCCATCCTTTTTGATTGGGGTGCGCTAACTAGACCTCATCTTCCCTCTCACATTCCTTTCAAGATTACCATACTTGTTTGTGTTTGTGACGTTCCTCAGACGTTGATAGATGAAGGTGCATCCATTAGTATTTTGTCCTCTATTTCTTGGCAAGCTTTGGGTTGTCCTTAGCTTATGCTGGTTACCTAAAATCTGTTAGCTTTTAACAAAATAACTAGTCACCCTTTAGGGGTCCTTCCTCAATTTCTCATAACTTTGGTAGGGAAAGCTGTTTTTATTTATGTTATGGTAGTCCAAGACCCCTTGGATTTCGATTTACTCCTTGGGCAAGATTATGTCTATCCCATGAAAGCTATCGTGTCCGCTCTTTTTCATGAGATATCTTTCCCTCACGATGGAAGAATTGTGACTATTGATCAACTTTGGTTCATTGGCCCTGACTTGACCATCAAATCAATGACCTCCCTAAACAATTATTACATGCAGATGATATCGCCCTCGCCATAGGTTAATTATGTGGCGTTCTCTCCCATGCCTTCAACTTCCGATGAAAATGAGCATCTCACTGTAAGCTTAGTCTCTTATGACTTAGATCCGGTAGTTGACATAGTGATCTCTTCAATAGGGCTATTAGAGCCTGACCTCCTTACCCCTATCATGACCCTCAACATGTGTTCCTTCCAGAGTCTGTTTCTTCCGTTAAGTGAAGATCTCTTGGAAACCATGACCGAGTTTTGTCCCTTGAGATGGTGTCCTTCCGGAGCATTGTCCTATTGAAAGCCATGATCAAGAAGAGAGTGTTGAGCATAGTTTTATGATTTCAAGCTCATTAAAAAAATAAACCATCTTTAAGCATGGTTTTCTGATTTCAAGCTCATTAAAAAATGAAACTAGCTTTGAGCATGGTTTTCTGATTTCAAGCTCATTAAAAAATAAAATGAACCACGAGGATAGTTTTTGCGTCTCTGTGGAAACCTTGTTAAAAAATGAAACAAAGCTTACGAGGATAGTTTTTGCGTCTCCGTGGCAACCTCGTTAAAAACAAAACAGAGGTTACGAGCATAGTTCTTCTCTTGTATCAAGCTCATTAAAAAATAAAACAACCAATCTTGAGCATAGTTCTTGTTTCTCTGTCAAGCTCGTTAAAAAATGAAACAAAGGTCTGGGGATTGAACCTAGATTCTAGAGCATAGTATTTCTTCTCTGTGGCAAGCTCGTTAAAAAATGAAATAGATTTCCCCCTCTTTGCTTGAGTCAAGTACTTCATTACATATAGTATTTGAAGCTTCATTTCATCCACCTGTGCCGTTGGATGTAACGAAGCTTGGGGGGCAATGCTTGTAACCTCCAGACTTCATGTTGAAGTTAAGTCGCTAGCTTCTTAAGCTAGGGGAAAAGTACCAACCATCCCTGGATAATGCGTTGGGAAGTCACAAACATAGTTTTTACTTTGGTTCAAGCTTGTGTAAAAATGAAACCAATCCTACCCCAAGCACACTTTTCTCTGGTTCAAGCTTGTGTAAAAATGAAACCACCTACCTCAAGCATAGTTTTCTCTGGTTCAAGATTGTGTAAAAAATAAACCAGGTCCAAGCATAGTTTAGTTTAGTTTTAAGCTTGTTTAAAAATAAAATCTATCCCAAGCATAATTTTGTTTTGTTTTAATCTTGAGTAAAAATGAAAACAATCCCAAGCTTAGTCTTTGTTCTTTCTCATGCTCGTAAATACCTGAGAATGTAACCGAGTATACTTTTATTACTTTTTCGGACTCGTAAAGGTTATACGAAAAAGAAACCCCTTGGATTTCTCCTTAAGCTCTTTTCAAACTCTCTAAATATGAAAATATTGTCGAGCGATCTTGTTGTCTTTCACACTCATTAAAGTGAATTAGAAAACATGCTTGTTGAGCGGTAGTTTATCTCTTTTTCGGTCTCATCAGACTACTTTAAGAAAAAGGAAAACTCTAATCAAGTATGATTAGAAATAGTTATGGAGTCCTCTTTAAGTTCTTTTCAAACTCCATAAATATGAAAAGACCATTAAGTTTACTTCATTTGGACTTGTAAAACAGACATCTAAAGGCCCATATGGGACTGAATCACTCCTTCCTAGGGTTCGTTAAACATACTCCTAGGGACTCATCTGAAGGATGAGCTTACGGTTCAAGCATATGTTATCCTCCTCAAGCTTGTGTAAAAATAAAGAGATACTTGCTAGAAATGGTGGGGGAAAATTGGGAAAGAAATGTCTTTAAACTTGTATTCTATGGAAGACTCACTTTTAAACATGACACCCTTTCACTCACTTTGTGTCTAGGTTGTAAAATCCGCTTGTCTCTTGATCATAATCCCTTATAATATTACAAATTGGTTTGTGATCCCTGTTCTTGAGTTAGTGTTTCCAAGACAATTGTCGTGTCGTTAATATGTTCAAAGAGAAGTTCAAACCGAAAAGCCTTCTATTGTGTCGACCATTTCTACAGTCTTTAATCCTTCTATTGCGTCGACCATCCCTGAGTCGGTCCTGAATCACTTGTTACTCTGATCTACTTCAAATATTTTTACCTGTTTCGTTTCATTGATGGGGGATACATTAAGGTCCTCATGTGACGAGTCTTTTCCTGTCAACTTTGGCTCATTATCCAGGAATTAGACTTAGAAACTAATTGGTACCTTGGAACTTGCATGCCTCAATGGTAGGTTTCCTCGCTTTCGATAATGGGTTTTCATTATTGATCCCTGATCAGGAGATTCCGTCGAGTGTTCAACTTCAACTCACAAATTCACACTCGTTGGATTGTACTAGTGTACCTTGGGAGTCATTGACATTAATGGTGATTTTCCTCACACTTGTTAACGATATTCATTAATGACCGGTAATCAAGTGGTTTCTACCATGTTCGACTTCAACACATGTATTTGCATGGTTAGATTCGTACTATAGAATGGCGGAGATGAAGACTGTGGACTTTTTTGATAGATTCATGTTGCGTTGGAGTATATTCAAATTGTACTGTTGCATAGATCCACAATGTATGTCTTGTGGCTATGTTCAAATTTGAGTCTTTAACACATGCATCCACAATATATTTTTGGTCGCTATGTTTAGATTTGAGTCATAATGGCATGGATCCACAATGTATTTTTGGTGGTCATGACCTGTCTTACTTGAAGTGGATATTTTTATGTCAACATTTATGCTTTCAGTCACTTGTATTCTGAGTATGGGAATGCCTACCTCAATGATGATATGTTATTGTATTGTATTCTTTGTTTGTTGGCAGGTTTCCGACCGACGTGTTTGTTGTTCCCGACACACACTCGGAAAAGTATTTCAGATATCACTTTGTTCTAAATTCATACTTTGGGGGGCTTACTGTTACACATTATTTTCGTCACTCCTATGAATGTTAATGATGTACACCTATCCTTTGTCTTTAAAAGGATCAATTTCCTTAATCCCTAAAGAAGAATGAAGATGAACTTTCCCAGAGAGATGAAATTATCTTTTCCTTTGTAAAAAACATTGTAAAGGAGTATCATCGCACCTTGCTCAGTGTTAAGGGTGTGGTGATCTAGGATCAAAGCAGGTAGCACCATAGTGGCCTGCGACATTGTCACAATTTTATCAGTGTTAAGGGTGCGACGATCTCCCATACAAAGAAAAAAAGAAGCTTCTCGACACTTCAAGAATAGAAGATTCAAAGGTGAGGTGGCCTCCAATCGGTTTGGATTTGAGTCACATCCCTTTTCTCATGGGATCATCTTAACATCCTCATCCTATCCTTTTCAACTTATAAAAGGAGGGGAGTTCTCATGGGAAAGTTAGCTTTTTTGGTGTCATCTTTGAGAATAGCTTCGGAGAATGGCTAATGAGTTAGTATAATTTTGGCTTGAGAATTCTCAGCTGAAGGGCTTATGATAGGATTCTGATTTATGTTGTCAAGATAGATTGTTAGTGTCTTCAAACTTACAATCTTAGAAGTCGTTGGAGCAGAAGTGTGTGGGAAGCAAGGAGCTGTTGGAAGGAACTTGACAACATCAAGGCATCTGGTTGTATCTTTCTTCCACATTCTTTAATACATATATACTTTTTCTTTCCTAGATGAACGCTATTTGTCCATATTGTATGATTCCTTGATCACGTACATAGTTTCATATCGAATAGAATCTGTTATTCTTGTCTTCATTGGCTTGTGTTTCTTTGCAGATACTTCTCCATAAGATTGATGACAGAGCTGGGATCACATTGGTGAGGTCAGATCTACAACATTTAAAAGGTACGGTTTGGATCCTCTTCTTATTTGGTAACTGAAATCTATGGAAAGTTTAGTTTACTGTCTTGTTTTGTTCTAGTTTCGGGGTGAAACTAGGAAGATATGTTTGTGTTCGCACTTACCGATTTTGTTCGATAATAGTGACTATACCAGAACAAAAACATCTTAGAAATTTCATGGAAGGTAAAACTTCCAACATATCCAACCTCACGGAATATTACGATAAAGAAGAGTCTTAAGTAAATAGGATAGGTGCAAATAACTTTAGGAGATCTGTAAATTACCCCCCTATCTACATTTTCATAAAGATTTTAGACAAAATATCCCATTGTTTCCTCATTGATGGTGGTTTAGGCCCAACTGTCATGTCAAATATAATTATGGAAGAGCTAGGCCTCTCTTGTACAAACGAAAATGTGAGAAGCATGCTCCCCTATAATAATCAACAACAATACACGATTGGCGAGATCAAAGATGTAACCTTAGTACTTTCTACACATCCAGAAATACACACCACCTTAAACATTCAAGTCATTGATATGCGTGTCAACAATTACTCAATTATTTTTGGGAGAGACTGACAAGCCTTAAAGAGTGGTTACTTGTCTTTAGATGGGTCACATTTGTCTATCCCTAAGGATGGGAAGAATGTTATTGTTCTCAGAGAAGATCGTATCTCACTTTACATTGAGAAATTTCCTTAGCTAAATGTCAATTATGTTGAGGAAATCCTGGGTGTCTATTCTATTTTCATAGAAGAAGATGATGTGCCACACAAATAGTTTGACTATGATGACAGATTGTGGCATATGCACTTTGATGGTGCATGATCCAACAAAGGAAATGTAGTTGGTATTATCCTTTACTCACCTGTAGGAAAAATCTATAATTTCTCCTTCAGGTTAGAGTTCGCTTGCACCAACAATGTTGCTGAGTTTGAAGCCCTATTGTTAGGTATGGAAAATGGTTATAATATGGGTTGTGGTCATCTTACCATTTTTTGTGATTCCGAGCTTATAGTTAATCTTGTTAGAAAAATCTATAATCCCAATAAAAATTGATGAAAAGATACACTCAGGCCGTTTGGACCTTGATTTCAAATGTGTTGTCTTTCAAAATCACTCACATAAAAAAGGAGCTTAATACCATGGCTAACAGTTTGACAATTTTTGCTGCCTCTCCTACTCGACAACTTTTACTGCAATGACCCGATTACACTTTTATGTCTCTTTATCATCCACATATACCTAACAATGTTGAATCATGGCAGGTTTTAAAAAATGATGAGGATATTTGTGCTTTCTTACAAAGCAAACTTCTTAAGCCTAATGAAGTAATTTATAATGAAGATGATAAGTTTCCAAAAGGATTGACTCCTCTTGAGAGTTCATTTTAATTGAGTGATGTTGGTAAAAAGGAAAATATTTTACAATAGGAGTCAAAGAGGAAAGTTGGAGACATTGTCTCTGTGAACATCGGAACCTCAGATGATCCCAAGATTCTTAAAATAGGAGCCCAGTGTTCACAAGAGGAAGAAGAAAGATTCATGGATTTATTCCATGTATTCAAGGATGTCTTTGCTTGGTCGTATGAGGATCTTTGTGGTTTTGATCCCAACATCATCCAACACGTCATTCCTGTTAAGGAAGGGATGACACCAGTAAGGCAGAGACAAAGGCCTATAAACCCTGCCCTCGAAGCCGAAAAGTTACTAAAAGCTCAAATCATCTTTTCCAGTAAAATATTCTGAATGGGTCTCAAATCTGGTTCCTGTATGAAAGAAAACTGGCCAGATCAGGCTATGTGTTGACTTTCGTGCTTTGAATAGAGTTATAATTAAGTATAATTTTCCACTTCCTAATATGGAAATAATCGTACAATAGGTGGTCGGGTCTCAAATAATGTCCCTACTTGACGGTTTTTTCTGGATACAATAAAATTAGAGTCAAGATGACTGACAAATACAAAGCCACATTCACCACCAGATGGGGCACCTTTGCCTACAAATGCATGCCTTTTTGCCTGTCTAACGCAGGTGCCACATTCCTGTGAGCTATGCAAATAGCTTTTGACGATTTGATTGGTAAGATAATTCAGGTATATCTTGATGACGTAACCGTTTACTCTAAGAACCGATCATATTATTTTGGTGATCTTAAGAAAGTCTTTCTGTATTTCAGAAAATTCAGGATGTCATTGAATCCTTCTAAGTCTATTTTCGGAGTCACTAAAGGAAAACTCCTTGGTCATATTGTTTCTGACTACGGTATTAGTATTGACCCCAAGAGACTTGATGCAATTATCAACCTCCCTGCTCCCACCTCTAAATAAAGAGTTCAATCTTTCATGGGCACTATTAACTTTGTTAGGAGGTTTGTTCCCGACTTCGCCGTGATGGTTAAACCTATTCATAATTTGCTGAAGCAGGATAAAACCTTCTCTTGGACTGATGAGGTAGAAAATACTTTTTTAGGAATCAAGAAGGAAATCAACTCTACACCAGTCTTAGCTAAGCCTGCTTTTAATAAAGACTTCATTATCTATACCAATTCCACAGAAGAGGCAATCTCTGCCATCCTTCTACAAGCGGATGACCAAAATCAAGAAAATCCTATAGCTTATATGAGTCAAAGTTCATCAGATGATGAGGTGAAATATACCTTGTTTGAAAAACACACTTTTTCCTTAGTAAAATCTATAGGAAAGTTCATGCATTTTATTTTGGGAAATCAAACACAGGTAAGAGTCCCTTTTCCCGCAGTCAAGTTTTTGCTTACACAGACTCATCTCTCAGGAAAAATTGCACACTGGATTTCCAAAATTCAAGAACACGATTTAATGATTACTACAACTAAGACAATTAAGGGACGTGATCTAGCTCTTCACTTGGCTCAACATCCTAAACCAAGTGATTCTCTCGAGGAAGATGAGAACACTTTGTCAACACTGTTTTACTTGGAAACTCTTGATATAGATCTTGCTGACCATACTTGGTACAAGGATATCATTTATTATCTCTTACATCAGAATTTTCATGATCATTTAGATTCACATCAGTGTAGAAGACTACGCTTGATAGCTCCAAAGTTCCTCATCTTGGGAAATATTATTTTTCGTAGATCTGATGATGGGTTGTTGTTAAGATGTATTGATGATAAAGCATCCCAAAATGTTTTGAATGAATTTCATGGATCAACATATTCTAACCTCCATATTGGTGGCCATTTCGCAGCAAAAGCTACAACTTTCAAGATCATCAGAGCTGGTTATTTTTTTCCCTTGATGTTTCAAGATTCTTTAAAGTTTGTTTAGCTTGTGAAAAATGTCAAAAATTTTCTAGCAGAGAACAATTTTCTGCTATGCCTTTACAACCAGTTTTACCTGATTTCCCATTTGCTAAATGGGGATTAGAATTTGTCGACCCTATTAACCCCCCATCTTCTGCAGGACATGTATTTATCCTGACATCAACAAACTACTTTACTAAGTGGACCGTAGCCATCCCTCTTAAGAATGCATAGGATGACTAGGTTATTAACTTCTTAGAATCTCATATCTTTTCTCACTTTGGTATTCTGCTCGAAATAATTTCGGACAATGAATCAACATTTATTTTGGCAAAGTTTACTCGGTTTCTAAGAAAATTCGGAGTCAAGCACTTTACCTCATCCACCTATTACCCTGAGGTAAATGGGAAATCTGAGTCCACTAAGAAGAATATGATCAGGATTATCGACGATAAGCCCCACCAATGACATTCTCTCCTCACACATGCATTATGGGATGATCACACAACCACCCAAAATAGCACTGACCACACTCCTTTTCAACTTTCATATGGCTAAGAAGTTATTATTCCTGTTGAGCTTGAACTCACATCTCTCTGTTTAGCTATGCATGCTAAAGAATTGAATTCTACTGATATTTCCTAGAGGATGAATGCTCTGCTAGCCTTAGAAGAACAAAGAAATCATGCATTGGAAAATCTAAAAAAAAGGCAGCAGACAGTCAAGAAATACTTTGATAAGCGCAACAAATATGTCAAGTTTAAAGTAATTGACAAAGTCTTTCTTTGGGATTCCACACATGTTGATAAAGGCAAGCACTCCAAATTCCAAAAACTCTAGCTAGGTCCTTAAAAGGCCGCTCTAATAGTCAGAAATAATACTTACATGTTAAAAGACTTTGAAGAGAGGTTATTCTCTTTTACGACTAATGGCTCACATTTAAAACATTATGTTGAGCCTAACTAACTGTTACATTTTCCAAATCAATGTTTCATGTAAAGATCAATTTAGGTTGTACAATTGATTTGTTTTTCTGCACTTTATTTCGTCATTTCTATTGCTTTACTTTGAGTTTTGATTGCAACTTTTTTTTTATTTCGCTACAGTTTTATTTCTTTGTTGTTGTACCCTCAACTTTGTGGACTTTGTTTAAGCTTGATTTAGATGAGTCTGTACAACCACAATTTTTCCTTGCTTGGAGAAGTATGCTTGAGTACTGATAAGTAGTCAGAACAAAAATAAAGATAATCACTTGTGGTCCACAACCTTGTATCGTGCTGTCACTACAACGAATTTGCTTAAACTTGAGTGCTAAAGCTATCCCATCTCTCATCTTTTCCTTTTCTACGTTCTGCCACCCCTATTTTGAAATACATACCAGAGCAAAGGAAATTTTTTGAGTGCATAACAGAAAATTTTCTTGACCTGCGAAACTAGAAGCTGAGTTCAAGCCAATACTATATTGCCTTCCCTGTGGAGTCGCCATTGTTGACTCTTAAAATTGTCATGAAGTCACCAACCTGCAAAGAATTGCAAGGCACACATAATTTTTGCAAAAGTAAATCTCTCTCTCTCTCTCTCTCTCTCTCTCTCTC
>ML781708.1:18234-36253 GCA_009831015.1 Picea engelmannii
TGTCACAATCTATCCTTACAGTTTGTTGTACCAACCCAATACATGAACACAATCTTTGTAACCATACTACTTCTTTACTTGCATGAGTGGTTGCCATGTATTCAACTTATGTAGTTGAAAGTGCCACCACAACCTGTCTTTTTCTCATCTAACTGATTTCTCCTCCAAACGGGTTAAACACATACCCACTTGTAGATCTCCTACGGTCCAGATCTCCATCCCAATCTGCATCCACAAAGCCATGTATGTCCAACACTCTATCTAATCCCGGTCTTCCTTGGTAGCACAATCCATAGCTAGCAGTTCCACGCAAATACCTGAAAACCCTTTTTATTGTTGTCCAATGATCCTTCCCTGGTTTTGACATATACCTGCTTAAAACTCCCACTGCATGTACAATATCCGGTCTAGTACATACCATTGCATACATCAAACTGCCAACTGCACTCGCATATGGAACATGAGACATGTCCTCCTCCTCTTCCTGTGTCTTGGGACACTACTCCGCAGATAACTTTATACCAATAGGAATAAGAACCTTGACCGGTTTACATTCTTGCATATCAAACCTCTGCAATATTGCCTCGACATATTTTATTTGATTTAACCAAAGTGTCCTCTTTTTCCGATCTCTTTTAATTTCCATTCCCAAAATGAAATTTGAAGCATCGAGATCCTTCATGTCAAATTTAGAGGACAACTGAGTTTTCACATCCTGGATAATCTCCTTGTTGTTTCCTATCAACAACATGTCAACCATATACAAGACCAAATAAATCAAATGATCACCAATTAATTTAAAATACACACAATGTTCCTCTTTTCTTGTTGTGAATCCAAGTCCTACCATATAAGTATCAAATTTTTGATACCACATCCTTGGTGATTGTTTTAAAGCATGCAGAGACTTTTTCAGTTTGCATACCAACTCCTTCTTTCCCTTCACAACAAAGCCTTCTGACTCTTTCATATATATTTCTTCTTCCAGATCCCCATGTAGGAATTCTTTCTTCACATCCATCCGTTCTACTTCAAAATCAAATGCAACAACAACAAATAACATAAATCTTATAGAAGTTAACTTGACAACATGAGAAAAAATCTCACCAAAATCAATTCCCTCCACTTTGCCTTCTGCATTCAAGTTCTTTTTAAATACCCATTTGCTGTCAATGGGATTTCTTCTAGTCAACAAATCCACTAGATACCAAGCCTCATTCTTATCCAAGGCTTCCATTTCTTTATCCATGGGATTTTCCCATAGCTTTCCATCTTCTGAATCCACTACCTCCCTGACATTTCTAGGATCATCATCAGTAATAGACAAAGCAACATTTGAACAGAAATAAGATGGAGTATACCTTTCTGGTATCCTTCTTTCTCAAACCGATCTCCTCAATACAGGAGTATGATGATCTTCTTCTTCTGATTCCTGTTCTTTTATGGAGTCTCATTCATCATCCTTAAATTCAAACTCTATTTTCTCTGGTTCTTCCTTGGTAGGACTTCCTGTTTAACACCATCCTTCATTTCTATAAATACCACATCTCGTCTATACAAAAACTTCTTAGTTTATGGGTTCCAAAGCTTATAACCTTTGAGACCATCTTTATACCAAATAAAGATACACTTTTCATCCTTCTTATCTAGCTTACTCCTATTTTCCTTTGGAACATGAACATAGGCCTCACAACCAAATACCTTGAGATGTGTGAGAGAAGGTTTCTTACCAGTCCATACCTCTTGTGGAGTCTTGTCATCCAGTGCTGATGGAGGTGGTCTATTGATCAGGTAACATGTAGTACCCACTGCCTCTGCCCATAATTCTTGCCCTAACCCGACACCACTAAGCATGCACCTTGGTTTTTCCATCAACGTCATGTTCATCCTTTCTGCAACTCTATTATGTTGAGGTGTATATGGAGTAGTCTTTTGCTATACCACAGTTCTTATAGAATTATTCAAATTCATTCCAACATAACTCTTCTCCATTATCTGTCCTCAACACCTTAATTATTATTTTTGTTTGATTCTCAACAAGAGCCTTAAACTCTTTAAACCTATCAAAGACTTTAGATTTATTCCAGAGGAAATATATCCAAGTATTCCCTGATATGTCATCTATAAATGATACATAGTACATAGATTTTCCCAATGATGGAACCGACACAGGTCCAAACACATCACTGTGAAGTAGCTGTAAAATTCCTTCTGCCCTCGTTGCACCAAAGGGGAATATTACCTGATTTTGCTTCCCATATACACAATGTTCACATAAATCAAAATCCAGAGAGAAGTTAGACATACCTTCAACCATACCTTTACCATATAGTAGTTGAAGACCCTTCTCTTCGATATGCCATATTCTTTGATGCCATAGCATAAACTTTTCTCCAGAGACTGTAGGAGTTCTTTCTTCTTCAACTCCAATATCAGGAACATTGGAACTATTACACCCATCACTAATAGTGCTTCCTTGCAGCTTATACAATGCTTCCTTGCAGATTATACCCTGTGGGGAGTCATAGGAAAGGATGCACCTGAGTCAACCAACCATGCCTCATGATCTACATGTGTGCTTGAAGAATCCAAGTACACATCGCCTCCTTCTTCCTTGGAGGTATTTTCTTTTGTAGAAGGAGCTTTTTTAGATCCCTTCTTTTTTCTCAATTTTGGATCTACACTACTTCTTGTAGTGCCCTTCTTTTCCACATCTCCAACATACCTTTACAAACTTTCCGAGAGATTTAGATCTACCCTTAGAATTAGATCTCCCACTTAAGAACTTAGATCTATTTCTTTCATGGGAGCATCCTCTTGCAAATAATGCATCTGTGCTCTATCCTTCTGTGTACTTCCATTTCATCTCCTCCGACAACATGGATGATACCACTTCATCAAACTTCAAGGCATTTGTATTACTACCTATGGACACAACCAGACTATCCCACGAGTCTGGTAAAGAGCACAATAAACTGATACACTTATCTTCATCTGAAATTTTAATCTCAACAGATACTAACTGACTTACCACAGTATCGAAGGCGTTCAAATGCTTTGCCACCAAGTCTCCATCTCTCATCCTCAGATCATACAACTTCTTTCTCAGGAAAATTTTATTTACCAGGGACTAAGACTGATACAACTTCTCCAACTTATCCCATAAATATTTGGTTATAGCTTCCTCTAACACATTCAGTAATATTGAATTTGAGAGACACAGTCGGATTGTGCTCTTCTCCTTCCGATCCAAAATTTTCTAGTCATCTGCTGAAGTTCCGGTAGGTGCAGTACCTAGATCCATTGATCTCTATCCACCAACAAATCTTCCATCTTGAGCTTCCACAACTCAAAATTTTTCCCATTAAACTTCTTGATCTCCATTTCTGAACTGCTTGCCATTTATTTTCACCGAAAAAATCAATACCACAGATCTCCCACTGTAACAAGGCTTATCATAGTCCTGAGTCGAACCCTTGACCACAAAGGCATCCCCCTGAAGCCAACAAAGCTATGATACCAAATGTAGATTTTAACCTTGTACAATATTTACTGCAAACATATTTCCAGTAAAAGAAAATAAAAGATACAATGAAAATACACACATTACACAAATATTTTTCCCCTGCAAACCCAAACCGGGAAAACCAACATATTCTATATTCATTCATTGTGTTACATTGTTTACAATACATTATATATATAGGAGCCATCGACATCCAAAACCATAACCCAATGACCTGGATTACTCAACAACCTTAATTTCCTAACCGGAAAAAGAAAACCATCAACAAAAACCATGTGCCGGAAAACCTCCCAACAATGGACATGAAAATCGAGGTGAAAATGCAACACGTTTCTTGATGCAAACCCCCTGCATGCCTGATGCAACGTAGCATACACTAGGGCTACTCGTGCAAATAATATAACACATAATCCAACAGTTCTGGAGGTGGCACCAATAGTTCATCTTCATCACAACCTTCTGCTTCAACTTCGATCGAGAGTATATATAACCATGCTATCCCTACTCAATCCACCACTAATCCAGCCAAAGTCATTAAGAAATATGGATTGTTTCAATTCGAGGAAGATGTCAACGCTACTTTGTGGCATTTTATTCCCCCCCTAAATCTCACACTCACAACCAATCCTTTGCCTAAGTTCAAGGATCATTTGCCCAAGTTCTCAGGAAACAATAACATTTATACAAACGAACATTTGATTCCTTTCTCAAATGCTTTCCATAACATTAGCGCAAATGAAAATGATACCCGCATGCGCTTATTTGTCAACTCTTTAGAATGAAAAGCTATGACTGACTTCTTTGATTTGCCTCCAAAGTTTTTGTCTACTTGGGTTTAATTAGTCTACTGGTTCAAGTCCAATTTTGGGAAACCCAAAATCCTAGTTGATCGGTTAAAAGAGTACTATAATATTACATATAACAAAGGTGAAACCATTAAAGCTTTCAATCTTTGCGTCACCAAGTTATATAATCAAATACTTGAACTGACCAGACCACAAAATCAAGCTGCATTCATGCATTAATACAATGCTTTACCCTCTGAATATCGTCACAGATTGGAAGAGAAATAAATCGATAATATCTGATCCACCCTTCATACTTGTTTGGAAAACAAAGAACAGTTAGACATAATTGGTCTTCCTAAAGAAGACTATTCCAAACAAACTGATATGTCTATCATTCTGCAGCTTATGCAAGACATTAATAATTGAATGATTTCTTTTGAAAGAAAGGGAATTAATCTTACTGCCACTGTTGAAAATTTCACCTAGACTGCCACTAGGAATTTCACAAACAATAACTTTAAGCCAAAATCCATATTGCCTAGAGCATGGTGTAATTTTTGCGAAGAACATCACAAGGAAAGCACTTGTGAAATCAAGAAAAATGTGAGGGATCAAATCTTTGGCAAGAAACCAGACACTACCATTGCTATCTTATTGGGTGTCACATGATGATGTTATGGTAGTTAATACCGAAAATAAGTCATATGCCAATAAGAGAAAAGCTTATTATTCAAAGACTGCTTTTCCCCCTAGCACATCCACTCAAAATACCGGATCACAAGCTGCTCACCCTTCTAGCAGTCATCAAGTCACTGTTCCTTCTTCAAAGTATAATATTTTAAATCACTTGGGTAACATAAAAGACGATGCTACTCTTTTGGATATGGTGACTGTTACACATTATTTTCGTCACCCCTATGAACATTAATGATGTATACCTATCCTTTGTCTTTAGAAGGATCAATTGCCTTAATCCCTGAAGAAAAATGAAGATGAACTTTCTGAGAGAGATGAAATTATCTTTTGCTTTGTAAAAAACCTTGTAAAGAAGGATCGTCACACCTTGCTCAATGTTAAGGGTGCGATAATCTAAGATTGACGCAGGTTGCACCACAATGGGTTGTGACATTGTCACAATTTTCTTAGTGTTGAGGGTGCAATGATCACCTGTACAAAGAAAAAGAGAAGCTTCTAGATGCTTATAGAATAGAAGCTTTGAAGGTGAGGTGGCCTCCGATTAGTTTGGATTTGAGTCGCATCCCTGTTCTCATGGGATCATCCTAACCTCGTCACCCTATCCTTTTCATCTTATAAAAGGAGGGGAGTTCTCATGGGAAAGTTATATTTTTTGGTGTCAGCTTTGCGAATAGCTTCAGAGAATGGCTAATGAGTTAGTATAATTTTGGCTTGAGATTTCTCAGTTGAAGGGCTTATGATAGGCTTATGATTTATGTTGTCAAGATAGATTGTTAGTATCTTCAAACTAACATTCTTAGAAGTCATTGGAGCAGAAGTGTGTGGGAAGCAAGGAACTATTGGAAGGAACCTAACAACATCAAGGTATCTGGTTGTATCTTTCTTCCACATTCTTTAATACAAATGTACTTTTTCTTTCTTATATGAACGCCATTTGTCCATATTGTATGATTCCTTGATCACGTACATAGTTTCATATCGAATAGACTCTGTTATTCTTGTCTTCATTGGCTTGTGTTTCTTTGCAGATACTTCTCAATAAGCCTTACAACGGAGCTGGGATCACATTGGCGAGGCCAAGTCTACAAAATTTAAAAGGTATGGTTTGGATCCTTGTCTTATTTGGTAACTGAAATCTAAGGAAAGTTTAGTATACTGTCTTGTTTTGTTCTAGTTTCAGGGTGAAACTAGGGAGATCTGTTTGTGTCCGCACTTACCGATTTGTCCGATAACAAAATTGGCAACCATACTGGGGATCAGATTATTTTCCTAGTAGTCTTGTTTTATTTCTTTGATTACCAGGGTTCTGTTTTCTGAGTCACTGGGATATCCAGATTGACTCCCTGGCTGTTTAATTTCACTGGAAAACCTTCTTGCTTTTTATTTTTTCTATTTCCCCCTTGATCAACTCACCCTGCTTTGAGAGACAGTGCGACGTTGTCGCACTGTGGTCTTAAGTGACCTGCAACAATTATAATTGGCACATTGGGTTTCCTCGTGAATAAAAATTAGCTTTTGGTGGTTTTCCTTGCCGAGATCTTAGATATGGTTTTGGGGTGAATTTTTGGGTTTGATTATAGTATGGTTATGGTCTGCTTGACAACTTTGAATTTGCTTTTAGCCATTTTTTGCTTTGTTTTAGCCTATTTTCTTCTAAAAGATTTGAGATCTCTTGCTTTGAGTGTCTTTCAGTTACAAATCATTGTTTTTTCTTTAGAATTATTTAGTGAAACAACTTCTTTTTCTTTTATTGAATAGTTCATGTTAAAAGAGAAAATTAGTTTGGGTTGCTTTTGTTTCGAAATGATTTGCTATCGCTTTTAGTTTTCTTTTCGAAATAAAAGTGTTAATGCTTGATTTGCATTAGTTCGGGGATGATTTTTACATTTGTGTAGCGAGTTAGCATTTCTTTTGCATATTTCACGAAAGAAATATTGCACTTAGGCATTTGGGAGTTGGGTGTTATTTGTTAAAAGAAAGTTGAACCTCTTCTCCATCCCATAAGTAGGATTCATTGAAAAGAAAAAGTTTTGCATTTCATCATTTTGCATTCCTTTGGAGTCGAGTCAAACATCATACGTTTCACTTTCTCACCCTTGAGTAAACAATAACCTTAAAATAAAGCGCTTATAAAAATTGATTAGACATTTTTATATTTTCTGGTAGAAAACCTACATTAGCTTAAGGTGTAGGGATTTGGAATAGGTTGAAAGGATAACTTTCCAAAGCTATCAAACAAACATAGAATCTTGATTTAGGGAGAGGTGAAATCCATTTATTACATTTTTTTCCTAGGAATCCCTTCTCACACAAGGGTCAATCATGAGGTCGCATTAAGGACAACCGAGTGACTAACCCTGCTTTGTTGGTCTTGGTGTAGTGGTTGCATGTATTATTGGGGGTCACTTGAGAAAAAAACCTTGCGCGGACTTCTCAAGTTGATTTCAGGCTCAGTTACCCTGCCCTTGCGTGTATATCGAACTGTTGTTTGTTTCCCCAGGCATCATTGTTGTATTAGGTAACCTTAGTGGCCTTTCTCTAGGGTTAATACACAAAGTGACAGTGAAGGGGAAAGTATTCACTGTACATGGAATCAACATTGACCAAACTCACTCAGCCTCCTTGGAGGGTAAATCCACATTTATTGTGTGGAATATTTCACCAAGGCATAAGTTCGTTAAGCAAGTCGTCAACGTAACTTTTCCACCCACTCTATCTCATCCCCTTCTTACATTATTCCTGTGACGTTGGATTTCATCACCAACTAGTGAGTTCATTGTGAGAAGGTTTTGTTTGCTTATTTGCTTCCTAGATTTTTTAGCGTGTGTTCTTTGTTTTCCCTTATAGGCCTTATGTTGGATCCATATTTATGGCATATGTACCCGGAACGTCCAACAAAGGAAACCCTTTTCCAGGGAACCTTTTGTTTTTCCCTCTTATGGAAACATTTGACCTCCTTACATCGCTACTTTGAGCCTTCTAGGTCTCACGATTAGATTGTCGGTGTGGTTGTTCTCTACTCTAGTAATCCCAAATGCAACAAGTTCTTCGATTATAAGCACCCTCCCCCAAGAGCATCAACCTCATGGTGATCCTTTGCCTTCTTCACCAGTAAGATCTTCTTCACCTTCTTCACTTGCAAGGTCTTCTTCCGTTTCATCTTCTTCGCCTAGTGAAAGCTATGAAGCTAGTAACCCAGTGGATAAGAAGAAGAAGAAAAGGAAGATTAAGAAGAAGAAAAATAAGCAAGGGTCCAAAATTTCAACCACTTCCAGACATGTTGGAAAACAAATAGTTACTGATAATCATGCCAGGAGTGTTGATGATGCCAAGATCACCCAAACAAAATGTAATCCCAAGTACCCTTGCAAGATTTGTAATGGTAGCCATATTCTTAAGGATTTCCTTGGTCTATCCAAGGTTATAGAATCATCATCTACATGCCCTCACCATCCCATGTTTCCAGCCTATGAAAAACATGCTGATCACCTCCCGTCAACTAGTCAGGATACTGTTGTGAAGAAGAAAAGTAGAGTCAAGTTCCCATGCAGGTTATGCAGAGGGAGTCATCAAACTCACCTTTTCCCTCGTATGGACGAAGCCTAAAAATTACTGGAAGACATGATTGTTTCCTAGCCTCAACTTTCGACTGCTATCAACCCACCTGTAGTTGATGGAATGATCAATCCAGTCCCTTCTTCAGTCTGTTCAGTTGATCAGACAGTCAATATGGTCATGTCCTTAGTTGAACCAGTTGACAAAGTGGTCGATCCATTTCCATCCGTCGATCCCATTCTCCCCTTGGAGAATGAAATCCAAGTGGTCAATCTGATCCCATCTTCGGTTGATCCTACTCTCCCATTAGAGAGTAAACCTGATACAACTCATGTTTTTCTTATTGATACAGACACTACCGTGCTGGGGGGAATTCCTCCTTATCATATGGAACCTCCTCCAAGTAATGAGGCCATCCTTTTTGATTGGGGTGCGCTAACTAGACCTCATCTTCCCTCTCACATTCCTTTCAAGATTACCATACTTGTTTGTGTTTGTGACGTTCCTCAGACGTTGATAGATGAAGGTGCATCCATTAGTATTTTGTCCTCTATTTCTTGGCAAGCTTTGGGTTGTCCTTAGCTTATGCTGGTTACCTAAAATCTGTTAGCTTTTAACAAAATAACTAGTCACCCTTTAGGGGTCCTTCCTCAATTTCTCATAACTTTGGTAGGGAAAGCTGTTTTTATTTATGTTATGGTAGTCCAAGACCCCTTGGATTTCGATTTACTCCTTGGGCAAGATTATGTCTATCCCATGAAAGCTATCGTGTCCGCTCTTTTTCATGAGATATCTTTCCCTCACGATGGAAGAATTGTGACTATTGATCAACTTTGGTTCATTGGCCCTGACTTGACCATCAAATCAATGACCTCCCTAAACAATTATTACATGCAGATGATATCGCCCTCGCCATAGGTTAATTATGTGGCGTTCTCTCCCATGCCTTCAACTTCCGATGAAAATGAGCATCTCACTGTAAGCTTAGTCTCTTATGACTTAGATCCGGTAGTTGACATAGTGATCTCTTCAATAGGGCTATTAGAGCCTGACCTCCTTACCCCTATCATGACCCTCAACATGTGTTCCTTCCAGAGTCTGTTTCTTCCGTTAAGTGAAGATCTCTTGGAAACCATGACCGAGTTTTGTCCCTTGAGATGGTGTCCTTCCGGAGCATTGTCCTATTGAAAGCCATGATCAAGAAGAGAGTGTTGAGCATAGTTTTATGATTTCAAGCTCATTAAAAAAATAAACCATCTTTAAGCATGGTTTTCTGATTTCAAGCTCATTAAAAAATGAAACTAGCTTTGAGCATGGTTTTCTGATTTCAAGCTCATTAAAAAATAAAATGAACCACGAGGATAGTTTTTGCGTCTCTGTGGAAACCTTGTTAAAAAATGAAACAAAGCTTACGAGGATAGTTTTTGCGTCTCCGTGGCAACCTCGTTAAAAACAAAACAGAGGTTACGAGCATAGTTCTTCTCTTGTATCAAGCTCATTAAAAAATAAAACAACCAATCTTGAGCATAGTTCTTGTTTCTCTGTCAAGCTCGTTAAAAAATGAAACAAAGGTCTGGGGATTGAACCTAGATTCTAGAGCATAGTATTTCTTCTCTGTGGCAAGCTCGTTAAAAAATGAAATAGATTTCCCCCTCTTTGCTTGAGTCAAGTACTTCATTACATATAGTATTTGAAGCTTCATTTCATCCACCTGTGCCGTTGGATGTAACGAAGCTTGGGGGGCAATGCTTGTAACCTCCAGACTTCATGTTGAAGTTAAGTCGCTAGCTTCTTAAGCTAGGGGAAAAGTACCAACCATCCCTGGATAATGCGTTGGGAAGTCACAAACATAGTTTTTACTTTGGTTCAAGCTTGTGTAAAAATGAAACCAATCCTACCCCAAGCACACTTTTCTCTGGTTCAAGCTTGTGTAAAAATGAAACCACCTACCTCAAGCATAGTTTTCTCTGGTTCAAGATTGTGTAAAAAATAAACCAGGTCCAAGCATAGTTTAGTTTAGTTTTAAGCTTGTTTAAAAATAAAATCTATCCCAAGCATAATTTTGTTTTGTTTTAATCTTGAGTAAAAATGAAAACAATCCCAAGCTTAGTCTTTGTTCTTTCTCATGCTCGTAAATACCTGAGAATGTAACCGAGTATACTTTTATTACTTTTTCGGACTCGTAAAGGTTATACGAAAAAGAAACCCCTTGGATTTCTCCTTAAGCTCTTTTCAAACTCTCTAAATATGAAAATATTGTCGAGCGATCTTGTTGTCTTTCACACTCATTAAAGTGAATTAGAAAACATGCTTGTTGAGCGGTAGTTTATCTCTTTTTCGGTCTCATCAGACTACTTTAAGAAAAAGGAAAACTCTAATCAAGTATGATTAGAAATAGTTATGGAGTCCTCTTTAAGTTCTTTTCAAACTCCATAAATATGAAAAGACCATTAAGTTTACTTCATTTGGACTTGTAAAACAGACATCTAAAGGCCCATATGGGACTGAATCACTCCTTCCTAGGGTTCGTTAAACATACTCCTAGGGACTCATCTGAAGGATGAGCTTACGGTTCAAGCATATGTTATCCTCCTCAAGCTTGTGTAAAAATAAAGAGATACTTGCTAGAAATGGTGGGGGAAAATTGGGAAAGAAATGTCTTTAAACTTGTATTCTATGGAAGACTCACTTTTAAACATGACACCCTTTCACTCACTTTGTGTCTAGGTTGTAAAATCCGCTTGTCTCTTGATCATAATCCCTTATAATATTACAAATTGGTTTGTGATCCCTGTTCTTGAGTTAGTGTTTCCAAGACAATTGTCGTGTCGTTAATATGTTCAAAGAGAAGTTCAAACCGAAAAGCCTTCTATTGTGTCGACCATTTCTACAGTCTTTAATCCTTCTATTGCGTCGACCATCCCTGAGTCGGTCCTGAATCACTTGTTACTCTGATCTACTTCAAATATTTTTACCTGTTTCGTTTCATTGATGGGGGATACATTAAGGTCCTCATGTGACGAGTCTTTTCCTGTCAACTTTGGCTCATTATCCAGGAATTAGACTTAGAAACTAATTGGTACCTTGGAACTTGCATGCCTCAATGGTAGGTTTCCTCGCTTTCGATAATGGGTTTTCATTATTGATCCCTGATCAGGAGATTCCGTCGAGTGTTCAACTTCAACTCACAAATTCACACTCGTTGGATTGTACTAGTGTACCTTGGGAGTCATTGACATTAATGGTGATTTTCCTCACACTTGTTAACGATATTCATTAATGACCGGTAATCAAGTGGTTTCTACCATGTTCGACTTCAACACATGTATTTGCATGGTTAGATTCGTACTATAGAATGGCGGAGATGAAGACTGTGGACTTTTTTGATAGATTCATGTTGCGTTGGAGTATATTCAAATTGTACTGTTGCATAGATCCACAATGTATGTCTTGTGGCTATGTTCAAATTTGAGTCTTTAACACATGCATCCACAATATATTTTTGGTCGCTATGTTTAGATTTGAGTCATAATGGCATGGATCCACAATGTATTTTTGGTGGTCATGACCTGTCTTACTTGAAGTGGATATTTTTATGTCAACATTTATGCTTTCAGTCACTTGTATTCTGAGTATGGGAATGCCTACCTCAATGATGATATGTTATTGTATTGTATTCTTTGTTTGTTGGCAGGTTTCCGACCGACGTGTTTGTTGTTCCCGACACACACTCGGAAAAGTATTTCAGATATCACTTTGTTCTAAATTCATACTTTGGGGGGCTTACTGTTACACATTATTTTCGTCACTCCTATGAATGTTAATGATGTACACCTATCCTTTGTCTTTAAAAGGATCAATTTCCTTAATCCCTAAAGAAGAATGAAGATGAACTTTCCCAGAGAGATGAAATTATCTTTTCCTTTGTAAAAAACATTGTAAAGGAGTATCATCGCACCTTGCTCAGTGTTAAGGGTGTGGTGATCTAGGATCAAAGCAGGTAGCACCATAGTGGCCTGCGACATTGTCACAATTTTATCAGTGTTAAGGGTGCGACGATCTCCCATACAAAGAAAAAAAGAAGCTTCTCGACACTTCAAGAATAGAAGATTCAAAGGTGAGGTGGCCTCCAATCGGTTTGGATTTGAGTCACATCCCTTTTCTCATGGGATCATCTTAACATCCTCATCCTATCCTTTTCAACTTATAAAAGGAGGGGAGTTCTCATGGGAAAGTTAGCTTTTTTGGTGTCATCTTTGAGAATAGCTTCGGAGAATGGCTAATGAGTTAGTATAATTTTGGCTTGAGAATTCTCAGCTGAAGGGCTTATGATAGGATTCTGATTTATGTTGTCAAGATAGATTGTTAGTGTCTTCAAACTTACAATCTTAGAAGTCGTTGGAGCAGAAGTGTGTGGGAAGCAAGGAGCTGTTGGAAGGAACTTGACAACATCAAGGCATCTGGTTGTATCTTTCTTCCACATTCTTTAATACATATATACTTTTTCTTTCCTAGATGAACGCTATTTGTCCATATTGTATGATTCCTTGATCACGTACATAGTTTCATATCGAATAGAATCTGTTATTCTTGTCTTCATTGGCTTGTGTTTCTTTGCAGATACTTCTCCATAAGATTGATGACAGAGCTGGGATCACATTGGTGAGGTCAGATCTACAACATTTAAAAGGTACGGTTTGGATCCTCTTCTTATTTGGTAACTGAAATCTATGGAAAGTTTAGTTTACTGTCTTGTTTTGTTCTAGTTTCGGGGTGAAACTAGGAAGATATGTTTGTGTTCGCACTTACCGATTTTGTTCGATAATAGTGACTATACCAGAACAAAAACATCTTAGAAATTTCATGGAAGGTAAAACTTCCAACATATCCAACCTCACGGAATATTACGATAAAGAAGAGTCTTAAGTAAATAGGATAGGTGCAAATAACTTTAGGAGATCTGTAAATTACCCCCCTATCTACATTTTCATAAAGATTTTAGACAAAATATCCCATTGTTTCCTCATTGATGGTGGTTTAGGCCCAACTGTCATGTCAAATATAATTATGGAAGAGCTAGGCCTCTCTTGTACAAACGAAAATGTGAGAAGCATGCTCCCCTATAATAATCAACAACAATACACGATTGGCGAGATCAAAGATGTAACCTTAGTACTTTCTACACATCCAGAAATACACACCACCTTAAACATTCAAGTCATTGATATGCGTGTCAACAATTACTCAATTATTTTTGGGAGAGACTGACAAGCCTTAAAGAGTGGTTACTTGTCTTTAGATGGGTCACATTTGTCTATCCCTAAGGATGGGAAGAATGTTATTGTTCTCAGAGAAGATCGTATCTCACTTTACATTGAGAAATTTCCTCAGCTAAATGTCAATTATGTTGAGGAAATCCTAGGTGTCTATTCTATTTTCATAGAAGAAGATGATGTGCCACACAAATAGTTTGACTATGATGACAGATTGTGGCATATGCACTTTGATGGTGCATGATCCAACAAAGGAAATGTAGTTGGTATTATCCTTTACTCACCTGTAGAAAAAATCTATAATTTCTCCTTCAGGTTAGAGTTCGCTTGCACCAACAGTGTTGCTGAGTTTGAAGCCCTATTGTTAGGTATGGAAAATGGTTATAATATGGGTTGTGGTCATCTTACCATTTTTGGCGATTCCGAGCTTATAGTTAATCTTGTTAGAAAAATCTATAATCCCAATAACAATTGATGAAAAGATACACTCAGGCCGTTTGGACCTTGATTTCAAATATGTTGTCTTTCAAAATCACTCACATAAAAAGGGAGCTTAATACCATGGCTGACAGTTTGGCAATTTTTGTTGCCTCTCCTACTCAACAACTTTTACCGCAATGACCCGATTGCACTTTTATGTCTCTTTATCGTCCACAGATACTTAACAATGTTGAATCATGGCAGGTTTTAAAAAATGATGAGGATATTTGTGCTTTCTTACAAAGCGAACTTCTTAAGCCTAATGAAGTAATTTATATTGAAGATGATAAGTTTCCAAAAGGCTTGACTCCTCTTGAGAGTTCATTTTGAACGAGTGATGTTGGTAAAAAGGAAAATATTTTATAATAGGAGTCAAAGAGGAAAGTTGGAGACATTGTCTCTGTGAACATCGGAACCTCATATGATCCCAAGATTCTTAAAATAGGAGCCCAGTGTTCACAAGAGGAAGAAGAAAGATTCATGGATTTATTCCATGTATTCAAGGATGTCTTTGCTTGGTCGTATGAGGATCTTCGTGGTTTTGATCCCAACATCATCCAACACGTCATTCCTGTTAAGGAAGGGATGACACCAGTAAGGCAGAGACAAAGGCCTATAAACCCTGCCCTCAAAGCCAAAAAGTTACTAAAAGCTCAAGTCATCTTTCCAGTAAAATATTCTGAATGGGTCTCAAATCTGGTTCCTGTATGAAAGAAAACTGGCCAGATCAGGCTATGTGTTGACTTTCGTGCTTTTAATAGAGTTATAATTAAGTATAATTTTCCACTTCCTAATATGGAAATAATCGTACAACAGGTGGTCGGGTCTCAAATAATGTCCCTACTTGACGGTTTTTCTGGATACAATCAAATTAGAGTCAAGATGACTGACAAATACAAAGCCACATTCACCACCAGATGGGGCACCTTTGCCTACAAATGCATGCCTTTTTGCCTGTCTAACGCAGGTGCCACATTCCTGTGAGCTATGCAAATAACTTTTGATGATTTGATTGGTAAGATAATTCAGGTATATCTTGATGACTTAACTGTTTACTCTAAGAATCGATCATATCATTTTGGTGATCTTAAGAAAGTCTTTCTGTATTTCAGAAAATTCAGGATGTCATTGAATCCTTCTAAGTCTATTTTCGGAGTCACTGAAGGAAAACTCCTTGGTCATATTGTTTCTGACTGCGGTATTAGTATTGACCCCAAGAGACTTGATGCAATTATCAACCTCCCTGCTCCCACCTCTAAATAAAGAGTTCAAGCTTTCATGGGCACTATTAACTTTGTTAGGAGGTTTGTTCCCGACTTCGCCGTGATGGTTAAACCTATTCATAATTTGCTGAAGCAGGATAAAACCTTCTCTTGGACTGATAAGGTAGAAAACAATTTTTTAGGAATCAAGAAGGAAATCAACTCTACACTAGTCTTAACTAAGCCCGATTTTAATAAAGACTTCATTATCTATACCAATTCCACAGAAGAGGCAATCTTTGCCATCCTTATGCAAGCGGATGACCAAAATCAAGAAAATCCTATAGCCTATATGAGTCAAAGTTCATCAGATGATGAGGTGAATTATACCTTGTTTGAAAAACACACTTTTTCCTTAGTAAAATCTATAGGAAAGTTCATGCATTTTATTTTGGGAAATCAAACACAGGTAAGAGTTCCTTTTCCCACAGTCAAGTTTTTGCTTACGCAGACTCATCTCTCAGGAAAAATTGCACACTGGCTTTCCAAAATTCAAGAACATGATTTAATGATTACTACAACCAAGACAATTAAGGGACGTGATCTAGCTCTTCACTTGGCTCAACATCCTAAACCAAGTGATTCTCTCGAGGAAGATGAGAACACTTTGTCAACACTGTTTTACTTGGAAACTCTTGATATAGATCTTGCTGACCATCCTTGGTACAAGGATATCATTTATTATCTCTTACATCATAATTTTCATGATCATTTAGATTCACATCAGCGTAGAAGACTACGCTTGATAGCCCCAAAGTTCCTCATCTTGGGAAATATTATTTTTCGTAGATCTAATGATGGGTTGTTGTTAAGATGTATTGATGATAAAGCATCCCAAAAAGTTTTGAATGAATTTCATGGATCAACATATTCTAACCTCCATATTGGTGGCCATTTCACAGCGAAAGCTACAACTTTCAAGATCATCAGAGCTGGTTATTTTTTTCCCTTGATGTTTCAAGATTCTTTAAAGTTTGTTTAGCTTGTGAAAAATGTCAAAATTTTTCTAGTAGAGAACAATTTTTTGCTATGCCTTTACAACCAGTTTTACCTAATTTCCCATTTGCTAAATGGGGATTAGAATTTGTCGACCCTATTAACCCCCCATCTTCTGCAGGACATGTATTTATCCTGACATCAACAAACTACTTTACTAAGTGGACCGTAGACATCCCTCTTAAGAATGCATAGGATGACTAGGTTATTAACTTCTTAGAATCTCATATCTTTTCTCACTTTGGTATTCTGCTCGAAATAATTTCGGACAACGGATCAACATTTATTTTGGCAAAGTTTACTCGGTTTTTGAGAAAATTTGGAGTCGAGCACTTTACCTCATCCACCTATTACCCTGAGGTAAATGGGAAATCTGAGTCCACTAACAAGAATCTGATCAGGATTATTGACGATAAGCCCCACCGATGACATTCTCTCCTCACATATGCATTATGGGATGATCGCATAACCACCCAAAATAGCATTGACCACACTCATTTTCAACTTTCATATGGCTAAGAAGTTATTATGCCTGTTGAGCTTGAACTCACATCTCTCTGTTTAGCTATGCATGCTAAAGAATTGAATTCTACTGATATTTCCTAGAGGATGAATGCTCTGCTAGCCTTAGAAGAACAAAGAAATCATGCATTGGAAAATCTTAAAAAAAGGCAGCAAACAGTCAAGAAATACTTTGATAAGTGCAACAAATATGTCAAGTTTAAAGTAATTGACAAAGCCTTGCTTTGGGATTCCACACATGTTGATAAAGACAAGCACTCCAAATTCAAAAAACTCTGGCTAGGTCCTTAAAAAGCCGCTCTAATAGTCCGAAATAATACTTACATGTTAAAAGACTTTGAAGAGAGGTTATTCTCTTTTACGACTAATGGCTCACATTTAAAACATTATGTTGAGCCTAACTAACTGTTACATTTTCTGAATCAATGTTTCATGTAAATATCAATTTAGGTTGTACAATTGATTTGTTTTTCTGCACTTTATTTCGTCATTTCTATTGCTTTACTTTGAGTTTTGATTGCAACTTTATTTATTTTTTATTTCGCTACAGTTTTATTTCTTTGTTGTTGTACCCTCAATTTTGTGGACTTTGTTTAAGCCTAATTTAGATGAGTCTGTACAACCACAATTTTTCCTTGCTTGGAGAAGTATGATTGAGTACTGATAAGTAGTCAGAACAAAAATAAAGATAATCACTTGTGGTCCGCAACCTTGTATCATGCTGCCACTACGACGAATTTTCTTAAACTTGAGTGCTAAAGCTATCCCATCTCTCATATTTTCCTTTTCTACGTTCTGCCACCCCTATTTTGAAAGACATACCAGAGCAAAGGAAATTTTTTGAGTGCATAACAGAAAATTTTCTTGACCTGCGAAACTAGAAGCTGAGTTCAAGCCAATACTATATTGCTTTCCCTGTGG
>ML781708.1:44340-54968 GCA_009831015.1 Picea engelmannii
TTATAATTATTTTGTTTCTAATTAGATCCTTAAGGTATTATTTATCTTCTTCTTCTTCAACCATTTTTTGTTTACATCTTCCAAATGTAATTTTGCACTCTACCTATGTTACCTATTTAACCAATCATTTCTCTTCCTACTCTACTTCATCATAAAATATCATCAATTTTCTTCTTTCACTTATTGTGTCCTTGGAGATTCCTTACACTATTGAAATTGTTTGTCTTCCCATTGATTTTATTTTCCATGGTTTCATTTTGTCTTACATTCTTACTAAAGTTGTTTGCCTTTCCATTGATTTTATTTTCTAGGGTTTCACTTTGTCCTACAATCTTTCATGGATATTGGTATACTGTCCTTATCCATATTTGTTGTATTCATCAACTTTTGATTGGGTTCCTGTCCCCTTATCCCTATGATCATCTCTTCTTCAATTAACTCAGACAATAAGGGTGCTACACTATCATTGGGTGGGAACTTAAAGTTATGTGAAGGAGTTATGGATGTTTATTTCAAACTGAACAATTTCTTCATTTTTTCCACCAAATGATCAATAATATGCATCTTTCTTTCTTGTTGTCACAACCATTGTACCACTTCTCAAATGATTGATTTGAGAAAACTCTACTTTGCCTTATCTTTGAAACCTACCCAACTTTGTATTTGGTGGATGAGAACAAATAATTTCACTAGTTCATTAGAAGGCCTCCTTTCTAAGGGTTTCCAATACATCAATTATAAGAGTTATAAAACTTAGCTATAATGACAATCTTTACTTTCATATTGGCCTTCTAATTAATCTGTAATCCTCATTATGTTCTTTCATCTTTCAACATTGTGAATCCTTATTGGGCATTCGTCCTTGTGGCATTTTTATTGTTTTCAACCATGGGAAACTGGTAAACTGTTAGAGTGATTTGGGCTAGGCTCGGGATCAAACCAATTGGATACCACTATAACCCAAGGGTATATCCAACAACCTACAAGCCAAATATACAGATAACTTATGATTTATCAGGGGCCAAGACATCCAAAGACACATCCGTGTGGGGGGAGGGGCGTCTACTCTTCTAGCCTTATTACAATAGGCCAAATGTCTCATCAGGGATTTGAAAATTAGTGGGCAGAGTGTGAAACCTACCTCCCAACCATTGGAGCTATGGCTCCTCAACTATCTTGTGGAAATTTCTTATCAATTTATAGACCAGTAACTCTATGACAAATCTAATTATTGGGACATTTATCTTTGTGGATAATTGATCTTCTACTTTCCCTATGGGTTTCATTCCACTCTAACATTTTTAGTCAATCCATAAAAACCCTCCATGTACTTCACTTAAAAAAAAATCTAATGCATTTTGAAACAAGGTGATTTGGAAAGGGAAGCAAGTCCCCGCCAACATAGGAAGTCTATTAAATGCATAGAGCTTTCTTTTTCTTTTTTCTATGTAGATTCTCCAAGATTTTGCAGGTGTTTTCAACGATGTTTATATCTTGCATTTGTCATGGCACCAAGGAATGACCAAGGCTTGTGCACCACATCAACATACTATATATATCTGATTTTTTAATTGACAATAGTTTTGTGGTCTTGAGCACTCCAACAAAGCCAACTAGTGAACCAATCGACGTGTCTAACTTAGTGTCTAACTTAGAGAAATTTTGGAATGTTGATTTCCATTTCGAACTTCTGCCTCCTCATGAAATTTCAGAATAAAATGCATACAAGTTTTGCTTTATGCTATGTAGATTACCATTTCGAACTTGAGTTTCCTCTTGAAATTTCATAATAAATAAAGGAAGAATAACGTCTTAAATGCCAAGGGGAATTTTATTGATGTTAAAGTGTTTACAAGAATAAAATTCAAATCTTACTATTTTAAGTTTTGGAGTAAATAAAGGAAGAGTGGAATTGGGCCATTTTATCCCTATACTATTAACATTAAAAAATAAGCATCATATTGTTATAAATAAAAAATTAAAAGACTTGCTTTTTAGGAAAAAAAATGTTGTTCTTAGTAAATAGAACAAGGAATCCGGAGAAGTTATTTTGGGAAGTTGGCCATGGAAAAATGGAAAAGACATGAACTTATAAATAATATTTTTGTTAAAAAGAGTGATGTCATTATTGGCGTATTCATTTAAAAAAAAATAAAAAATACTATTGTAGTGGACACTCTCAACATCCATGCAAAAGTTCATTATCAACGATAACAAAACACTTCTATGAATTGCAGGTGTTGCAGGTGCACTTGTCTCCACAGTTGAAACCACGACCATTCTCTCCCGCAACAATACCCATTGAATTCTCTAGATACTAGCCGCTTCAACATAATTTCAAAAACATAAAATTACCCAATCCATCAACAACCATTTCGTGAACAAAAGTAAAAATATTGCACTGAATGTATGAGCTCTAAAAGACTTTAGATTGAAGGGGAACATTGAAACATCAAAAACTAAAATTCTCTTTGTCCCCCAAGATGGAAATTGGTATCTCTCCGGTATGCCATGGATGTGTAATGAGTGGTGGTTATCCATCCCATGTAGGAGTCGTTATCTACACATAACCATACCCACGATACATATGATACATTATCCCATCGTTATCGCTAAGCCTACAAAGGAAGAACCTTTTTTGCTTCAATCGAGCGCCTTGGGGAAGAGGGGTGCAATTTAAGAGGCAATCCAAGAGTTGTTGCAGAAGATCAAGGTAAGAATTCCTTGAGGCAAGTTTTTTTTGGCATCTCTGGAAATTTTGACTGGTAAGCCTGCAAATTAGAAAAAAGAAATTAGGCTTAGACTAGCTTATTTGATCACATATTTCATATATAGGCGGTAAGACCTGCACTTCGTAGAAATTTCCAACATATTGGTTTCGGTTTGATGGAATGCCATGTTTTTTCAAAGTGGGGTTTGGTAGCTTTGGAGGGTTATTGGTCAAATCGACATAAAATATAAGAGACGTGCATGTTGTTCTGTTTGAGAGAAGGTAGGGTTGAATATTTTCTCTGATTAGGTTAACGTTATATGAAATATTGGTGTTAAACGTTTCTCTTTGAAAAAGAATTGTATGCTAAAGAAAAAATAATGTTTTATTGGATTCTCATTGGGAGGTGTCCAGACCCAAATTTCGCCTCCAGAATAGAAAATGGATCAATCATGAATCATCTGAGGCATTTTCTGAGAGGAGGGTTTGATCTGAGAGAGCAATAACCTCTACTTGTGCAAAGGCTGTACATATAAATTAAAAAGTCAAAAGTAAAGTATTCATTTTGTTGGGATGACCATAGCATGTTTGATTGTGCCCATATTTGTTGGCAAGTATCACGACCCCTCATATAGCTTAAGAAGCTATCAGTGCTCTAGCCTCATGCTTGACTTGGCTAGGTCTGGGTGGCTTACGAACTTAAAGATATGAAAGTGGCGAGTCTCTATTTATTCAACGATCTTGAAGAACTTAAAAAACAATCTCTTTGAAAGTTTTTTTTATGTCTAAATTTTGGTTAGGTTTGGGAGGCTTAGGAACTTAAAGATATGAAGGCGGTGAGTATCTACTTATTCAACGATCTTGAAGAAGTTAAAAACTAATCTCTTTGAAATTTTTTTCTGATGTCTAAATTTGTTATTTGATCTCTAATTTTTTTACCTATAAAAATGGGAGGTACTAACCTGAACAAATGTACCTTTTAAAAATGGGAAAATGGGCAGGTCACTAATTTACATTTGTATGAAAATAATGGCGAGGTTTCCCCAAGAACGACCCGAACTTGAAGAAGGAAACACACTAGCTAGTGTTGAAAATTTGTATGGAAAAAAATGGATAGGTCGCCTCAAGCATGATCCAAACTTGAAGAAGGAAGCACACCAACTCAAAGGAAACACACCAGCTAACGATGGAGGAAACACACCGGCTCAAAGGAAACACACTAACTGATGATGGATGGAAAAAAGATAATGATGGAGGAAACACACCATCTCAAAGGAAACACACTAATTGATGATGGATGGAAAAAATAGACAATGATAAGAAAATGGAGTTGTAAAGAAGAAAATGAAGTTGCAAAGTAGAAACTTTGGTTCACGCCATAGGAAGAAGAGAAATGAGGATACAGAGGAGGAAGAAGAGAAATGGGGAGGGTAATCAACTACGTGAGTTAATGATTATTATATTAGGTTCTAAAATAACACATCTTATAGTACATGTGTTATAATTAGGCATTTTTTAGCATAGTAGTTGGACACCACAATAAGAAATATGACTTAAGGACTATGGCCAATGGGTTTGGGATATCTGTAAACATTTAATGTTTTAGGAGTAATGCTAAATTGAAAGTTAGCATTAATCTATCTTGACATATATATAGTCCTAAGTTTGAAACCAAATGGACTCGATATGGCCAAATAAGGCCTCAAATTTTTCCATCGGTCAAAAGAAACAACTGTACATATTTTATAAGTGGAGAAAAAGTGTTACCTAGTATAGAAGCTAAAAGTTTGGATACATTTTTTTTTTTGCGTGCAGGATTAATGAAAAAATCCAAGCCATTTAGAATAGTTCCTGCTCCCTAAAGGCATGGACTAATAAATATGCTTCTACCCAAACAATGGATATATAAGGGGTTCAAATCCCTAAATTGTATATATTATGGAATAAATTCACTGGCTCTGGTCACATTGATTTATTTAGTCAAATCTTCATGTTGGAGTATTATTCCACTTTAAATATTTCTATAAATGCTTCTTCATCTTAGAAATTGTATAATGTCCCCCTCCTATTGATAGAGGTTTGGAGAGACTTAGTAGTCTAGATGTTCCCACTAGACTATAGTCTCATGAGAAAATGGGGACTAGGAGGCACCAAAGTAATTACTTGAAGAATAATGTTACATTATTAAAGTGACTTTGGGAAAAAAAGAAATTAAGTGAAAAAACAATATGAAGAAAAGTGAAGAAAAGAACCTTAGGAGGTAATCAAACAACTTAAGTGGAAATTATACCCAGGGGAATAAAATAAAAAGGAGGGTGCCTCACTCCTCATTTTGGTCATTTTTTCTTTTGCATCTTGAGCTCTCGAGCTTAGATGTTTTGAGGATTTTGGGAGAACAAACCCTAGAGATCAACAAGGGAGTGAAATATTCTCATGTGCTTGATCCAAGCTTGGCCAATGAGGTGAAATATCCCTCCCTCACCATTCTACTCAGTTGCAGGTTGTCCATAGTGAAGAGGAAGGAGAAGTGCATAGTTTTTGGGGTTTCCACCAGGAGGGCACATTTCTAGTTGTAGATGAGTTCGATCTGAATAGGATGAAGAAAATTTGAGGGGAAATCCCACTTGGGAATGTTTGTGATGGATTGAGAACCCTTTCTACCTCAATCTTGGAGGGGTTTCTCTGTCCATTGTTTTATTGGGAGATTGGAACGATTTCTACAGAAGGAGGGTGCACTGTCTAGAGTGGATCTAGATTATTGGAGGGTAAAACCCCTCTCTATAGCAAGGGAAACTCATCAAAGGTGTATTCCATTCTCAAATATACTATTCTACAGAGTTTTGGTGTGGATAGGGGCATAGGAGAGAGGAGGACGAAATATTCAAGTAGCCACCAGCCAAAAAAGTGCGAAACTCAGCCAATTTTGAAAGAGACAATCTTAGAAGGGAAATAAATTGATCTTGTACTCTTCCACTTGCAGCTATAGGGAATTTGGAGGCTAGCTTCTTCATTTCTTGAGCATTCTGGGAGATATCTTCATTCCAGCTTCTGTATTCCATCTATTTTATTTCAGATCTGTAGATCTATTCTATGAGGATCTTCTTTTATCTAAATAAAGGTCAGATCTGAAGTTTTTTTTTTTTTCCAAGGAAAAAAGTCGTAATTTTATTAAAGAGGGTATAAAATTACATTCGTAGATATATATTTGCTATAAGGAGAGCCAAGATATGTATTTTTTGTGTAGTGTCTCTTACATTTATGGGTTTCTTCATTACAAATAAAACCAAACTGTACTTCCACCCCTAAGCTGTCCAGATATACAAAAGTAGTGAGAGTTTCAAAAAATAAAATTTTTAGTTATACACATTGTGTTCCTAATTAGAGTGCCCAAAAGTAGATATTAGCTGTAAATATTTATGCTTGTTCTTCCTAGAAAGGCCTATGATAATAAAAACTGTCGTCCTCCGTATGTTCTGTGATATGCCAGCTTCCATAATCTAGCTACGATGCTTCTTTGGATAGCCGATCAGCCATGGAGTTCCTTTCCCTGTAAATGTGAGAGGGAGAGAAAGTGTCAAAAGTAGCAATGGTCCTCAATACTTATGTCAGGAAAGGTATGAGTCTAGTTATGTGACAAATTTGTGCTTGATTTTCCCACTTGATGATGATCAAAGAGTCCCCAAATACTTGAAGCATGGATACACCCTTTTCTGCCGCAAAAAGGAGTAGTAGTTTTAAGGCTTGTATCTCAGCATAGTTATTTGTACTGGGCCCCAAACCAGCTCTGAGGTGGAAAAAATGTCGTTCTGTTAGATATAAACAACCTCCCCCCCTGCCCCACAGTGAAGTTGGTCTCCCGAGGCCGCTCCATCAAAATAGGCCCATGGTCTCCCTTTATCGATCTGTTCCTCCTGGGGAGCTCGACTCATGCCCTGTCCCGTGGATTGTCCAAAATTTAGATGATCTAAAATACTTAAGGAAATTGTGGCCACCCTCAGTGAAGACTATGGGATGTCTCTGAAGATTGTATTGTTTCTAGCAATCTAGATTCCCCAGGCTACTAATATTGGCAGAGTTTTTAAGTATTTTTGGGTTGTCAGTTTTATCCAATCCTTTAAATCTGCTTCAAAAGTGGCTCCTCACCAACTACCCATGTCGGGATTTAAGGTGGAGGCTTCCATCCAGACTGATATGGAAAAGGGGCAGCGCATAAATAAGTGGTCTACCGTTTCTTCCTGCATTCGACAGAGAGAGCACCAACTCGACCCGTTGAATTGTTTCTTCTGTAGGGTATCCTAGGTGGGAACTTTGTTTTCTAGAATGGACCATACCAAGAGTTTACCTTTGGCTAGGATTTTTAACTTCCACAGTCTCTTCCACCCCCATTTCTCTTCTTGTTGTGTCGGTGCTATGCTGAGTTGTACATAGCATGCTTTGGGAGTATACGTGCCTCCTGGATCACCATCCCAAATGAGTTCATCCTCTCCTTCCGATAAGTGTATGTTTTCCTTCCTTAGGGAAAGGATAAAGTGGTCCTAAATTATAGTTTGAGGTTCATTGAGTTCCAATGTTCTCCCCGATTTCCATCCTTGTTGCCACATTGTTGTATGGAGGGGATCGACTATTTGGGCAAGGTGGAAATAGCCCCCCCCTTTCTAAAGTTGTGTAGAGATCGTATGGGAGAAGGTGTTCCCTCAAACAACCTGCCCAAGGGTCTCGTCCGATTCTGAGCAAGTTACCAGACCCTACCTGCCAAGCTAGGGAGTTTCCAACCACATCAAAGGCCTGTTGAACCGTCTTCCACATTACTGAGATCCATGATGTTTTGGATCCAAGGATCCTGATCCATTCTAGAATAGAGAGTGGGGTCACATACTTTTGTTGTATCACTTTGGTCCACAGACTTGTTGTCGAAATTAGTTGCCAGACTGATTTCGCCGCTAGGGATTTTGAGAAGAGAAAAATGTTTTTTAATTCCCAGCCAGCATACCCAGGGCAACACTCAGCTTTTAGATTTCCCCCTCCACAGATATGAGAAGTAAATTCTTCTTGCCTTTTCTAGTATTCCTTTTGGGATCCATGAGAGGGACATCCAATATACTGGGATTTCTTACAATACCGTCTTTATTAGGACCAACCTTCCTGCCCTTGATAACCATTTATTGCTCCAAACTTTTAGTCTTTTTTCTAGATTTTCCATAAGCCACATCCAGTCATTCTTCCTATAACCAAGGTATTTGAGGCCTTCTCCCAGATTCTGTGTTTGGAAGGGGAGAAGATCTAAATAATGTCGTATATCCTCATCCTCAATCTGAGAGAAGAGTATATTTGACTTCTGAGCATTAATGATCATACCCGTTGCTATTTTTAAGAGTGTGAGCCCCTCCGATAATATGTCTGCATCCCTCTTCGAGCCATCACAAAAGATTAGTATTTCATCCACAAAGAGTAGGTGGTTAATGGCCAGCCCATTTGAGATTTTGATACTAGAGAAACGCCCTCCCACCTTTGCCTCTGTCAAAAAACGACTTAAGCTTTCTGCTCCAAGTAAAAAGAGTAGGGAAGAGCTGGGTAGCTTTTATAATTTCTGCAATAGAGGTCTCCTTCCGGGTTTTGTAAAGTGTCTTAAAATGATTTATGCCCAAGTCAGCTAATTCGTTGTACTTTGTTATTTCCTCCCCCCTCTGATTCTGTAGGCTCCAAATGGTGTTGGCCATCTTTTGGCCTTTGGCAAAGGCCGGAAAGAATTTTGTGTTTTCATCTCCGCAGGTTAGCCACAGGGCCTGACTCTTTAGCCTCCACTGTGATTCTCTTTCTTCTAGGATGACCCTATGGTGTTTTTCCAAGCCATAAAGGAGGTCTTTTTCTTCCTGGATAATATAGCCCCGTCCAGTCCCATCTTGTAGTTATATTAGTTTCAATTCAATTTCCTTCAGATTTTGGTCATCATTTTGTTGTTTTACTTTGGCCCACTTCTTAGTTGCTTGTTTGAGGCCTTTTAGGTTTTCAACAAAAAGTAAAACAACTAGGGTCTAGGAATGTTCTGGTATTTTCACCCATAATTCCTTTACTAGTTCCAGAAAGGTTGGATCTGTGAGCCAACCCTCGAATAATTTCAAGGGGCTTGTTAGCCTTCTAGAGGAGGACCCGAATTCAAACATTATCAGATGATGGTCTGATTCTCCCCCAAAAGTTACCGATTGTCAAACTAGAGCAGACGAATCTAGTAGATCATCTGTGAGAAGGAATCTATCCAGTTGCTTGGCCACTCGGTCCGAACCAACCAGTCTGTTGCACCAGGTGGGGGTGAGTTTTTGAGGTTCCACATCCACCATCCCCCACCGGTCCAGGAAGTTTAGGAAGTAATTGTTTAAAGGGTCTAGCGCAACCCTAGGACCCCAAACCTCTAAAGCACCTAAGGATAAATTGAGGTCGCCACCAAGGATAAAATCTTTTCTTTTAAACCAGTCGCAATCAGTTAGGGAGTTCCAATAGATTTGCCTATCTTGGTGTGGGCCACAAAAGTTTATGACTGTTAGAGTACGTCCTAGGTCCGTGGAGAAAATAGTGAGACCAATCCCCGAGGAAAATCCCCAGACAGTCTCCAATTTGTAGCTCTTTTTCTTCCAACCAGTGGCCAAACCCCTCGAGTGTCCTCGAGCATTAACTGCTGTGAACATCCAACCCGGGAGTAAATATTCCATGTTCTTAACCACTGATACGTTATCCCCTAGAGTTTCCTGCAGTAGAATGACATTTGAAGAGCATTGTTCAACCAATCTTCGTAAGGATGATTTTTTATTGGGGTTCGCCAACCCCCGACAGTTGAAAGAGAGGATTTTCATGTGGTAACTCCATCCTGGGGTTGCTTTGCTCTAAGCACCCATTCAATAGAAGATTGTCTACTTGAAGCCAGATCAATTATGGCATGGTATTGTGACAGATATAAATGTGATTTACGACCCCTACCTTTTCCCACCGAGTGTGTCTGAGGTAGTGACCCCAGTCCCTTGCCCAAAGACAAGAGAGAGCCACTCTCCCGAGGGTCCTCTTTGATCATTGATCTACTCCTAAGGTGGTAACGTACTCTGTTGTCTTCAAAAGAGGAGTCAATTGAGGCCGAGGGAGTGTTGAGGGTAAAAGGTAAAGTGGTAGGAAGCAAAGTTTCCAGGGAGGAAGGGGAGGGGAAAACAATTGTAAGGGGAGGGACGTCTGCAAATGGTGTGGGAGATAGTCTGGTAGAGGTCAAGAGCCCAGTCAACAAAGAAGTTACAAACTCCCCCAAGTTTATGGAGGGTGTAACCCATAGGGGAGCGAAGACCGACAAGGAGGAGGAGAAGGGATAGTGGAGGGAGGCTGGACTGACACGGGATAAAGACTTCCCACCCAAAGTAAAAGAAGTAGACTCAATAAAAACAAGTGGAGCGAAAGACTCCAAAGTAGTAAGAGATGCATCCAAAGTTGACATACCCATTAATTCATGTTCTCAACGGAGGAGATAATCCAAGGAAGGTGAGGAGAGAGGACCGACAACCGAAAGCACTTCCTGCCCCGAACCCTGGTTGCATCCGCTGCCCGAACCTTGTCCCGCCGAGCACTTATCTCCAGTGGTCTGCATAACCTGTCTTTTGTTGTCCCCTGTGCCCTGCTGTGGTTCCCATTTCTTTCGTGGGGGAGAGGTGGAGGAGCTTGTCCCTCTTGTCATTTGGTCTTTTCCCTTTAAGGATAGTGGATAGTTTGCCACACCATGCCCATAGACGTGGCATCTATGACACCTAAAAGGGATTCCCTCGTAGTCGAGTGTTTGAACAAAATCCCTAGCAACCAATTCTATGAGAAGCTCCTGATATAAACCCTTCCATAGATATATCTGGAGCAGTATGGGAGCCACTATCATAAGCCCAGTGACTTCAAATGA
>ML781708.1:56422-66924 GCA_009831015.1 Picea engelmannii
CCTCATAGTGAAAATATGGAAGGCATCCTGCAAACAACAAGAAAACCAAAACACAAAACCAGGCAAAAAAACACCTAAGTTCCTAGACAAACCAGCTTGGGAACATTACAATGGTATCATAGCGTAAAACCCTCCTAGCTTGTGGGGATTAGTGCATGCATAGGTTCATAGGTATATATATGGGAAGGTGCATAAGACAAACTAAGGAAACTGAGGTAGAAATGGGTGAATCAGGGGATGATAGTGAGCCACAAGATCTAGCAAGTATAGCTAAAGATTTGAAAAACTCCATTGACAACATGTGTTTTTCCCTTCAACACCATTTATAGGAGACACATGAGACTATGCGTAGAGGAAATGGTGAGATAAAGGAGGCCTTGGAAATAATGACAATAATCCAAGAGAAGATTGCACTTCTCCTCATGCAAATGAATCATGGTAGAGATGGTCAAAATAAAAATGGGAACAAGGAGGCTAGTGGATCACAAGGGGGAACTAGACATCACACTGAGACTGATCATGAGTTTCACACTCAGGGACATTTATTATTTGGAGGAGCTCCTTCTAGGGGTCCAACCAACAGTAGAGCTACACATAGACAATATATGCCCACTTTCCTTGAAGCTCAACAACATGATAATTACTTTCAAGAAGTGGAAGATAACTTTGAGGAGTACACAAGGGAGTATGCAACATTGAGCGCATGCTTCAGGAGGCAGGTCACTTTGGATCGGTATTGTGGTATCAAATACATAGGTAGAACAAAGAGATATTACCAGGGCAGTAATGAGTTAGAGTGTAGTGCAAGGAAGATGGAGATTCCTACATTTGATGGATCAACAAGAACTACTGCGCAAGCTTGGGTGAAAAAATTGGAGGCCTATTTGTAGCTTAACCCCATGAGGGAATTGGATGCTATTAAATTTGCCACTATCTATCTGGAGGGAAAGGCCCATGACTAGTGGTACCATGGAATGAATACCTTGGGGCATAATCACATCACATCTTACCCATAATTCACACAAAGAATTATTGATAGGTTTGATCAGGGAGATCCTGAACTACATTTAAGAGAGCTCACTCAACTCAGGAAAACAAGATCACCATATGATTTTATATAGGAGTTTCAAAGCGTGGACGTGATGGTACCAGATGTGTCACAAGATAGGTTGTTGATGATCTTCTCCGAGGGTTTGATGGAACCCTTACGTGGTTGGGTTAAGGATTTTAAGCCCCACAACCTACAAGAATATATATGGAGGACGAGAGACTTGATGAGATCAACAAGAAAAACCAAATTAACTCCAAGTTCACCATTAAACCAAGGGGTGAAGGATAAAAGAGAAGTGGATAAAGGAAAAGGAAGGATGTATGAGGCTACTAGGAGGGAGTTGAGGAGAAAGAAACTATGTTTCACATGTAAGGAACCCTGGGAACCATGGTATAAATGCATGAGAAAGGGAAAGGTTCACTATATTGAGGTGATTTATGATGATGAGGAGGAAGAGAAGATAGATCATATTCAAAATATCGAGTCCAGTCAACCCAAGATAGAAAATACGCAGAGTGAAGGAGGAGAGGAAGAAGATCTCGATCAAGTAGGGGATAAGAAGATCATTATTACATCCATCAGTGGGGTCCCTAAATACAATACCTTCAGGATGAGAGGAGCACATCAAGGATAGAGTTTTTATGTGCTTATATATGGGGGAGCTTCACATAACTTCATTGATTCAACATTGGTAAAAAGAAGGAACATACCCACAGTTGAGTTTGAGAGGTTTCGTGTGGACGTAGCAGGAGGTAACACTATTCCATGTGACAAGTACATTCCAGGATTGAACCTCATGTTGGGGAGGCATGACTTAGCATAAGAATTTTATGTGATGGAACTACCCGACACCAATGTTATATTGGGAGTCCAATGACTTAGTACATTGGTACCTATCACTACCAACTACAAGACCATGGAGATGACATTCAATCGGTAGAATGGAAAAAGGATAAATTTAAAGGGAATGTCAGGGAACACACCAAGAGTGGTTACAACCAAGCGCATGGAGGCCATTTTCATGAGGGAATATGTGGTCTATGTAGTAGAATGTCTAATATCAGTTCAGTTGGACAAGGAGGGGTATCCACAATACTCCCATGACATACAAAGAATAATTGATAATCACAACAAAGTCTTTGAGCCTATTCCATCAGGGAAACCATTGGATAGAGGGTTTAAGCACATCATAGAGTTGGAGGACGACGTAAAACTAGTCATCACCACCCCATATAGACATCCTAAGAAACACAAGGATGATATTGAAAAAAATATCAAAGAGTTATTGGACATGGGCCACATTAGGCCAAGCTCTAGCCCATTTGCATATTCTTTGGTATTGGTGAAAAAGAAAGATGGTACTATGCACATGTGCATTGATTACATGACCTTAAACAAAAATACCATAAAGAACAAGTATCCTATCCCTCATATAGATGAGTTATTGGATGAGTTGCATGGCACAATCTACTTCACCAAGATTGATTTGTGCTCTGGGTATCATCAAATCAATATGAGGGAACAAGATGTTCCCAAGACAACTTTCAGATGTCACTATGGCTGTTATGAGTTCTTTGTTATACCTTTTGGATTGACCAATGAGCCAACCACTTTCAAGTCATGTATGAATCATGTATAAGTTTCTACTAGTTTTCCTTGATGACTTACTGATCTATAGTAAAACATGGAAGGCTCATCTCAAGCATGTAGATAAAAACTCAAGCATCATGGAAGAATAGTCCTTGTATGCTAAGGAATCAAAATGTGAGTTTGGGATGAATGAAGTCCTTTATTTGGGAAAAAATCCAATCCATACTTGATTGGCCAACACCCAAAACTCTTACATGATTGAAGGGATTATCTTGATCGAGATCTCTATCAAGACAATAAAATAAGCAGATCCAGGTCTACTATCCACGTCAAATTCTATCCATATTGGTGTGTTTGCGTCAAGTTTTGTAATTTGTTCTTCACCTCACAAAATTAACAATCCATCTCTTGCGCACCTGTTGTTCACTCTCACCGCATCGGTTTTTCCCACGCTCTTTCCTCATATTCTATTCCTCGGTTTGAGCCAAGAATTGTTCCTGATCAGTACTCATTGTATTAACAATATTCTCAATGATCTTCACCATCTTGCACCACTGTTCGATCAACTTCTTTCGCCTCCACTGTACTTCACTGTTTTTCATTTTCGATTGGTATGGATTCTTCTCTTATTTGGTTTTGTCGTTTTAAGTACATAAATTCATTTCCAAAACTATATGATCTATCAAGAATTGAGAGCTCTCCTTAGCTTAGAAACAGATCTTGTAAACAATCATTAAATAGTTTATCAAAATCTTCTGGTGACATCATTGGTATGATCACCATTGTGTCCATAAGATGAAGTGATAGATGAAGGCATAGCAAAGTTTGATAATACACCCATTGATCCATCATTCAGCATTTGTGAAGGTCGACCGTGAGTTTCTGAAGGCCACGTGTGAAGTTGTTCATAGTTTGCTATCAGATCGCTGTGTGTTGCAGCCTGCAAAACGAGTTGTGACTGATGAGATTGTTGATAGATCATCCTTCATTCTACAGGAGATCCATCTTTATAACAAGACGTATGCATATTTCCTCTATTTCAAGGTTTTTTTTTGAAGATCTGCGTGGAAGCTGAAGTTGCGTGGATGTGACCTCCATTGCAATTTTGTTAGAGCCTACATGTGAATACGATATTCTTGGAATGGAGTCCATCAATATTGAATGAGATCCATTATTTTTTTTTATTTTTTTTCGACAGAAATCAAGGAAACTTCTACATGATTGACATGTATCCAATTTAAATGCCAATTTTAAATAGATTTATTATTATTATTATTTTGGCATCATAAAGGGAGACATTGTTTTGCAACGACATTTTGGATTTTGAATTAAAGGGAGAGATTTTTGGTAATTTTAAAGGGGTGGCAAGAGTATATTTTGTAATCCAATGTAATTTGAAGTTTTTTTACTTAAAAAAGGGGGGCATATTCAAGCATATGGAACTATATTCTTTTGGAGGATTGTAAAGTGGGAATTATTAGAGATTTTTTTATTTTTTTTATTATGTATTTTGTTAAATTAAAGTAATTTTTTTACTTTGAGGGGGGATTAACAGTGAATGCAAGAGAGAAACATTGTAATTTTATTTCTTTTTTGGTTATGGAAAAATAAGGAGTCAAATTTTGAAAATTTTAAGCAAATTGTATCAATTTTTTTCAAGAGTTGATTAGAGCCAAGTACAAAGCTCAGTCACTCTTCTTCTCAAACGACTATACGAGGGTCAAGGCCAAGCCTCGATAGATCATCTTTTTGCAGTGCAATGCGTAGTGTGTTTCTTTCATCTTGTTTTTTGTGTGGTGCATGATCCTTTTTGGTGCATACATTTATCTTTAAAATGTCCAAATTGGTAAACTTATTTTCCGAGTCTAAAATAATTGAAGGCTCAAAGAACTATAAGGCATGGAAAAGACAAATGGAAAGCACATTGATTTATAATGAACTATGACATGGTGTATGTAATGGTGATTTTAAACCAAATAAACCAATTGATGCTGGATCACTGGACAAATGGGAGCTTAAAGATGCAAAGGCATTAGCTTTAATAAAATCCTTTGTAAATGATGAAATGTATGTCCATATTGAAAATGCTTTGGATGCATGGTCTACTTGGAAAACCTTTAAAGATTTGTTTGATACACAACTAGCCACAAATAAAGTGGATATTCAATTGAATTTTCTTCAACAAAAACTGAAAGAAGGGGGAGATGTACTTGAGTATATTTCTAGATTAAAAAACATAAAGCATGAGATATCAAAGGCAAGATTTCAACATGTAGAAGACATCTTCATGACAACTATTTTGATTGTTGGATTGCCATCTTCATATACACATTTATTGGAAACTTTACAGTTGAATGGAAAGCTAGAGAAGCTAACTTTTGATCAATTGAGTGAAATGTTATCTCAACATGATAAAACTTTCGAAAAGAAGAAACAGGTTGGAGAAGATGTCTTATTTTCTGAAGCTAGTACCAGTAAATCTTCAACTGAAAGTTCTAGAGGAAGAGAAACTCAAGTGAATAACATAGCACATAGTCAAGGTAGATGGAACAATCGTGGTCGCAGTCAAGGAAGAGGGAACAATCCTAGCAGAGAACAAAGCCAAGGTAGAGGACAAAGTCACGCAGAGGAAAAAATCAAGGACAAGGAAAAAATGATTTTCAACAAGCTTCAAACAACTTTAGGAGAAGTCAATTAGAAAGGCATTTGAATTGTAACAATCAATCTGGTCGAGGCAAAGACTTCAATCAAGTTTTTTGTTGACGATGCAACAAAGTTGGCCATTATGCTGAAAATTGTAGAACTCATATTGAAAAAATTTCAAAGTTTCAATAACATTCAACTTCGACACAAATTGCTAATGATCAAGAATATGATGCTTCTAAATATGTCTTCACTACACTTCAAAATTCTGGATCAACCGCCTTGCAGGTTTCCACTTATTCTTTTAAAAGTGATTATGAATATGCTTGGCTACTCGATTCAGGATCTACACAACATATGAATTTACGACGTGAATTATTTTGGACATTTCAATAGTGTTCACTTAATTCAATCTTTCTAGAAGATCATATGACACACACTCCTCATGGAAAATGTATAGTAAAATTTTCTCTTCCCGGCACTGGAGAGAAAATGATTTTGAATGTTTGGTATGTACCAACATTCAAGCAGGATTTGTTGTCCTTCGTCAAGATTCGCCAAGTAGGACATAAAGTCATTGTGGAGGATGGTATTGTAAAATTCAACTCCACTAAACACAATTTGAATACAGTCATTGTTGGCATAGGGGAAAACCCAAGGTTCAACGCTTCAACAATGCACCAACAAAACCCTAACTACCAGCACTTTCGGAAACACCTGCAAAGCAGATGAAGTCTCACCCGAGGTAGAGGAAGGGGGGGTTGCAGGACTCAAGTGTCTACAACCTAGCTGGGACATAGATATGTGATTACAATATTTAACAGAGCACTTAGCCAATAACATTCATTAGTCTTTAACCTCTGTATTCGCATCATAGGTTAAAACCCTTGTTACAAGACATCACAGTATTATTCAAGATCTAAGCATATCTAACCATTCAACACATAGCATCAAAGCTGATCTAGCATTCATTCAGAGCATAAGCACTAAGCATTCATAGATCTATATATCATAACAAAGCGCATAACACATGATATATGTGGTTCACCCCAGTGTGGGGCTATGTCCACCAAATCTTCTTCTTCTTTATTATCTTCTGCCAATCTTCTTACATGCACAGAGCCACAAAACCCACTCCGCATAGGACAGGAGATCTGCGCTCACCTCACCAGATCCTCCTTCCCTGAGCTAGGTATAGCACATAGGCTTATTACAATCACTTATACTTAGCTCAACAAGTTCCCAACATAGTATGCACAAAGCTTGCTTCTAGCACTTAGCCATCAGTTTACAACTAACTCTTTCTTACATCACCCAACTACTTATTTATACTTTACAAAAAGGGATAAACATGGGTAAGACCCATGGGACGACATCCCATACCCATTACATAAATCCTAAAACCCAAAAATCCTGCAAAAGGGGGCGAGATCCCACGATCTCTGCTTCACCTCGGTGCTTCATCTTCGACCAGCCTATCGAAGTCCCCAAAAATGGTCAAACATGACCAAGGTTCTCCAAAACTTGGTCAAGGGCCAACGTGCCTCCAAAACTCACCTGTGCTCGTCCCAAGTCACTCTGATCTGGGCAATTCTGCTTCGAAGGCCTCGAGCTGCCTCGAGCTACTGCTTCGCTAGATCCTCTTGTTCGGTGAACTCCTGGATGACTTTATCAGTGACATGTCCTTCCAAGCACCGTTCCACCGTGGTGACCACTTGTTCTAGCTCTGCACCTTGTCCTTCGATATCTTCAAAAAGTGTGCATGCTTCGTCTTGCACCGACTGGAGTCTCTAGGTCACTTCCATGACTCTACTCTGGATGGTATTTACCTGTTGCTAAACTGGGCGTACTTCCTGTGACCTTTTCATATTCTCTACTGCTGACAGTAGCTTCAACTGTGCTTGTACCATCGATGCTTGTTGCTTCGCCTCCTGGAGATGTGACTACAATGTCCTCAGTTCCGAGTCTTCTGCAAGGTGCTCATAATTCTGTGCACTTTGGTTACTTAGTTTCTTGCACTCTAAATCCAGTGACTTGATTCTTTCGACTACGCTCCTGGAAGTTTGTTCCCTCTGATCTCGCACTTCCTGCGAAATGCTTGGCACTGCTTGCAGTTCTAGTTCTACCACTCTTGCTTGAAGCTGTTGAATAGCTTCAGCGAGCTTCTCCACTTGGCTCTCCACTATCTCTTCTTCCATCTGTGCCAGGCCCAACACAGAGAAAAGTGCTCGAGTGATTGCTTCTTTAACTCCCATTTGCTCTGCGAGAAGCTACTCTTTTTCTTTCTGGATCTGCTCTCTTTCCTCTACAAACTTTGCCTGGATGTCATCTTTCTCTTGCTTCACAAGTCGATGTTGCTCTAGGGCTTCCTCCTTTGCTTGCTTCAAGGCCTCTGTGGCCTGCTCTTTTTCTTCATGTACACGACGAAGGTGAGCCTCTGTCGCATCCGCTAATCGACGTAGTTGGGTAGGCTCATCTCCCACTTCTATTCCTTCAGATGATGATGGTGCAATAGACACTGTGTGGCTCGAGTAGAGGGCTTGTTGTACCCCTTTCAGCTCCGCCTCAATCCTGTCGTACATTGTCTCATGTTTTGCTTCGTTTCGTTGTAGAATATCCTCTGAAGTGTTTGCTACATCGATGATGATGAGGTTAATGTCATCCACTATAAGCATAGTCTGTGATTGGGGATTATTGGCTCGTGCCTTCTTTCGCACTGAGGGTTTCTTTGGGGAAAAAATTATTTTCTTGGATGTCTCGGACTCCATGAGGGGATCCTTAGGCGGTGTCACTTTACCATGTTCCTTCTTGTCTTCTTCCTTTTTCTCTTCTTTGTTCACTTCGTCACCTCCTCCTCCAGGTGAATCTGGTGTAGTTTCCTCTATTGCATTGTTCATCTCTTGCACTGCTTCCTTCTTATTTTTCTTGGAGCTGCTTGGTCCATCATACTCTTCTCGAGTGACTATAGAACTTCTGATGAGGTCGGGGTCGGAGAGTTCTGCCTGTTCGATTGGTACAAGGAATTCTGCAGGCCATTCCTTGGTTATTTCCTCCATATATTCCTCAGTGAGTTTGTAATAGGACTGGAGCTCTTCCTTGTGTTAGTCCCCGCATGCAATGATGTACATGCAGTGCCTATATGTGTAGAACTTCGCAAGTGGCCTGAACCTATGAAGTGTATTCAACGTCATCTGAGGGAAAGATTCAATGGCCCTCTTCAACTGTAGGTAATAGGTGTGGAACACCGCATTTGACTGCCATTGTTTTTCCATGCCACTCAAATACTAGAGGGTAGTGAACTTTGCAGCCAGTGGTTCTGACAACTCGACTTTAGGGAAGGTCGCTCCTTCCGGCATCTCTCAAGCGACAAAGGCAACAAGAATCAACAACCAATTGAAGTGAAACTCGTAGCCCTGGTCTTGTGCTTCGTGACAATCTTTCTCTTACTGGTTGACGACGTAGCTCGTCCAGTTCATCTGCATTCCTTCAATGCATTTTACCATGAGGTCGACGAAAAACCCCATGACTTGCATTGGTTTGTTATTCCTGATGAGCTTACCAATGATCATTTGGCAACCTAGGCGCACTGTGCCATCTTGTATGGAGGCTACCTTGTAGCCCCGATTCCCTTTCTCCACATCATCGTAAGTGTCCTTTATTCATTGCTCTAGGGTGTGATCTGCAACATTCCCCAGGTAGAACTTCTGTGGGTCTGTTCCTTGCATACTCAATCCAATGATCATGGGAATCAGTGCCGGATCCACAGTCACATGCCTGTCTAACCACAAGTAACCTCCACGGTAGCACAACAAGAGGATTTTAATGCATGCGTTAACCTCTTGATGTCTGCCAAAGTGGGGTATCTTCATGACATTGAGGATAGTGGACCTCACAATCGCCTTAGTCCATGGATGGGGGACTATCTTCAACTTCTTCCCCGCTATCTTTGTCAAATACTTATGCGGTGCGAGCAACGCATAATTCTTCCTATCTCCTAGGTTAAAGTCATTGATCTTGAGATCAGGGATCAGTCCTAGCTGCAGTCCAACTGTGCGTATCCCCTTCGGAAGGTATGCAGTGATGAGGGTATACTCGAAGTCTCTCAGCACGTTGTCACGACTAACCGCGCCAACCAGAGGCGGGATGTAGTCGGGTAGGACCGACGGGATGAGCTTCGCATTCGCCAAGTTGTCACGATGCTTGCTTCTTTTCTCTGTCGCAGTTCGGGAGGGTCCAGATCGACGTGTAGTCGATGGGGATGCTTGCAATCCTCTAGTTGATGAGGCCTGTGCTCCTGTGGGCATGACCTTATCCTCCATAAGATCTATTAGAATATCCTCCACAAACTTTTCTACTACACTGCATTCGCCATACATACACGCTCGAGATCATATATCTCAGGGAGGTGAAAAAATACTTACGGTAAGAAAAAAGGGTGGAAAGGTCTCAGTAAGCACTGTGCGATAGCAATCAATTCTCCATGGGCTCAGATAATCATAATTTTCAAAAGTTTCCCCAGTGAGACATTCGACGAATTAAATAGAAAATGTCGCAATAGATTCCTCCAACGACAAGAATGCCTCAATACATCCATTATGGCACGGTCTCAACGGTCCAATGGCGATCTTTCCAACAATAACTGTGTTTCTATCCATTATAGAGCGTCATTCTAACAGTCGGGACACCTCCAATGGTCATATTGCTTTTCCGTGGAGAAGTGCCAGTCTGCACTGTTCTGCTATTCCGGTGAGGTTCAAGTTCTGTAAGCCTTCTTTCTGCGAATTCTTCTCTGGAACTTTCTGTAATTTCTCTAACTTTGCTTTCTTCTTACTGATATTTTTGGCCTTCTTTCCTATAATATGAGTCACTGGGTTCCTTTTTCCATTCTTATTCTTATCTTCTCTTAGCATATTAACTTCGCACTAATGAGGATATTTCAAAGGGTTTAAGTGGAATACCTCTTCTCTTATTACTTCAGGGATAGGTGCTCTTCTCTCCTGCATGGATAGGTTTTTCAATCCTTCTTGCATGTTCTCAACTTCGACAGCTAAGTCTTTGGTCCTTAGTTGCTTCGATTTTTCCTCTTGTTATTATATTAAGCGCGTTATTTTCCTAGCCATGAAATCTCCTAATTCTTTCTTTTTCTATTCTAGAGCTTCCTCTTCTTCTTTCCTTTGGATCTGATCTTTCTCAATCTAGGTTCTTCCTAGCAAAAGTG
>ML781708.1:74018-102264 GCA_009831015.1 Picea engelmannii
TGTGTCGTAGGACTCTGAAGTCCTGGTTGTTGTAGTGATCAGAGGAGTCAGAGGTTGGAGGAGTGAAACTAACATATCCTCCATTTGTTCTGCTTGGTGCTCCTTGAGATCGAACCTAAACACAAGATCTGCCAAGTCATCCCTGAATTCGAAGACTAGATCTTGCAAAATATCCAATGAAGCATGGATGCGAGAGTAATCCCCACATGCCCAACCAGTGGGCGGAGGGGGTTGATATGGTGTCGCCTCCGGAGTGAGAATGTCATTGGGTTGTGGGTCAACCAACAACATTATTGAGGATATGGCCGACCGAGAGGTGGGAGGCACATCTAAAATGGCTCCAGGGTCGAAGCCTAGAGGGTTCCCCTCGATATCAAACCATTCGAATCGATAAGCCTAAGGTTGTAAAGACCATCATTTAATTTAAACCACCATTAATTTAGAACAGAACAGTAAATTTGAAATTTACTTAATCTAGCACATTCAATCTAATTTTTCAATATATAAAATTTACTAACAATTTACATACCTCGCTCTGATGCTGTCTGCAGCCGCTTGCTCCCTTCGCTTGAACCTGCTCCTTAGGACACCTCAAAACCAGCCACCCTACCGACTAGTATGCCTAGCCCTAGGACATCAATGGATGTCCTATCCCTCCGAGCCCAAAACCTCTTCAGCCCCCCGGTGCACTGTAAATCCCACTGTAAACCAACTCTCCCCAAAAACTCCCCCACCAAATACCTTATCCCTTTATTAATGCCTTATCCATTCATTTATTACCTTATCCCTTATTTAAATGTTTCCCTTTTACGTATTGGTTACGTTATCCCGCTATGGGATACGTAACCCTATTTAACATTATATTTTATTTTCCCCCCTTTTTTTAACACTTAATTAATCAATTAATTAATTAATAAACAAATTAATCATTAACCATTAATTAAAGAGTTAATCGTACTTAAACTAATCATAGTCAAAGTTAATTAATTAATAACAAATAGTTAATTAAGGTTATTTAATAATTAATTATAGTTTAGCTAATTTTTAGTAGGATTATTTATTAACTTAATCATCTTAATAATTAAGGGTCATTACAAAGGTGAAGACAACAGAGGAAGGATTGGATGATCAGCAGGGGACTGAGAAGCAGTAGAATTGGGAAAGGGCTTATGCTAGCTGGGGCTTCGATTAACTATCCTGCTATATGTATTGTACTAGGTCGGGCCTCATTTGGATTTTCCTCTTTGCTTTGGCATAACCAGGAGGAGGAAGTGGGGGAGGAAAATAATCAAAGCCAAAATTTGGATGTGAAAGGGAGGGACTACCAAATAATTGAGACAGTGGAAGAGCACAACAATAACAGTGGAAAGTGGTAAACAATGGAGGAGGAACAACCCTAGAGCCATGTGAAAACAATGGAGGAGGTGACACGAAAACCTGCTTATGGCGCCCATCACCATAACTGCTCCAGGAGGAATGGCACGTTGTAGAACCTGAAGGTGGTACTCTGCGGAGATAATAATCGTTCAAGTGTAAATGCACTCCATTATAATGTTGGGAGTGACGAAAAAGGTGCAGAGCACATGGCCTGCCAATGCCAGCTTCCCTCTGGCCTCCTCCATGTTCACTATATGTTGCCTAACACCCCATCTAGGGATATATATATATATATTATATTAAAATTTTATTTGTTACTTTTTTTTACAGTAACATTAATGATCCAGGTGGATATTGGTGGCCACCCACATGTTCCAACTGGCTCCTCTTGACAGTTTTAGTTCAACACGTTCTTCTGTACTTCTTTGTAATTGTGGGTTCTACACTTTCAAGGCTGTCTAAAGCCCTACACAACTTCCATATGGAGAGTGGGGTTCGCCCACCCAATCCAACTGACTTTTTTTGGATGTTTTCATGTCAGCACATCTTTTTTTTCTTCCAGGGCCGCTTTGTGGCCCTAAACAATGTTATTTTGGATTTCCATAGTCAAAAAGTAGACATGGTCAAATTTTTGATGGTGTAATATGTATTTCTCAAAAATACCTTTCCAACGGGCTATCACATGCCTAAAACAGAGATCATATGCAAAAGTTACGACCACGAGAAGTTGAGGTACCAACTTTGATGCAGTGCCCCACCTCAGCAAGGTCTCCTGACCTCTCGGTCTCTGGATCTTATCAATATTTGAGCTGAAGCAGCTCTTCGATTCCCTGCTGGAATATTCAAGAAATTTCCACAGGTCCTTTTCACGAAACTCCGTCGTGCGAACAATCACCAGGCACAAGCTTCTCTCACGCGACCACTGACTGTGATCACGAGTCTAACCCAAAAGGCATTTCGCGATTTCGCGCATCGGGATTTTGCATGTGAGTCACCCTGATTCTCTAGACCTCCGAAACTCCGGCAGGATCCTAGTGTGTACTAAATCCTCCCTTATCTTCCCTCAATGTGACCTACGATCATGACCCGGGGCTCAAATCTCAAGCACGTCAGGATTTCACATATCGGGAACTCCCGATATGATTAGATCTACGGTCCACGATATTCCTTCGATCGACGTCTACAATCAAGTCGCGATTTCACATTTCGCGACTTTGGGAGTTGGTTCACTTCTGTTTTCTCGATCCTCGATTTCCCGATATTTGCGAGCATCAGATCGACGGTCCAGATCTTTCCTTTGATCAACGGCTGTGATTAAGTCAGGATTTTGCATTTCGCGTCTTTTGACTCTTTTGGAGTCCCTTCGACACTTAGTCAAATTCTGGATCTGTGCACTCTTTGCAACAGATTCTTACGCAAGACTTGGTTCTTGTGGGTGACTGTGCACACCTTGCAGCAGTCACTTTGCACTCCTTGCAAAGGGAAAGGTTCATGCTATCTCTCCTAATCTTCGGGATTGAAACATATCTCATCAATGCAATCCTTGCGTTCTATGTGCACACCTTGCACTCACTCAACATAAGAGAAACAATTGAAACTTATACTAACATTCACAGTTTCATCCATTCATAATGAAATTCATTCATTTATGAAAACACAATAACAGAGAATTGCAAACAGTAACAATACTATGCATTTGGGTCAAATTTCCTCTGTTATATTGATTCAGAAGTAAAATGGCTACATCTAATATTAAAACAATAACTTAAAACTCAGAAAAATCCTACTAACTCGCAGCAGCCTCATTTGGGCGTACAAACCTCTATTTATCTCAGAGGGTCCTTAAGGTTCCCCTCGACTACTCATCTACCTCAAAAACGAAAACCTAACTGCTACTTAAGTTCAGTTACATTCAAGACTCGGAGTGAAACTTCTATGATTTCTCATGATCATTCCACCTCCAAGCGTTTGATATTCTTCTGTTCTTCATCATTTCCCTAAAGGATTTGCAGTAACTCCTGACGTTTGAGATTTCGAAATGATTCCCGATCGTTGAACTTTCCTGCCATGTGTGCTCACTGACGACGTTGATGATGCTCCTGCATCATACTGCCCCTGGACAAAAACTCATGGACTCCTGCACCGACTTTCCATGCTTCTGGATATCAACTTCATTTTCCCAACTTGCATATTCTATTGGGCATCCCTTCCACTTGACCAAATATTCAAAATGGGTCTTCCTCCTGGTCTTTTTGTCATTTATCTGATCAACGATCTTCTCCATCTTTGGTGTTTCTGCTATAGGAATTTTTTTCTCCCATTGAATCTTATCTTGATCTTCTGATCCCTCTGTGTCATCTTTTCTATAAGGATACAGGTCTGAAACGTTGAATATGGGTGATATGCCCACATCATCTGGAAGCTCAATCTCATAGGCGTTTTCATCAAAATTCCTCAAGATCTTACATGTTCCTATCTTCTTCATTTTTAACTTGTTATATGTTCCCCTATGGAACCTTTCTTTCCGGAGATGTGTCAGAACCTGATCTCCCACCTCAAATTGAAGTTCTTTGCGATGTTGATCAACTCTGTGCTTGTACACTTGGCTAGAGTTTTGCAATTGTCCTCTGATCTGGCTATGGAGATTCTGCATTTCTGCAGAAAAATATTCTGCTCCAACGCTTCTAATCTCACTCTGTCCCAAGTCTCTCAACTCAGATACTCCCTTGGGTTGCATTCCATACAATATCTGGAATGGGATTTTTCCAGTGATTTTTTTTGGCGAGTCGTTGTATGCAAATTCAGCTTGTGGCAGAATCTGATCCCATTGGTTATGATGCTTAGCGACCAGACTCCTCAACAAGTTTCCCAAACTTATGTTTACCACCTCAGTCTACCCATTTGTATGAGGATGATAAGCTAGGTTTAAGGAACAATATGTCCCCAATTTCTTCCACAGTGTTCTCCAAAAGTGACCAACAAATTTTGTCTCTGTCCTAGACAATGCTTTTGGGTAGGCCATGAAGTCTCACAACTTCTTTGAAAAACATATTTGCAACATGTGTTGCATCACTGGTATTCTGGCATAGGATAAACTGTGTCATCTTTGAAAATCTATCCACCACCACAAATATGGAATCAGATCCTCTTTGTGTTCTTGGCAATTCCAACACAAAATCCATGCTTATCGCATCCCAAGGCCTCTCTGGTATTTGCAATGGTTGATACAATCCAGTGTTCTATATTTTTCCTTTAGCATGTTGGCAGATTCTACATCTATTCACAAACTTTATCACTTATGTTCTCATACCTGACCAATAGTATGAACTACTCAACTGTGCAAATGTTTTATCATGGCCGAAATGTCCATCCAATCCTACACTATACTTCTCCTTCAAAAGGTTGTCCCTCATTGAACATTTTGGTATGCATAACTAATTACCCTTGAAAAAAAATCCCTCTTGAATCATATACTTTGCCCACTGGCTTCTATCTCTCAGCACATGATTCACACATGCTTCATATGCTTCCTTGAAATCTGGGTCATCACTGTACATTTCCTTAAGGTGTTCAAACCCCAAGGTCTTCACCTGGAATTCCTGCATAATCAAACATCTCCTGCTCAATGCATCAACAAATTTGTTAGCATTCCCAACAATATGTTTTATGACAAAAGTAAAATTCTGCATAAACTCAATCCACTTTGCATGCTTCTGATTCAATTTTTCATGTCTGGTTATGAATTGTAAAGCTTGGTTATCGCTATACAAGACAATTTTTTGTGGGACAAGGTAATTTCTCCATTTCTTCAAGGCTTGAATTAAGACATAAAATTCCTTATCATATGTGGAGTATTTTATCTTAGTCTCATTCAACTTCTCATTGAAATAGGAAAAAGGTCTATTATCCTGGCTCAAAACTACTCCAATTGCAACTCCACTTGCATCACATCTCACCTGAAATGTCTTTTCAAAATTTGGCAAGACCAGAATTGGTCATTCTGTTATTTTCTCCTTCAGTATATTGAATCTCTTCTCGGCCTCCTTTGTCCACTTACAATATTTGTTCTTCTTATTCACTGTATCCATCATTGGTGCACAAATTCCACTGAAGTCTCCGATGAACTTCCTATAGAAGCTTGCCAATCCATGAAAACTTCTTACCTCAAACATGCTTCTTGGTGATGGCCATTCTACGATCGCTCTCACCTTTTTTGTATCCATCTTCAGTTCATTTCAAGAGATTACAAAACCTAAGTAAATGAGCTTTGTCTTCATAAAAGAGGATTTGTTCATTTTTATCAACAACTTCTCCTGCTGTAGTCTCCTCATCAATAGTGTCAGGTGTCTCAAATTCTCCTCTTTAGTCCTGCTAAAGATCAGTATATCGTCCAGATATACAACTACAAACTTTCCAATAAAGTCTTTCAATATTTCATTCATCAACCTCATAAAAGTACTCGGGGCATTTGTTAAGCCAATGGAATAACAAGCCATTCATACAAACCTTCATTTGTATTAAAGGCTATTTTCCATTCATCACCTTCTCTCATTCTTATCTGGTGATATCCACTTTTCAAATCTATCTTAGAAAAGAAATTTGCTCCACTTAAACAGTCCATTAAATCATCCATTCTTGGTAAAGGAAATCTATACCTAATGTTGATCTTGTTAATGGCTCTTGAGTCTGTACACATTCTCCATCATCCATATTTCTTTGGACTCAACAAAGTTGGTACTGCACATGGACTCAAGCTCTCTCTGACCAAACCCTTGTCTAAAAATTCATCGACTTGGTTCTTTACCTCCTCATTCTCTCGAGGTGTCAGTCTGTACACTACTTTGTTTGGCAGACTTGCTCCTCGTATCAAGTCAATATGGTGGTTGATACTTTTGATGGGAGAAAATGAGTTAGGCAGCTCATCCACCACTATGTCAGCAAAATTATCCAACAATTCCCAAACTTCTTCAGGTAAATCATCCATTGAAGTACTCGTAAGGAAAACTCTAGGTTTCCTCACCACAGCGAAATGCATCTCATATCATTTATTGACTTCTTTCAGGAGTTCCTTCCCTCTCATGAGGAGTATACTTTTGTTGGCTTCCTCTTTCACTTTCTTCTCCTCTATTGGCAGCAATATGTGTGTCCTACCATTCTTCTCCAAGGTGTATGTATTCTTCCTCCCATCATGAATGACATTCCTGTCAAACTGCCATGGTCTTCCCAACAAAATATGCCATACATACATGGGAATTACATCACATAGGATTTCATCTCTATATCCTCATATCTTAAATTCAACCAAGCATTGTTTAGTAACCATTACCTGGTGTCCTTTTTGCAACCATGAGACTTTGTATGGCTTTGGATGTGTAGTTGTCTCCAGCTCCAATTTATCCACCATATTTGTGGATACTAAGTTGTCAGCGTTCCCACTGTCAATTATCACCTTGAATACTCTGTCTTTAGTCTTGCAAATTGTCCTGAATAGGTTGTTTCTCTGCACTGGCTTCTCAACTTTTGCCTCTGGTTTTAAGAGAACTTTTCTCAACATCAGGGATGTTCCATCCTCTGCTCCTTCTGCTTCAACATTCCTTCTCTATTATTATGAAATGTGAGCTTCATCTTCTCCTTCTTTCTTTCTCTTGGGACATTCCCAAGACTTATGTCCTGCCTTTCCACATGTGTAACATCTCACTTCTCCTCCTCTTCCACTTCCTCTTCTTCTGGAAGAACTTCTTCCACCATCTTGTCTTCCTCGAGAACTTCCTCCTCTTTTCGAGTGACTATGTGGTTTCTCAGTCTCATCTTTGGATTTTTGTGCCTTGTCATGGGAAACTCCCTTGCCTTTGTTCAGGACTAGGCTTCTACCTTTGTCTCGCTGGTTTGGTTTTCTGTCCAACTTCTCCTCCGCCTTCAGTGAAAACTGATAAGCATCCTCCAGTGTCCTTACTTCCATCATGCTGATCTCATCCTGGATTTCATACCTCAAGCCATTTATATACCTGGAAACTTTTTCTTCATCCTAATCTCTTTGTCCAGTTCGGATGTTCAGCTTGTAGAAATCCTCTATGTATTATTTAACTATCATATCGTTCTGTCTTAGGTTCTGCAACTTCTGGAATAGATTGATCTCATAATCCTTGGGCATGAACTTTGCTTTCAACTTGGCTACCATTCTGTCCCAATTATTTATCTTCTGTTTTCCCTTTCTTATCCTCTCAGCCTGCAGTTCATCTTACCACAGTGCTGCATGTCCCTTGAGTCTGGTGACAACATGTCTCACCCTTTTCTCCTCATCGAAATATTCATAGTCGAAATATGTTTCCATGGATTGTATCCAATCCAGCAGTTCTTCAGCATCCAAATTTCCTTCGTACATTGGGACCTCTATCTTGGCTCTAGCTCCCAATCTGGCAACTGCTCTCATCAAGCGTTCTTCGACAACATTCTCTCTTGTAGATTCTTCAACTTCTACTCCTTCGCTCTCTGCATCGTTGATGTCTCCAATATCAGGTGCTCTCCTCTACGCTGCCTCCATCGCCTCTAATCTTTCACAAAGTTCTCACGTCTCCCTTTCTACAACTCAATTGGCTAAAGGTTGTTCCACTCGTCTCCTCGATGGTATTGTGTTGACTGTCTCTCACACACAGAGTAAAACTCGAGTTCTTTCATCTCCTTTATCTCCTTTGACTGTTGTCTACAGAGGAAAATGTGCTCTGATACCACTTGGTGTAGTGCCCCACCTCAACAGGGTTTTCTGACCTCCCGGTCTATGGATCTTCTCAATCTTCGAGCTAGAGCAACTCTTCGATTCCCTGCTAGAATCTTCAAGAAATGTCCACAGGTCCTTTTCACGAAATTTCATCGTGTAAACAAGCACCAAGTGCAAGCTTCTCTCACACAACCATTGGCTGTGACCACGAGTCCATCCCAAAAGGCGTTTCACGATTTCGTGCATCGGGATTTTGCATGTGAGTCACCCCGATTCTCCCGACCTTCGAAACTCCGACAGGAGCCTAGTGTGTACTAACTTCTCCCTTATATTCCCTCAATGTGACCTTCGGTCATGACCCAGGGCTCAACTCTCAAGCGCGTCAGGATTTTTCATATTGGGAACTCTCGATATGATTAGATCTACAATCCACAATCTTCCTTCGATCGACGACTACAATCAAGTCATGATTTCATGTTTCGTGACTTTGGGGGTTGGTTCACCTCTGTTTTCCTGATCCTTGATTTCTCGATATTTGCGAGTGTCAAATCGACGGTCCAGATCTTTCCTTTGATCAACGGCTGTGATCAAGTCAGAATTTCGCGTTTCGCGACTTTTGACTCTTATGGAGTCCCTTCGACACTCAGTCCAATTTTGGATATGTGCACTCTTTGCAACATAGTCTTACGCGAGATTTGGTTCTTGCAGGTGACTGTGCACACCTTGCAGCAGTCGCTTTGCACTCCTTGCAAAGGGAAAGGTTCATGCTATCTCTCCTGAGCTTCGGGATCGAAACAAATCTCATCAACGCACTCCTTACGTTTTTTGTGCACACCTTGCACTCACTCAACAGAAGAGAAACAATTGAAACTTATACTAACATTCACAGTTTCATCCATTCATAACGAAATTCATTCATTTATGAAAACACAAGAACAGAGAATTGCAAACAGTAACAGTACTATGCATTTGGGTCAAATTTCCTCTGTTATATTCATTCAGAAGTAAAATGGCTACAGATAATATCAAAAAAATAACTTAAAACTCAGAAAAATCCTACTAACTCACAGCAGCCTCGTTTGGGCATACAAACCTCTATTTATATCAGAGGGACCTTAGGGTTCCCCCCGACTACTCATCTACCTCAAAAACGAAAACCTAATTGATACCTAAGTTCAATTACAGTCAAGACTCGAAGTGAAACTTCTCTGATCGCTCATGATCATTCCACCTCCAAGCGTTTGATCTTCTTTTGTTCTTCATCGGCTCCCCAAAGGATTCGCAGTAACTCCCGACATTTGAGATTCCGAAATGATTCTGGATCGTTGAACTTTCCTTCCACGTGTGCTCGCTTACGACGTTGACGATGCTCCTTCATCAAACTTACCCATGGAGGCCCACATAATTTTTGGCGTTTCATCTCCTAGTGTTAGGTTTTTGGATGTCTAGGGTTTTGGAATTCATGAGTAATGTTAAAAAGGCCTCTATAGCCTCATTGCAATAATTCTTCTCAGAAGGATGTGCATAGCAGCCACATCTCTTCTCAGAGATAGCTTCCACCATTTGAGCAAGTTGTTTTCAGTTCTGCAGTTTTATAGTTTCAGCCTATTTCATTTATTCAATAGAATTTATTGTTCACTGGATATCTATTGTTATTCTTTGTATCTCTGTGTTATTTTATTCAGTCTGTTATTCATTTAATTCCACTCATAAATCCAGATCAATGGTATCAGAGTGGTTTGCTATTCATTTATTTTTCTTCGTGCATGTCCCCAACAAGATCTGGGTACAAGAAGTTGGGACTCAAACCACTCGAGCCTGTGCAAAATCAGTTGCATCGAGCCTGACAACAACCCATGGGGGACGAAAATAAATATGATGGAGCAGGAGAACCTTTTAAAATGTTGCTTGAAGAAGCCCTTGCGCGACAAATGAACGAAATGATGGACAACTTCACACAGATCCTTTGACATCCTCCCATAGACACACATCTTCATCAAGCGGCCATGCAACCCCCTTCAAGGTACAAGTAAATTTTGATATTCCATTATTTGAAGGATTGATAGATTTAGATGTTGTAGATAAATGGTTGAATCTGCTCGAAGGGTATTTCTCGGTCCACAATTTTTCCAATAGGAAAAATATTACTTTTTCACTCCTCAAGCTCGTCCCCCATGTTAAGGACTGGTGGGATACTTACTTTGAGAAAGGGGCCATAGAGGAATCTACAATATTTGCGGTCACCCCCACATGGGATTCCTTCATGGATGCCATTAAATAACAATACTACACTATTGGAAGCTACGAGGACCAATATACAAGATGGACCACCCTGCATTAGGAAAGGGACGAGACAGTACCAAATTTCACCAATATTTTTCATACCCTACACACCAAATTGGGTATCAAAGACTTTGAGTGACATCTGGTGCTCAAATACCACGACTGTATGTATAGATACATTCAAACAGAAATAGATTTTTTGGACATCGCATCATTGGGTACGACTTATAAATATGTTGTCAAGATTGAGCAAACTCCTCCCAGTCGAAGTAGGGAAAAGGTGGCCCCAACCCACAAAACAAGGGACAAAGAAAATATGGCCACTCTCAGGACAACCAATCCAAGTCGAATCACAAGAAGGGTAATGAGAAGATGAAGGACACGGGAAAATGGTGTGAATATCATAAAATCCCTTGGCACCACACCGAAGAATGTCACTCCAAATAGTCACTGGTGGTCGAGCTGAAAGATTCTGATTCAGAGGAAGATTCTGGCTCCAAATCAAATCCAAAAGGAGGCAAGTGGATTATCAATGTTGAACCCAGTGCCATTGTCGCTACTACCAAATTCCAGTTAAGCGAACCAGAAGAACCAAAGGAAGGGGAATGCCTCTTTCACTCACAGATGTAGGTAAAGGGGGCTCCGCTTCATTTCATTGTCAATAGTGACAGTAAGAAGAACCTGATCTCATTAGAGGTTGTCGAGATGTTGGACCTTCCGACAACACCGCAACCACATCCCTACACCATCGACTGGCTTCTCCAAGGAAGAGATCTCTGTATCAGCCAACAATGTCGTCTTCCCTACGACATCAAGCCTTTCAAAGAAGAGGTATTGTGTGATATTTCTCCCCTTGAAGTTTGTGATTTTATTTTAGGACAACCATATTTTTGGAAGAGACATGTTATTATTACTTTGGGTAAACAATTGTACAGGATACTAGAGATAGTGCCGCCTACCGCTATTTCTTTAATCTCTTCTAATGAATGTAGTAAGGTCATTTCATAGACTGATAAGTTCATCTTCTTTGTGATCCGTGCTCATAGTAAGAAGAATGTTGTTGCCACATCTTTGGCCTATACAAAAAGCCTCTATTTGTAGCAAAAGCAAATGGACATGATCGTGGAAGAGTACAGAGACATCTTCTCCTCACCCACCGGGGTACTGACGCACTGCCAAGTCAAGCATCCAATTGATATAACCCCCAGTGCACCTCTGCCTAATGGACTAGTATATCGTCGCTTGCTAATGGAAAATGACGAAATCAAGCATCATATCCAAGAGCTACTTCAAAAGAGGCACATTAGACCCATCTCCTCCCCTTGCGGAAGCCCGACTGTACTAGTGTAGAAGAAGGGCAGGACTTGGCGGATCTGCATTGATTACAGAGAATTAAACAAAATCACAGTTAGGAACCAGTACCCAATTCCCATAATTGATTACCTTCTTGACCAACTCAAGGGGGAAAAGTTCTTCAACAATATTGACCTAAAGTTTGGCTACCACTAGGTTCCCATCGAACCAACTGATGTATGGAAGACAACTTTCAAATCTAAAGAAGGACTTTTCGAATGGTTGGTCATGCCCTTTGGCTTAAAAAATGTACCAACCACTTTCATAAGGTTGATGGATGATGTATTAAGGCCCTTCACCAACTCTTTTGTGGTGGTATATTTGGATGAAATCCTCATCTTCAACGAAAATTGGGAGGAGCACATGCATCATATTCAACAAGTTTTGAGCACTCTGGGACAGCACAAGCTATATGCCAACTTGGAAAAATTCTCCTTTGGCATGAACAAGGTCCAATACTTGGGCTACATTGTTGATAAGCATGTAGTACATGTTGATCCAACTAAGATCCAAGTCATCCGTGACTGGCTAGCCCCGCCCACACTAATTGAGCTTTGGATCTTCTTGGGACTTGCCAACTTCTCCCGATGGTTTGTGTTGGGATTCTCCCATATTGCATGGGCCCTTAGCCAAGTGACCAAGGGAAGTGGCAGGGAAAATTTTGCATGGGGGAAGGAACAACAATGAGCATTTGATGATTTGAAGCATCATTTGTGCTAAGCTCTAGTACTCTCCTTATCCGATCTACAACAACCGTTCGAGATTGACAATGATGCATCCAACTATGTTGTAGGCACATTTCTCACTCAACATGGTCATCCGGTAGCATACCATAGTGAGACACTCTCATATATTGTCCGGAAATACCCCACCTATGACAAGGAAATGTATTCCATTGTACAAGCCTATCATCAATGGAAACATTAAATTCTGGGAAAGGAGAGAATCATCCACACTGATCACAAGCCTCCACAATTCATATAGACATAGGGGAAGTTGCAGAACGACTGCCATCAGAAGTGGTCCACCTACATGCAACAGTCCCATCTCAACATCAAGTATAAGACAGGGAGCACAAATCATGTCGATGACTGCCTCAGTCAACCTCCCGTGGTTGCACTCACCATTGTGCTCCATTCCTATGGGCATGAGGCATCTGAGTGCCCGCAACTTTATCAACAAGATCTGGACTTTGCCACCACCTATCAACTCGTGGGTATAGGCACAAATGTCACTGATTTTCACATTCAGGACAGACTTTTATGCCATATGGGCCATCTCTGTGTTCCTTCAAGCGAACCTGCAAAGATGATTTGGGAGAAAAACTACAGTCGGATGGCACAACATTTTTGCGTGGAGAAAACTATGGTTGTTCTACAAAAACATTTTTATTAGCCAAAGCTTAAACATGACGTCAACAAGTATATCAGATCTTGCATTGTCTGTGCCATTACCAAGCCAACCATCAAGAAACAAGGCTTATACACCTCTCTTCCTACTCCCGAGAGGCCTTGGGAATCGATCTCGATGGATTACATGTTTGTCCTTCCATCCACCGAGCAAGGCAATGATTATGTATTTTTGGTAGTTGATCGGTTTTCGAATATGGCCATTCTCACAACCTGCAAGAAGAGCATCAAGATAACAAATACTGTCAAGCTCTTCTTCGAACAAGTGTGTGTCCATTTTGGGATACCACTGACCATCATCTATGATCGGGACAACAAGTTACTCAACACATTTTGGTCGAGTCTATGGTCAATGTTGGACACCAAGCTCACTAAATCCACTACCTTCCACCCTCAAACCGATGGCCAAATAAAGGTCGTCAATTAGATGATTGTGCACATCTTGTGCATGTAAAACTCTAAGCATCCAAATACATGGAATGAGTGTCTTTCCTATGTTCAACACAGCTACAACATGTCTCTCCATAGCTCCACCGACCATATACCCTTTCAGGTGGGGCTGGGATTACAACCCTTGGGTCCCATTGATGTTGCACTACCTCTTGCAACAACATAGACAGATTCTTCCCATGTTCATTCTGAGGCCAACAAATCCACCAAACTTATTGAGCAGATTCAGCACATCCGCCAACAGGTCCATGAGATTTTGCAGAAAGCCAATCCTAAGTACAAGCAACACCATGATCAACACCGAGTACCACACCAGTTTCAGGTGGGAGACAAGGTTTGGCTACATTTGCAAAAAGAGCACCTTCCAGGGCCCCATCGGAAACTTCGCCCACTTCGCTATGGGCCTTACACTATCACCAAGGATGTGGGTAGAAATGCTTTTGAGCTCAACACTCCACCCTTCCTTGGCTTGCACCTAGTGTTCAATGTGGACCTCCTTCAACCATATTTTCCACCATTATTGGACACCTTAGATAGCGCAAAACAACTGACACCAACCGATCTCAACCCTGACTACATGGAACAAGCATCCATTGATCAGATAGCGGACACACAGGTCAAGGGCACTCACCAACAAAGGATCCAACTTTATTGAGTTGTCAAGGCAGGGAAACTCCTACACCAAGGCAAGTGGCTCACCCAAGGCCAAATTCAACAGATATTTCCTCACCTTATGGGGGGACTCAACACAATGGATACCATTGCTTCCTAAGGGGGGAGGACTAATCCAGGTGGATATTGGTGGCCACCCACATGTTCCAACTCACTCCTCTTGACAGTTTTAGTTCAACACGTTCTTCTGTACTTCTTTGTAATTGTGGGTTCTACACTTCCAGGGTTGTCTAAAGCCTTACACAGCTTCCAGATGGAAATTGGTCGCCTCCCACCTAATCCAACTGGCTTATTTTGGATGTTTTCATGTCAACACATATTCTTGTACTTCTGGGGTCGTTTTGGAGCCCTAAACAATGTTTTTTTGGTTTGCCACAGTCAAACTATAAACAGAGTCAAAGTTGGACAACGTAATGTGTAGTTCTCGAAAATACCTTTCCAACATGCTATCACGTGCCTAAAACAGAGGTTGTATGCAAACGTTACGACCCCAGGAAGTTGAGGTACCAACTTACCCATTGGGGCCCACATAACTTTTGGTGTTTCATCTCTTAGGGTTAGGTTTTGGGATGTCTAGGGTTTTTTCATTCACGAGTAATGTTAAAAAGGCCTCTAGAGCCTCATTGTAATCATTATGCTCAGCCATAGGCGCGTAGCAACCACATCTCTTCTCAGAGATAGCTACCACCATTCGAGCAAGTTCTTTTCAGTTCTACAGTTTTACAGTTTCAACATATTTCATTTATTCAATAGAAGTTATTGTTCACTGGATATCTGTTGTTGTTCTCTGTATCTATGTGTTATTGCATTCAGTTTGTTATTCATTTTGTTCCGCTCATAAATCCAGATCAATTAGAGTTTTAGGTCATAACTTTAAAATTGTTGAGATTTTAAGTTTAAAAAAGAGAAAGGGGGTCACTACTAGCGTTTTTATTTTATTTTATTTGGAAGTTGATTTTAGGATTTTGATTCCAATGGTATTGATTGTTAAGACAATGGTTTTAAAACAGTTGCAATTTACCACCCCCCCCCCAAAAAAAAAAAAATTAAAATAAATAAATAAATAAATAAAAAATGGAAAGTACTACTCATAACATTGTTTTTCGATTAGGGAGTTGATTTTAAGATTTTTGTTGTAATTGTACCAATTGTTAAGACCATGGTTTCAAACAAGTTGTAATTTTAACCTCAAGAAAAGAAAAAAAAAAGTGTTGCTAACAACACCATTTTCAATTTTTGAATTAATTTTAAGGTTTTGGTTAACAACATTACATGGTTATTAAAACCATGATTACAAAATATTGTAATTTTAACCCCTCAAAAAATATTACTACCAACAATACCACTTTTCAAAATGTAAATAAAAATAACCACTAAATATAACCTCTATAAAAAAACTCTAAAAAATCATCAAATAAATAAATATGTTTCATATGATTCTACCATACTAAATTTTTTACATTATACATAATGTCACAAAAATTATTCTTTTATCCTCTCAAATTCACAAGTTGGATGCCTTTTTAAATACACACCCCCTTTATCAACTCCCACTAAACAATTTCATAATTTACTTTCACAAGCTACTTTCTTCTTAATACATTGTGTCCATTATTTTTGTCGTCAAAGTACTACTTTGTTTTATGGATACCAATCCTTATTTAATTTTTTTACCTTTAATTGTTTTATTTATGTTTGAATTTTTGTTCCCTAGTCATCTTCGTAATAAATTCCCTTTTAATTTGTTTTTATCATCTTCCTTTTAATATCTCCGTGCACAAAGTTCTTTTGATTTTGGAAGTCCAATTTACCATTCACAAACCCTTAGTTTGTTGCAATTCTATGCATTTTGTACATTGTAAATATTTGATCAAAGCTTATGTTTAACCAAATTCGATCAAAACGTTTTTTTCCGGTATATTAAAGTCAATTTTAGATTAGAGGTTGGTATATAATTTTGGAGGCATCTCGTATATATATAATTTGTTATTTATGACGAGTGAATGTTGTACCAGTTGAGGTTCCCAACATGTCGTTCTTATGATGAATTTGAGATTGTAAAAAAGAGGTAAATGATTATGTGTACTTCTTATGATGAATTTGAGATTGTAAAAATGAGGTAAATGATTATGTGTATAATATGATTAGTGTTTTGATTTAAATGATTTGGTAAGAACGAGATGATGCATGTATGTGTGTATGTGCAAATCGTTGTGAATGCTTTTGTCTAGGCTAGGAGAGAACCCAAATGATTAAAATATCAAGCAAATATAAGTCAGAGATGACACATAATAGTTTCAAACTTAAAGTGTTGCATGCTAGAGTCATGGTATCGAGAGATATCTAGTGATTATTCACATGCCATATTTCATGATTGTAAATTGAAATCCATTTTAATTGGGTAAAATGGTTAAAGTAACTTAGGGGAATAAACCATAAGAAGTGATTAAGTAAGAGGTGATCTAAAGTATTGTGACTTATCATGAGTCAATTGCATGGGAAAATCAATGTAAATTAGGTATAAAGTCAAAAGGTATGTGTTGCAGTGTCAGTTCTTTGTTTGGTGGGTAAAGCGCCGCATCCAAGCCAATTAAAGAAAGAAGGTATTTTGTCCAAAGCATTATGAATTTTATCATAAACGTCAAAGATAAGATGTACAAGTTGGTTGTTGGGTAAGTTACAAGAGGTCATGTGACACATCTTCCATTCATGTCACACTTGATCGATCCTCAAGATCTCATTCCACTACCTACAATTGCTATAAATACATACATAAGCATTGGGAAAGGGTTACACGATTTGTTTTTTAGAGTTGTGAGTGAGAATCAAGTTTAAAGCATTCAAAGAGAGAGTTTTGGTTCAAGTTTTATTGAAACAAATGGTTAGTGTGCATATGAGCACTAGGAGCGATGCAGGATTGAGAAATGAGTATTATTGTGATACAAAATAGTATTTGCCTGAGTTTTGGCAATGTATCTATGACTTAAATTCCATTTATAGTTGAATTTTTTTTATTCGATTATGAAGGTTTTCACAGCTAATCATAATTATGATTGAATTTTGTGGAATTGAATTGTGTTGAGTTTTAAAACATTCCAAAACTCTAACACAATTGAATTCCATAAAATTCAATCATAATTAAGAAATTTTGACTTTGAACATTTGGATCAATGTGGGTTGAGAGGAAAATCAATGCTTTCCCTACGTGTGATTACAAATGAGTGAAATCGAACATGGATATGCCTATGAGTGTAATTTGACTATATCTCCTTGTGTATGTGTTGCCCCTTTTGGATTTTCTTTTTTCATTTGTTTTGAGAAATACTTCTTATATAATCTCTTTGGCTAAGCTGTCACATTAAGAGGGGTGTATCTATGTCGTCAAAGTCACAAAGGACTTGCACCTAGCCTCATCCACACCCACATTGGGGGGTTTTGACCTTGGGTCTACATGTTAGTACAAACCCAATCACTTCATAGCTTGCCACTAGAGCACACTCCCGTGGGCATGGATTTTCTATTACTCTTTGGCTTCATGTAGTTTGTTGTCTTTATTATTTCTCTTTAGCTTCATGTATTTTCTTCTTGTTGGATCAATGCGCCCATTGGTATCTTCTTGTTCATATGGTGTGTATTCACCATGAGAGAAGGAAGAGTTGAAAGAAGTGGGAGATTATCTTTAATGAGATATTGATCCAAATTATCCCTTTTCAAGTATAATCGACTACATCACATTATTGTGGAACATTGATTTGACATATTTAATCAAAAAGAGGATAAACTCAGTGGTTTGCTAGGAAGCCTAACATTGGTTTGGAAGAGTGTGTTTAGACAATCACATGGGTGATCACTATGTTGTTTTTGTCGCTAACTAAATGTCCTTGTATTTGAGTAATTTTAAAAGTATGTTTTCATCTTATGATCTTGTCATGTCAGATCGTTAAGTTAAGGGAGAGAAAACTAAATTAGAGATCAAATTGTTGCAGTGTCATGTTAGAGTTCATTGTCACTCTTATAGAACAATTTACACAACACAAGAAGTGTCGGGGGAAGCAAAGTACCTCTTGAGAATTAGTTGTGATGAAAATCCACACCTCTATTGTGTTGAGAAAAAATATTATGAAGTGAAGCAACTAAGGCTCAAACATCTAATATCAGGGGATCTTCTATGAACTTGACTTTGTCTTCCAATTAATGAATTCTATTATATATGTGAATAAATTGTGTACAAGATAAATAGTTGGAAGATAAAACAAAAGTATACTTATGATAGCACACAGGAGGTTCCACAAGGCCTAGTGTTTTTATGATAAAGGAAAGATTGGATATCCACAAGGCCTAGTGTTTTTATGATAAAGGAAAGATTGGATATCCATCCAAAATGCCATGGATTTCACTTGTACACCATGTCATGGCCAATAGGAAATGCAAATGTTTACATAAAAATCATGGGTTAAAAGTTTTCTATTAATATGATGAATTTGAATGATTTACATGCATAAATTGAGTAAACATAGTTGTTAAAGAAAATGTTATCATTGATGTGAAATGTTGTATGAAAGTTATTCAACATTCATCTTTGTCAACTATTGAAAACATGGCATCACTTACATTGTTTATGGTTATGTAGCTTTATGAATTTTAAATGGAATATGTTCTTTACACTAAGACCTTGACCTTGGAAACCTTTAGAAATGTTGAGATTCAATGATAAACTAAGAATATAATGTTAAAGGAAAGTACTTAACTTAGATCCATAGCCTCCACAATGTAGGCATATTAAGTTGTTAAAATGAATCAATTACAAGCACCTGAATTTTTTTTGCACTAAAACCACTTAATCTTACCTTTTCATTGATAAATGAACTTGTGGAGGAAACACACTTTGGGAGATCCTATGAAATCAATATTTGAAGTTTTTAACACCCTACAAGAAATTTGACATGAACCTATTAAGCCAAGTCGATTTTGGGGAAAGAGACTCAAGGATTTCAAATATCCATAAGCTAAGTCTATTTGTAACATCAACTTATGATGAGATTAATTAGCCTCACAAGCACATGAAGAATGTATGCACTAAAACCACCTAATATTACCTCATTGTTGATAATTGAACCTGTGATGGAAACACATGTGAAACGCACCTGGTAGATCTTATGAAACCAATCTTTGATGGTTGTAACACCCTACAAGAAATTCAACACAAATCTATTAAGCCAAGTCAATTTTGGGGAAATGGACTCAAGGAATTCAAACACCCTTAAACTAATTATATTTGTAACATCAACTTATGATGAGATTAACCTTGGTGGAATGTTTACAAACCTAAAATTACCCTAACTAAATTTTAATTTTTTTAGTTAATTGTCAATTAGGTTTAGCTCGGGTGGTTGGGAAGAATGATTATTATCCTCCCCACTCAGGTTCAATTCCTGCAAGTGACATGTTGAACTCTCAACGAGTATATTATCATAATGGCTTCGATCCCTGTTGTTGACCAACCTTATGCCCTAAAGATTCTTGGTTTTATCCTGGGTACCATCCTCGAAATGAGGGGAAGTACTCGAAGGCTTTATAACCTAGAAAAAAACCAACATGCTAGCAATTTAAAATATTGACATAGAAAAAACCCAATACTAAACCAATACTAAGCCACAAAGATTTCCATATTAAAAATTGACCAGCTAAACTAGCCCTACTACTCCACCATGGGTCATGGGTCCTTGCTCCTTGTAAAAATCTCCACCAACTTAAAATCACAGTACATTTTTCAATTTTTGTGACATCAATACTAGGAAAGAGGCAGAATTTCCTATCAATTTCTTCATACAAAGGCAACAAATTTCCTCAATTAAATTAAGTTCACCTATACTTTTATGTAACTTCTAGGTTCACTCCAACTTTTCCCACTAAATTTGTTTCTGTGCTACAATATCACTTAACATATCCCCGACAACCACCCCATACATGTACACAACATATTACCTCTATTCCTTTCCTTAGTCAAAAGGAAAACATTTCATTAAAGTTATAAATGGAACAAAATCATCAAATTATGTTTTTTCTCTTTACCACTTGACCCATTGTCCAATCTTTTTTCAACCTTTTAATTCCTCCTCCTCTTTCAACCTCATCCTTAGAATCAACACTCTAATTCTTTAACTATCTCCACCAATATTTTGATAGAAGGTGAATCCATATCCTCTCTCTTTCAAATTTCACGGAAATAGTTTTTCACATTGTGATCTCTACAAAATCATTATAAAACACCCTTCTAATTCAAATTAAAACATATTTAAATATCTTAAACACCATGATGACAAACAACCAATTAATGTTCTTGATCCATAGCTAATTAAAACCTAATTAAGTGGAAAGTCCACTTTTAATTATTTCCTCCCCTCCCAAGTCAATCTTAATCAACTATTGTTCAAATAAGTGCTACAAGTCACAAAGAACACCAAGAATTCCCTATAAAAAAAAATGCAATGTTTTTAATTTTCAATACATATCCTTTGGGGTGGATAAAATTTCTTAGAGTGAAAATAAAACATGTATAAAATTTGTTAGAGTGAAAATAAAACATATATTGAAAATTTGTTCTCAATATATTTTAACCAAAAAATTATTAAAATTATTAGAGTGAAAATAAAACATGATTGAAAATTCGTTTTCAATATATTTTAAGCAAAACCATAAAACATGTTATCATTTCAATATTATATATGTGAAAATCACTTGTGGCTTAAGAGAGATTAGTATAAAGAAGATCATTCTTGGCCAAATCATTGAAGATAAAAGAGGAAGTCACTTTGTGCAATATTGATACCATTAAAAATTCTCATATCAAAATTTAAAGAGAAACTGTGGTGCAATGAAGAGATAGAAAATAAAAGAAATCTAAAGCACTAACAATTTAAAAGAACAAACATATCTTTCAACTAAATTAAAAAAGAAAATCAGCATTGCTAAAATAAGAACAAATTCTCATGGGCTCGATAGTGAAACTTTGCATTGAACAATTATAAAAGGCCATGAATGAAAGAGTTTGTCTTCTTTGTGACACTAAGAAGGCGCATGATGAAAAATGCTCTCTTAGAATATCTTCCATATGCCCATGTTGAATCTCAATTTCAGAGTATTTATAACACTACCGATCTTTATAACATTTTAACTCATCAAAACAATGGAGATTTAAGAAAGCTTCTCTCCAATCTTAACAATCACAAAAGTAAATTGTTAAAGCAAACCAATTCCTTATCCATTTTTTAATATCCGATAAACCAAAAATAGTTTCAATGGATAATAGTAATCATCTCAACTTCGCGGATGGGGTGCTTGTGCGAACAGGCAAGACAATCCCATGCGACACCCAAAAGTTTGCCTACATGGGCTCATTCATGCAAAGCACAATGAATTGGGGGTGAGGACAGGAGCTCTATTGCAAAGTCATCTCGTTCGATAAGCAACAAACAATACGATTTCGCCATTAAGCCCACCATGTGCAATGTCGTGCCTAAAGTAGGGAACAAGATTGAAATGGCACTCCTCCGGAGTAGGAAATGGAGAAAGGTATAGGAAACAAGGGAAGCTAGGCTTTGCAACAACTTTGGTCTCGCATCCAGGTTTGGTTCTTTTGGTTTGAATTGAAGTTTTCTTGTTTATTTAGCAGTTTTGACTGTCATCTCTTCTAATTCGGCTCACTATCAGGCCTAGGTAGGCAAAGCTTTCCATCTACGACTAGAGGAATCTTTGTGGGTTGGTTTGGAGGGTCCCTATCTAGGTTTCCTCTTTAGGTGGGCGACTATCTTCCTGGTCCTGGCACCATCCCCCCATTTTCAATGTCTTCTTTATGTTCCTTACTACAATCTGCCCTCTATTGCCCCCATCATTCATCCTTAAGCCAAGATGTCATAACCCAATAGCAAACTATGACTGGAATCTAGTAAGAGAGTAATTTGATGTGCCAAGAAGCATGTTAGGTGTCCCTTGCACTAGCAACTTCCCCATTATATCACTCACACCAAGATGCCATTAAGGCAACATCCAATTATCAATGTTGATTCCCCACTGTTGTCAAGGAGGAGGTTCCCACATTGAGAATTTAGTCTAGTAGAAACATAGAAAAATGTCAAATGAACAGGTTGAGTCAAAATTTAGGTATTGGATTTCGGACACGAGGTTCTCTCGCTCCACAAACAACAAGATTTTTAAGCTAACATAGCTTCACTAACTAAACAAATATTTAATAGCACAAGGAGTGGAAAAGGGTCAACAACAACAAACAATTATCCATAAACCAAACTTAATGGATAAAAAGTTTGAAGTAGTTTACAAAGCAATTTATGACATTGACATCATAGTGACAAATCTAGATGATATCTAGCAGCAGCAGAGCCAACTCAAGAGTCTAAAGATACCCCTTCCAATCCTACCTTGATTGATAAAGATCTTGACAAAAAGGAGAACATTCAGTAGTGGTTGTAGGCATGTGCACCCCTAGGTTAGCAACACCTATTCTCACTTGGTAGCTCTACAGATAGGACTAGTCTTCCCCTTTGGGTTTTGTCAATTATCTTTTATGTTATTTTTAGTAGTTACCTAGATCATACAACTACTAAAGATTTGAATGAAAAGAACTTTGCTTTTCAATCTCGCAAGTTAAACTGTGATATTTTGACTTACTAAGATCTCAATTTTTATAGAGATAAACCACAATTAACCTCAACTACATTTTATTTTATATTCTATTAATATACATTAATATACATTTCACTTGATCTCAAAAATAAATAGTGATCATCATTTATCTATATATATAACATTATGATTTCAACAATTTAATACATATAATAAATAAAGTCATAAAAATAATCTATTATTTAAATACATTTTCAAAATATGTCACATTTTACCAAAAATATGTAAAACTATATGTTCCAATAGGTGATACAAAAGAGCGAGTGAATGTCTTTCATAATATAAAACATATCAATTCTTTAAGGTATTTACTTCTTTGAAATAAATATAAAATACCGATTCTCAATTTTGATGGATCTAAATAACCAAGTTAACATATCAATTATTTTAAGTATTTATTTCTTTGAAATAAATATAAAATATCAATTTTCAATTTTGATGGATCTAAATAACCAAGTTAACATATCAATAACCAAGTTAACATATCAATTATTTTAAGTATTTATTTCTTTGAAATAAATATAAAATATCAATTTTCAATTTTGATGGATCTAAATAACCAAGTTAACATATCAATTCTTTTAAGTATTTACTTCTTTAAAATAAATATAAAATATCTATTCTCAATTTTGATCGATCTAAATAACCAAATTAACATATCAATTCTTTTAAATATTTACTTCTTTGAAATAAATATAAAATATGGATTTTCAATTTTGATTGATCTAAATAACCAAATTAACATATCAATTCTTTTAAGTATTTACTTCTTTGAAATAAATATGAAATATGAAATACCTAAATAACCAAATTAACATATCAATTCTTTTAAGTATTTACTTCTTTGAAATAAATATGAAATACAGATTCTAAAATTTTGATGGATCTGAATAACCAAGTCAACTCTTTTAAGTATTTACTTAAAAATAAAAAATGAAATTTTGATGGATCTGAATAACCAAGTCAACTCTTTTAAGTATTTAATTAAAAAAAATTGAAATGTGAAATGAATATGAAATGTTGATTCTCAATTTTGATTGACCAAAAATAATCAAGTCACTTATTGTAAATGAATGAATGCTTTTAGAATATTTACTTCTTAGAAATAATATCGAATACTGATTCTCAGTTTTTATCCATAAAAAAAAAAAAACCAAGGCAATATGCCATGCTCCCAACATATTTATATTATAAATTGAATTGTAAAGCTGTGAAAACGACATCAAATTTCATGAAAAGCGTGCTTTTTACTCTGGTCATATTCAAAATATGAAACATGTAATGCTCCCATATTAAAAATATGGAACATGTATTGTTCCCATTTCTTTCTTTGGATACCAATTATGTCTACTGACAGCCATATGCAATTTTCAAAAAATAGAATACCAATTATGATAGTTGACAGCCATATGCATATTTCAAAATTAAATATTAGGAAAAATGTATTTATAAAAATATTTTATATATAAATATCGTGTACATGTTTCAAAATTAAATATTAGGAAAAATGTATTTATAAAAATATTTTATATATAAATATCGTGTACATGTAAATAAGGCTATTATTCAATGACAAAGATGATAGCATATTAAACCACCCCAGTTTCAATTTTCCGGAGACAAAGAAACAATTAGAACTGTATGCAAATCCCAAACTTTAAAAAACAATACTTTCAAATAAAACAGCATGTACATTTATAAAAATCATTACACACAACTACCTTATATCTTATAAACTGACATGCATATAACTATCAACATTTTTTTAGTGAGCGGGGTACATGTCAAATTGCAAGCCTCCGTGTGTATCAAACTTGGACCCTAAATGGCTGCCTAAATTGTACACCTCATAAAAGGGGTACAATTTGAAAAGTTTGTTTTTTGAATGTTCCCTCCCCAACTCTTATAAGTGGTATATGTGACACTAGTGACCATGTTTACATTTATAAAATACTATTACACACAAGTACCTCGTATATTACAAAATGACTTGTATATAAACACATTTTTTCTTCAAGGGCGTCGTAGAAGTCAAATTTCAAGCCTGCGTAGCTAACTTGGACCAAGACTGACCCCTTAAAATGCAATATACAATATTTCCATGAGGTGAACATTTTCTCAAATTTTACACTCATAAAAGGGCTTCAAATTGAAAATTTTGTTTTTACAATGTTCACTCCAAACTATTGTAAGTGATCGATGTCACACTAATGACCATGTTAACACACAAAATCATTCACAAGTATGTATATTTTCTCAAGGGATCAAAGTTTGACTAAGTCTCCATTTCTATGATAGAAATTCACACTCAGCATGTCCATCATTGATCACTTCATCTTCAAACTTCCAACAGTTGTGAAACCTCTCATATAATTCCTTCAAAATTGTTCCAAACATGCAATGAAAGAACTAAAAGCAGTGATATGACCATTATTCTTAATCTAATTGTTTATGAATTGACTAATTTAAACTGACAGCTGAGAACAAAAGTGAAAGAAAAATACTCAAAACCAGCAAAATCCGAAAGAATCCAATCAAACTGATTGTAAATTCACGGAGCACCAACAAAATGTGTTACTAAATGTGATAAATGGAACTGCATCAAATTCTAAGCTGCTGCACAGCAGTCTACTTGTTGAACTTGTTTAAATCAGTCAGACTGCTATAACTCCACCATTTAGAGAAGATTAACCCATACGGTTCTTTCTGTAATCTTTAGATCTTACTTCGAATGCCAGATTAGTTTGAATTGTTTAAATAGATATCTTGGTATTATAGTAAAAAAAGACTACTCTGGGATATTTGGTCAATTCTGGATCCACTTACATATAAATTATGTACTGGATGATGACTCTGTATGTGGAACTGCCCCTTTCTGGCTGCCTTTGACCCTCCATGAGTGTCGTGCAAAACTGGACCTCCCATTTTCTTCCGAGAGCTTTCCACTCACAATTGTTGCAGCATTTCGTTTCGTTCTATGGGCTCCTGAAGTTACATTTTTAGTCTTACTGGACTGAATTTTAGGTGGGGATATGTTTGCAGAATTATCATACTGCCCATTTTTTGATCTCCGGCATTCCTTTATCTTAGGCAGGGGTTGCCTCTGAATCGCATCCCATTTTTTAATAATATTGGCCACAACTTCATGATTTTGGTGATAAGCCACATCTATAGCACGCCTCGAATAACCATCATGGATATCTGTCGAAGCTCCAGCTATGATAAGATTACAGACAAACCAAACAGAGGCCCTCCTAGCAGCAATGTGAAGAGCAGTTTGGCCATAACGATTTTGAGCATCCAACAACTGATTATGAGTTGAAACATGCCCCTTGCAGTCCAAGTTATTTTGGAAATTCCGAAGATTAGAATGACATTCTTGTAAAATTCTGCATATGGTACTAGTGTAGATGTCACGTTCCTCACTGCCAAAATTGATTCTTCTGTCATTCAAGGCATATATGGCACTTTTACTAAATCTGTTCTCGTTTAAGTGACTGCTTAGATTTATATCTATTGCTTTAAGCAAAACCTTTGCAACATCTTGCCGATCAGCAACTGCTGCTGCCATTAGTGGTGTCCAGCCATCACCTAAAAGAGAGCACATATAATGATAAATATTCAGTGTTTCAAACAAATATATTCAGAACAAAAAGGAGATTAAAGATATATACATGCAAAGTACAAAATTACATACTGAAAAAATGCTTTCAATTAATTATATAATAAATTAATACACACAATATTAACTTTAATTTAGTTTTTGTAAAGATGAATTCGTAAATATATTTTGAATTCTCTCTTAATCTTTCAATTTTGTTTCAACCAAATATGGGGGGGTGAATAACAAGCTGGGGGAAGGTAATCCAAATGTTGTAAATAAACATGTTTTTTGTTTTATTTCATTTATTTTGTCTTATGGCACAATGGGAAAGTGAAATGAACAATTGTGATGGTTGGCCTTGTTAAATTTAGAGTAGTTATTAAGTTCTTTTCAATTTACTTAGACAATAATAGCATAAGCAGGATCATTGAGAGAAACACAATCACAAAGTACACAACATTTTATCCTGGAAAACCCTCATGGGGGAAAAAACCCAGCAAAAACTTCCTTAATATAGATTGCCAATACAATGCCAAGATAAAGACCAAAACACTAAAGATAATCCAACACTAAGCATGTGCCTCTCTCTCCTCCTTGCAACTGCAGCTACCTCTAAAAGATGCGCACTAGATGAGTGACTGAGTAAGTGAGGCGCCATCCTCACTTATTTATAATAGTTGGGACGCGCTAGGGTTATGTCTCTTCACCAAGCAGGGCCGACTTCTTCCAATAGTGGTTAAAACCACTTTAATAAACCCTAGTGGCCAACTTCTTAAGTACCACCATATGAATATGGTTTGACCAATCCACAAAAGGGGATTTGGTCATACATAAGTCCCGACATGATCAATCCACAAAAGGGGATTTGATCTATAAGATAATAACTCAATTATAGTTAGAATATTCTTCGAAGTTACAATATTTCAACACTCCCCCTTAACGAGAAGGGTATTCTACTGACATAACCCAATACAACATCATGAAGAGAGAGAGAGGGCAGCAACATCATCAGCATCTCGAACACTGACTGGCATATCTACAAATCATCGGAAGTTTTTTCTCATCATCAATAACATCATCGTTCACAACATGGAGTTGGAATAGCATCAACATTAATTAACATAACACCCTAAGGCAACAACATCACCAACACCATCATCAACAGCATGAGGTTAGTACAACAGCACGACGTTGATACAACATCAACAACAACACGAGGCTGAAACAGCATCATCAACACCAGCATGAGGTTGATACAACAACATCATTAGCACTAGGCTAAGATAACAACATCATCATCATATAGCAACAAAATGATGCAGGTGCAACAACAACATTTTGTGGTACTCTGACAGACCATCCTTACCGAACCTTCGGTATCTGCCCAAGAATCATAAGATTCCCTAGGATATAAAATCCTAACGGAGCTACCACGTGGTACTCTGACAGACCGTCCTTACCAGACCTTCGAGATCTACCCAGGAATCAAAGGATTCCCTCGGATATAAAATCCTAACGAAGCTACCACTACTAACCACAACTGGCATATACATGCACATGTACTCTGACAGACCGTGCTTACCGGACCTTCAGGATCTGCCCAGGGATAATCAGTCCCCTAGGATATAAAATCCTAACTGAGCTACCCGTTGTTGGTCAGCATACCATAGTATCATCAACATC
>ML781708.1:107221-121768 GCA_009831015.1 Picea engelmannii
ATGAGGTATCATTTTTTTACTGATACATATTTGATGCAGATGATGATAGCATTCTTTCGAAAATGATGATGTTGTCGATGAAGAAAACTTCCGATGACTCGTAAATATGCTAGCCAATGTTTCAAGATGATATTGACGATACTATCCTCCTGATGCCACTGATAATGCAGACCTCTCTCGCCTGATGTTGATGAACAATACCCTTCTTGTTAAGGGGGAGTGTTGAAATAATGTAACTGCGAAGAGCATTCTTATTATTATTGTTATTTTATTATTAGGATTAATCCCCATTGTGGATTAATCATGTCGGTAATTGTATAAGGACCAAATCCCCTTTTGCGGATTGGTCATCGGACAATTATAAAGGGCAGAATAAGAAGTCGGCCCCAGCAGTTATTATTGAAGACACAGAATTAATTAAAGGTGGGTTTACCCACCCAGAGTGAGAGGTCGGCCCTGCCAGTGAAACCCTTTCACACGTGTCAGTCTTGTATAAATAAGAGGCTAGCGCCTCACTTCTAACACACAACTCACTTGCTCATTCTCTTATGAGGCAAGCTGCAATTACCAGTTGGAGAGAGGGAGAAGAGTGGCGCATCTCTTGAGGACTTTCTGTATTGGTTTGAGTTATCTCTTGAACATTGTATTGGCAATTTATGATAAGGAAGTTTTTGCTGGGTTTTCTTCCCCTAGAGGGTTTCCCAGGATAAATGTTTTGTCTCTTGTGAATGTGTATTTCTCAATGATCTTGTTCTTATGTTGCTCTTATCTATTGAAATGCAAAGAACTATAATAATGGCATAAACATTAACAGATAGAAGTGTATCTGGCTACAGGAGAAAACATCTCTTCATAATCAATGCATTCCTTTTGAGAAAAGCCACGAGCTACAAATCTTTCTTTATGTTTTTCAATACTTCCGCCTGCAGCATGTTTTATCTTGTATATCCATTTGGAAGATACCACATCTTTGTTCTTCGATCTGGGAACTATTTCCCATAATCATTCTTTATAATAGATTGGTATTCTTTTGTCATGGAATCCACCTATTCTTTCTTCTGAATGGTTTCTTCAAAGCAAGTAGGTTCCTTTTCTATGAGATCACACATCAAAGCCATATAACTAGAGAATGGCTTAGGTTTATTGCTTTGTCTCATGGTTCCTTTTGGAGCACCATACTTCTCTCCATTTTGAATAAGTTCCCTTACCCAAGCTGGCTTTCTCTTGTGAAAGATCATCACTTGGGGAGGTACTTGAGATTATGTCATATCATGATCTTCTAGAATCTCATCATCAGGGGTAACTGTACCTTCCCTCACTGGTTCTACAACTCTGGGAGCTACAGGTTCTTCTTCATATACTTCTTCAAGCTGGCATCTCCTTGATTTCTTGAGTGTTGCATCTTCATCAAAGGTTACATCTTTGTTGATCTCAATATGATGGTAACCTGGTATGTAAATTCTGAAGGCCTTCGAGAACTCACAGTATCCAACAAATATTCCCTTCTTTCCTGAAGGGTCCAACTTAGTTCTCCTTTCTTTTGAAATGTGTACAAACACTGGACAGCCAAATATTTTGAGATGGCTTACTTGTGGCTTCTTTTCGGAGAACATTTCTTCAGGGGTTTTGAATCCAAGTGCACTATGGGATAATCTATTTTGGACATAAACTGTTGTTCTTATTGCTTCAGCCCATAAGTGCATTGGAAGATCTTGATCGTGGATCATAGTCTTCACTGCTTCCATTATTGTTCTATTCTTTCTTTCTGCTACACCATTTTGTTGAGGATTATAGGGAGTGGTAAGCTCCCTCTTAATCCCGTCATCTCTGCAAAACCTTACAAATTCTTTTGTGGTGTATTCTCCTCCATTATCTGACCTGAGTATCTTGATTTTTCTTTCGGAGAGATTTTCTATCAAGGCTTTGAATTCATTGAATTTTCCAAATACTTTGTCTTTTGATTTCAAGAAATAAACCCAAGTCTTGCGAGAATAATCATCAATAAATGACACATAGTATACATTCCCACTAAGAGAGATTGATGGCATTGGACCACATACATCTGAGTGGATGAGCTCCAAGATTCCTTCTGCTTTATTGTTGCTCGTTGGGAAAGGATTCTTTATGTTCTTTCCTTGTGCACATCCCTTGCACACACCTTCATGATCAACCTTGAATTCTGGTAGACCTGTAACTACCTTGCTTACATATGGTAAGGCTTTGTAGTTGATGTGAGCTGGTCTTCTATGCCAAAGTTTACAGGGACTCTCAGTGGAGTGAGTCAAGGCTGCATCTAAGTGACCTTTCAACTTATACAAGCCACCTTCTTTTGTTCCAATAACAATTGCATCTTCTACGGTTTTTCCTTTCGGCCACATAAGAACTTCACCATCTATGAATGCAACCCTGAAACCTTTCTTATCTAAAGTTGAGATAGAAAATAAGTTCTTTGTCAAACCTGGTACATATAATACATCTTTCATTCTCATCGGAGTCCCGAAATCATGTTTGTAGGTGGATTCTCCCACTCCTTTGATAGGGGTACTGGTAATCATCTCTGAGTGTTACTTTTTGGGGAAAGTTCTTTTCTGTAGGGCTAGAGAGAATGTCTCTCTAACCCGTCATGTGCTTAGATGCACCACTGTCTATGAGCCAAGTATCCTCTCCAGGTGTCAAGGATCCTGAGAGGACGAAAAATAAAACATAATCTTCAATCTCTTCTTTAGACAACTTCGTGGGTGGCTCATCATCTTCAACTGCATGGGCATGATGTCTTTTGTTATTTCTCTTCTTGTATTCTTCTCTTCTAGCAAGACAATTCTTAGCAATGTGTCCCATATTATCACAATGATAACATTGATAAGAGGAGAAATCTTTTTCTCTTCTTTGACCCTTCTGATATTTCTGGAATCTCCTTGAGGATGAGATTCTTTATGGAAGTGGGTGAATCTCTTTGGGGAGTGAGATTCCTTATGGAAGTGGGTCTCCTTTTGGAAATGAGACCTTTTCTTTCCTCCTTTAGCATGAGCAGCTAGGGCTTGGTCCCTTAATAGTATTGCTTCTCAGTTGGCTACTCTTGCTTCTTGAACACATACTTCCCAAAGACTTTCAAATTGGAGTTTCTCATTTCTGGCACATACAGTTTGGATGAAGGCATCCCAAGGTCTTGTGAGACCATTAAGAGTTGTCATGATGAGTTCATCTTCATCCAAGTCTCCAATTGCTTCTAATTGTTCTTTGAAATGAGTAACTCTAGAGAAATAGTCTTGAATTGTTTCTCCTTTCTGCATCTTTGTATTCTTGAGTTGGGTTCTCAAGTTCATCTTTCGGTTGATGTTCTTTCCTACGTAGATTCTAGTTAAGGCATCAAACATTTATTTTGGAGTATTCTTAGAAGATACTTGAAGGATCAAGTGATCTTTAATGGAGTCTGCAATGATCCTTTTGGCCCTAACCATATCCTTCTTGTACTTTGCTTTGCCTGCATCTTCTTCGAGTTCCGGTACATTTTATTTTATGAATTTTGCAAGGTCATTCTCTTCAAGAATGAGTCCAATCATATGCTTCCATGCACAAAAGTTTTCCACACCTTCTAACTTGTCAACAAGCTTGGTGTTTGCAAACATCTTGACCTGGAGCTAGGAAAATGCCCAGAAAATGAAAGTGCTCAGAAAGTGAATCTGAACTTACCAGGAGATGCACTGGGCTGAGGCGAGTAAGTTGGAGTTGTTTGTTTTCAGAAAATCCAAATTTTGCACCTTGAAACTAGACCTGCGCAAATCCGAATTGGTACTTTTGGTACTGGTTCTGGTTTTCTAGTACCAGTCAAAACTAGGGTTCCACTTTTCGGAGGCTCTGGCCACTGAAAAGGTGCACTCAAGCTGTCAAATGATGCGCTAGTGATGCAGGAGCATCGTCAACAGCAAGCGAGCGCAAGCAACACCAACGCATTTTGGCACATGTTCAAAAGTGTTTAAATCGTTTTGAAGTGGGATGCGCCAAAATTAAATGTAGTAGTTAAGAAAGGGCGTACTTGTGATTGTAATCAGACCTTGAGCGTCCCGCTCTCGTCTGAAGGATTAAGAGGCATTTATGATAGTAAATGTAAGTAGGTAGAATTAAATTCTAGATTAGACAGTTTTAGGAGCGGAGGGAAAACCGACTATAGACACCCTCATATTGTATCATTGTAACATTATCAATAGAAGAGAGCATAGGAGAGCATAGAGGAGAAGAATCAGAGAGCTGCGCAGAAAGAACCCATGTACAGAAGTTCTGAAATTAATATATAAAGCTTTGATTTTAGACTCATGGTGTTCTAATGCTTTCTGTGTATGTATGTTGAATGTTATGCTCATGGTTGTTCTTACTCTTTCTGTTGTACATTTGCTTTTACGCTATGTATGAATGATTTCTTGTTGAATGTCTGAAATCTAAAGAGAGGAAGAGTAAGGAATGAGTTTCAATTGTTTCTCTGTCTGAGCAAGAGGTTTTCCTGCAAGGAGTGCAGTGAAGTTGTCCGCAAGGAGTGCGTTGACAAGAGTTCAGAGTTTCATCTCTGAAAGCTCAGAAGGGATAACATTGTTCTCATTCTCGCAGAAGTGCAAGTTAATCACAGGAGCCGTGCAAGGTGTGCGCAGGCCAAGTGAAGTCTCAGAGCTTACAACCTGAGGGCATTGTTGAAAGACTGTTGTCGCAAGGAGAGTGCGTAGAGTCGAAGAATTCAATACGTGGAAGTATTGAAGGGTTGCCGCAAGGAGTGCGTGCAGGAGTCTTCTTGAAGACTCGAGTTGTGGAGAAAGCTCAAGAGAGTTAGTGCCTTGAAAGTGTTCAAGGGGAGGTGCGAAAAGTTGGTTTGCAGGTGGACAAGTTCCGTGAAAGGATACCTTGTTCATTTCGCAGGAGTTGTCAAGGAGGCATTGGACGGTCGGAATTCTCCGTGGAGAATTCGCGAAGTCCCGAGAGTCGTCAGATCTTGTAGAGGAGCAAGAAGGGTTACGGTGATTGTTTTTCTAAGTTTAAGCTCAAAAGAAATAGGGTCGTAGGATCCAAGTTGACGAGGGTTGTTGGATCGCATATCAAAAGATTCGTGTGGGGCCAGCTATTGGTGAAGTGTATCGGAACTCGACATTTCGACAGTTCAGAGGATAGGAGGTCGAGACTTTTGTCCCGAAAGTCCCGAAGTCGCGAATTGCGATAAGGAGTAACGAGGAGTTCGGGATCTCGGCACTTCGGGTGTCGGGATACAAAGGAGGCAACGCTTTGGGAAGCGAAGTCGCGAAGTGCCAAAGCTGGGCACGAGGGACACATGGTAGAACCACAAGGTGGGTTCGAGTGATAGATAGGCGGACACGCGTCGTCTAGAGGAAGGAGTCAACACTCCGTTGACTTCTCGCATCTCGGGAATTCGTGAGATAAGAGCATGAGACTTGACGTTGAAACTCGCGAAGTGGCGAGTAGCGAGAGGTGCTAGCATTAAGCCTAGTCGGTGGTCACGCGCGGAGGGCGCTGATAGAAAGGAGCTATACCCATTTCGTGATCTCGAGTATCGCAGGATTGAAAAGGAGTCGAGAGCTTCGACTCGTGAACTCGCGAGATTGCGAGTTGCGACAAGCGCCTTCGGAATTGGGCCTTGGTCATAGCGCTGTGGTCGCTTGGAAAAGGTGGAGCTCGCGCCTAGTGTTGTTCGCACAGGGGAGCTTCCGAAAGGACCTGTGGATCGATTGAATTGAGATTCCAGCAAGGAATCGAAAGAGCCGATCCGGCTCAAAGGAAACAAAGAACGATCCTATGAGCAGACTTCGGCCCGAGGGTTGGGGGTCTGCGTCAGCTAGGATAGGGCACACTTCCCTAGATGGGTTTTAGGCAGAAATTCCTTTCCAAAAAAAAGCCCTAATTTTCTTGTACAACAACAATGACGTTTTTGGTTACCCAGTGAAAGGTGCTCTAATCAGATCAACTCTGATACCATGTTAAATTTAGAGTTGTTATCAAGTTCTTTTCAATTTACTAGAGCATAACAGCATAAGTAGGATCATTGAAAGAAACACAATCACAAGGTACACAACATTTTATCCTAGGAAACCCTCATAGGGGAGAAAACCCAGCAAAAACTTCCTCAATAATAGATTGTCAATACAATGCCAAGATAAAGACCAAAACACTAAAGATAATCCAACACTGAGCATGTGCCTCTCTCTCCTCGCAACTGCAACTAGCTCCAAAAGATGTGCACTAGATGACTGACTGAGTGAGTGAGTAAGTGAGGCGCCATCCTCACTTATTTATATTAGTTGGGAGGCGCTAGGGTTATGTCTCTTCACCAAGCAGGGCCGACTTCTTCCAATAGTGGTTAAAACTACTTTAATAAACCCTAGGAGCCGGCTTCTTAAATACCACCATATGAATATGGTTTGACCAATCCACAAAAGGGGATTTGGTCATACATAAGTCCCGACATGATCAATCCACAAAAGGAGATTTGATCTGTAAGATAATAGCTCAATTATAGTTAGAATATTCTTCAAAGTTCAATATTTCAACAGGGCTTCCAAAGGCAACCCATTAAAAATAATGAGACCTATAGTGAAGAGGACAAGGAAGGGAGATGCAAGAAGAAAAAGGGAAGGACAATATCAGAAATTAAAGCTCGAAGAGCGAAGCCTACTTGAGGTTGAGTGGACAAAAGAGTTAATGTGCTTGTTTACTCTAAGCGAAGGTGTCTCTGAGCCATGGCATCTGTAATCTTGTTCTTTACTATGAGTAACAATACACAAACTCGGTGTATCGCTCACCCCTTTGTAATTTTCTCCCGAGCATAATAAAATAATCCCATTTAAATGATGGTATTTGAGAGTTAATGCACTTTGTTCTTGGGCACTACTACCTAGGAATTTCCCTTTCACCCATAGGTCGTACAGAAGCCATATGAGTTGCACACAGTCTGCACACGCCAAGAATTAATTGTTGGGATAATTTATAGATCTCTAGGCGTTTTTGTTTATTGTTGAGCATCTAAATTTGTCCTTGCATTTTTTATTTGTTGTGGGTGACCAAAATCGCCCCATGACGTTTTTATTTGTTGTGGATTACCAAAATTGCCTTGCAAACATTTTTCCTTTGTTGTTGAAGATCGAATCTGCCCTCTAGCTATTTTTTTCAACTATTGGTTGACTCATTAAACTAGGCTTTCATTTGTTCAACCCAACCAATAGAGTAGTCAATCGGGCTTTCATTTGGTCGACCCGACCATCAAAGCATTCCACTGGTCATCCATTGGGCCAACTCAACTAGTGGGTGGTCGACGGGTTTATTACTTGGTCGACTCGACTGTTGACTAGTATATTGCAGAACTTACATTCAATAAAAGAAGATCAAGACAATATTTAAGTTTATTCCGCAGAAGCACCTGTGCTGGTGAGACGGACAAGCCATAGGCCTATTGTTTACGGATCAAATGGCATCAGAGCAGGTTCTGAAGGCTTAGAGAACACCTCCATGGTAAACACCCGCAGCCAGTGCCAAAAAAGTGGACAAGCATTACTGCCAGGCCTAAAGAGAAGCAGAGCACCATCAATGGTGGGGCGTCACCTTAAAGAAGATGACAGGGAAGACCCAAAGGTCGGATTGGCTCGGCTGGAGCAAAGCACTGTTACATTGACAAAGTTGGTCACACCACTGTTAGTAATGAAGGGTAAGGAAGCACTCTCAACAGAGACTGAGCATGAAGAACACAAGGCAGGCCCGTAAGGTTCCAAAGGCGAGACGCTTGGAAACTTAAGTAATGAAAACAACTTTCCTTCATCTTTCAGTGTTCCTTTCGAAGTTTAATGGACAAACTAATGTTGAAGCCTTGGATAGTTGGTTGAAACAATTGGAAATTTTCTTTGGTCTTTATCAAATCCAAGAAACACATCAAATCTCCTTTGCCCGTTTGAAGATGACCGAACATGGTTTGTTGTGGTGGGAGAGTTATGTGGATGCATCGAGGATAGGCAAGATGTAGAAATTTAATGACAAAATCGGCATGCACTAAATTTTGTCATACACTTAGAACCCTAGAGATAACTGGCATCTATGAATTCTGAAATGTATAAACTCACATTCAGAAAATATTATGAGCAGAAATACACATTGTCAAGCACTTTTGTAGCGGAATAAACACAATGAACAACAATCACACATCCATGTAATACTCAGAAATTTAGGCAACCAGCCAGGGAAAACCCAAAGAGAGCGAGATTTTATTAGCTTCAGGAAAGTATATCAGCAGCAAAATTACAATTTCAAGCAAGAGAAATCCACTTACAGCACCCAACAGTCCCACTCCTTTCTGCCTAGAAATCTGTGCCAAATTCGAACTGCTGTATGACCCTCCTTTGTTGGACAACACCTTGAAAAACGTGCCAAACAACAGTTGTATGGACAGAACTGTACAACCCCTTCTGTAGCAAGAAATACTCCAAACAACCTCGATTTTCGTGCCCACAATCTGACTCGAAAACATGCCCTCTTCCTTGTACAAACTGTACGGATTTGTACAGTACGGCCTCCCTAACAGCAATAAATTTCAACCATTTCTAAACAGAAATTTTCCTTGGGAAATGTGCCCAATCTCCCTTGGGAAATGCGCCCTCCTTGCTGCCCACTTTCCTCTCAAAGTCTCTCGGAAATCTCTCAATCTCCTCTTCTCATTGTTGTCTTGCACACTACCCATTGCATTCTCTTATAATTCGAAAATGACCTTCCACCTTCCAAGTATCTTTTCACCTTCTCCATCCCTAAATCCAAAGGCCAAGATCTAATCTTGTATTTACATGATCAAGGGACATGATTCATTCCCTCCAAAATAAATCACTTAAAATATTAAAGTACAATTTCACTTTATAACATAAGTGCATTTTATGAAATAAAATCACTTTAATATTAGAAGGTACACTTTATTAAAAACTCACTTTAATAAAAGAACCACTCTCTTACAACTTTATAAAAACCCATTATCAAGCCAAGTGTCTAGTAGTGCAAATATAAGGTTGCTTCCACATACAAGACAAGCATGCAGAGTACCTCCCGAGCTATAAAAGCTAACACAAGAAGCCCATGGTGATGAAATGGGAGGACTTCAAGAAATTACTCAAGTCACAATTCTATCCCATAGGTTACGAAGAGAAACAACTCATGAAGTGGCAGTGTCTTCGACAAGAACGGGGGCAAGGAGTGCAAGAATACACTTATGAGTTTAGGAGACAGACCATCAGGTTGGGTATTTCTCTCAAAGAACCAGGGGTGGTGATGAAGTACCTTGGAGGACTTTTCAGTCGTATCCGAAGACGGTTGCAGCTTCATGGTGTGAAAAGCATTGATGAGGCAAGCAAGAAGGCTCTCTACATTGAGTTGGACTCTAAGAAAAGACAACAACACATGGGCCAAGAAGAAACCAACAAGAAAAGAGACAAGAAGATCGCAGCCACAATTGAGAAAAGGACGAATCCTAATAAAAATTGCAAACATTGCGATGTATATGGACACACGGAAGAGAAGTGCCGAAAACTATCCAGAATTGCATCCAAAGTGGCTAAAGTCCAAGGGGAAAGTAAAGGTATCTACTGAGACAAAAGAAGAAGAATTAGAAATCACCTCTGATTTGGACGAAGCCATAGTTTGCACCACATCGCTTCAGCCAAGGGCGAGTGGAGATAAACATGCGTTATTCCGAATCAAAGTTCAAGTGAAGAACCAAAAGGTAAATGAATTGTTCGATAGTAGTTTTCAATGTAACCTAGTTTCTGAAACATTCGTTGATGAGCTTGGTCTAGAAACCTACGATCTAGTGCAGCCAAGTTCACTAGTATGGTTGCAAGAGAAAACTATTATGAGAATCACTCGAAGATGTAAAATCAAGTTTGCCATTAGTGCCAACTATGTTAATGAGGTAGAATGTGAAGTTGCACCAGTAGACATTTGCGAAGTGATGTTGGGTAGTGTTGATATTATGGTAGCTGCAGGAGGTATTTACCTCCACGTGTAAACCTGACGAGAATAGAATATTCCGGGAAGTAAGAAGAAATCCCAATTAGTTGGTTAATACCCATAGAAGACAAGTCGGCTCAAGAGAATGACTTGTATTAGGTTATTAGCGTCCAAGAGAAGAAGTCAGCTAAAGGAAATATTATATACTAAAGAATTAGTACCCAGAATGAGAAGTCGGCCCAGGCTGTCTGCCAGAATTAGTATAAATACAGGAGGGCAGTCTTCATTCTGGCCAGTATTCTCAGAACTGCAGAAGCAGCACTTGTGCGCACTACAGTTGGCTAGTTTGTGCGCAAGTTTGGAGGAGAGTTGCCGTTGCAGCTAGCAGATTTCAGTTTTGGCTTGGACTCTCTCTTAGTTATGGTTTGGACTCTCTGATTAGCTCTTGTTACTCTTGTTTGGTGCGCTATCCTTGGAGAGAGGTGCGCTATCTTGTTTGGCTATCTAACCTAGGGTTTAATTCCAAAATGATTCTCTGTCAAGGTTAAGGTGCTCGAAGGTGGCTTCGACCTATGGTTGGGTGACAATAGTGAGATTGTTTATGGTTAAACGAGCACATCCATTATATTCTAACAGGTTATGGGCCCACGCCTCCTTCATTCAGTCTAACCACTGGAAGGGAGCATAGCCATAAGGATACTAAGCTCATTGAAGAACTGTCGCTAGGGTTTCTAGCAGGAGCAGTTCCCAAAATTATGTCGCTAGGGTTACTAGCAGGTGCAGTTGCATAAACCCTAACCCTCTCGTTGAGGCACCTTAAGTGAAGGGATTGACCTAATGTCTGGATAGACTAGTGCACCCTAGCGTAGCGCATCTCCTAATTAACCAGAGTTTGAAGAAGGAAAAGAGAAGGAACTGTCGAACGTTGCAGTTATGGAGAAGTTCAAAGACAATGACATCAATGCCATGAGTATCATAGTGGATTCTATAAAAGACCACTTGATACCCTACATCTCCCACCTTGATTCGTCTAAGAAGATGTACGATGCCCTAACAAACCTCTTCTCAGTCAAAAACATTGGACAAGTAGTGAGTTTGAAGAATGAGCTCCGCGACATGAAGATGAATGATGATCACAGCATAACATCATACTTTGTGAGAATCAATCAATTGAGAGATCAACTACAAGCCATTGAAGAGATCATTTCATAGAAGGAACTGGTAAATATAGTACTCAACGGTCTTCCCAAGACATGAAATGCATTTGCCACAAGCATGAACACAAGGAATGAATATCCTACATTTGAAGAACTTTGGACTTGCTATGCACAAGAAGAATCAAGGATTAGTGCAAAAGAGAAACCTCAAAAGAAATACGATGATCAAGCATTCACAGCAAGATTCAAGAATTTCAAGAACAAAAGGAAGTTTGGTTCAAGGAAGAAGCCAAATCAAGAGAAAGATATGTCAGAAATACAATGCTTCAACTGTCGAAAGTATGGTCACTACAAGAATCATTGTCCCGAGCTAAAGAAAAGGAAGGAGACACACGAGGCATCAGTTGCCGAAGAAAGGAAACCCTCAAGGAAGACCAAGCAGGATAAAACAGACTTCTTCTTCTAAGACAAGGTAACAATATTCTTCATAGCTCTTGTACATACCATGTTTACATAGTTTCTGTACATATTTTGCATATCTATAAGATGTTCAAAGAAAAACTATACCTATGGAAGAACAACAAGATAAGGATTGCTATCACAATAACTATAAGTTAGACAATACACATGAAAGGATGAAGTACATCAACAACCCCTGGTAACAATTCACATGGAAGTTACTACATAAGTAACAGTTGCAAGACAAGCTGAAATCATAATCAATCCTGAAGAAACCTAGAAGAAGTAAGACAGAAAGAAGTCAGCAATCAAGAGGAAATTGGAAAAAGACTTGCGACACTTTGTAGAAGGCAATAAGGATGCAAACGAAAGTGTAAGCTCTCTTAGTTGGAGGGAGATGATTACAGAATTCCAAAAGAAGAGCATGCACTCATGCATGAAGCAAGGATTAGGAGGAAGTTAATCCTAAATAGTATGATCCATTGAAGATGATGAAGTATCTATCCATGTTCCCATCAATGGTACCAACCATGAAAAGCAACACGTGTTCAGTTTGACTTTAGAAGAAGTCTTCTTCAAAAAGAAGCCTTAAAATATCCCTGGTTGTCCATCCACATCCATGATCCTATGATGAAAGAAAGAAGTTGGAATCTTCAGGGCATGGGATCTATAGAAAACCCCATGGACCCAAGAGCTAAAGAGAAACATGAGGAAGAACATGAAGATTCCAAGAAAGAAAGAAAAGCCAGAACAACCAGTCGTTATATCGAGAATCACAAGACTACCAGCCTGATATGAACTCACTAAAAGAAATCAAGCAGAGGAACTGAAAGTTGTGATGAAGAACAGAATATCGAAGACTTGTGAATGAAAGCATTGCGAGATCCAAAACTAGAGGTTCTCCCAGATGGAAGGAGAAGACTATGATGATTGTCTGTTCCAGTAAACCAGACATACCTCTACAAGAGCCATTACATCGTCCACAATATCCATGGGTTGGAGTTTACATCAGATGAATGTAAAGACTCTTCTCCAAAACAATTGAACAAAGAACGTATGTAGAACAACCTCAAGGCTTTGAGGTATACCAGGAAGACCTTTGTATGCAGATGGAAGAAGACAACTTGGTAGAGAACCTCCAATGCATAGCATAAGCGTGGTGAAAACTTTCGATATATCTTTCTATAACAGAGATATTGTATCAGAATGGCTACTCAAAACTTCAGGATGATGAATTGCCAATCCATGACAAACTCTCATGATAGCAAAAAAAGTACCACTTGGATATGTTCCAGTTTGACCCTTATCATGATGTTATGAGCTAGCAGGAAACAAAAGATGAATCCAACAATGATATACTATATTGATCAAAGCTGTATGAAGCCTTCGGAAAACCAGTGATCCAGAAAGACTGAAGTACATTGAGATCAAGCATTACATTCTCCGTGATGAAGTCGAGAAAAGAGAAGGTGGTTCTCCAATATATATCTCCACAGATGAGCGGATAACCAGATATTTTGGTAAAGCCTTTGTCCAAGATGAAAGAGTTTGCATACTCAAGTTGGAGCTCGTGGAGACGACTTCCTTATTGAAAAGGAAAAGATGACTCCCAAGTTGGGAGGGAGCACTAATATGTTATTGATTTATGGACAATCATTTTTCAAGTTCGAAAAATGGTCCAGGATGAGCAGTTCCTTTACAGTTTGGAAAGTGGTTTGAGATTTTTGACAGACAAGCATTTTCCAATTTGGAAAATGGTCCAGATCGAACGGTCATTTTCGTAATGAAAATGGTTCGATGGATTGTTGATGTACCATAGACAATGATTCCCCTTGTGACTAATATGGGGAATGGTCTAGGACAGTCTCTCTTCTTGACAATCACACTCAGTAGTGGTCAAGAAGACTGGTCCGCCTCGCCGGACAGTCATTCTTTCGAAGCTCACAGTTGTGAGTAGTTTCGAAGAATGGTCTGTTTTGGAGGTTAGTAAAGGACAGTCATTTTCTTAGGAAATGGTCCAGATAGTCATTCCCTAGGGCAAATTCATTCTCTCCAGGTTGCACTTTGTTTAGTGTCAGAGGAATGGCCCAAGTAGGTGAATGGTCCAGGTTCAACAATCAGGGACAGGCATTCGCTAGGGCAGACTCATTCTCTCCAAGTTGCACTTTGTTTAGTGTCGGAGGAATGGCCTGGATAGGGAACGGTCCAGGCTCAAAAATCAGGACAGTTATTCTTCCTTGCTTGAGAAGAATAGTCCAGATAGCTCATTGTTAATGTTTTACCTTCTGAGGGAAGATACTCTTCCAGATCTCACAAATGTGAGTGGAAGAATGCCCGAGATGATTCAGTTTATATCATAACAATGTTTTCTGTGCAGGTTGATATCAGACGATATGATTGTTATGGAGATTGTATGTCTCCGAACAATAGATGTATACTACTATGGTGGATGTGTTCCACTGATTGTGACTATATGTCACTGATCAAGTATCTATGTGCTACTTGGTGTGGCAGTGTGCCATTGGATTGTAGTTGTGTACTACTATGGATAGACACAGTTGTGTTCTATTGAATGACATTGTTCTGATTTCCCTGGAAACTATCAGTAGTGTTGGAAATGATTATCAACTAGATGGATGATCAATGGACAGAGATTCCCTAGACGAAAAATGGTCCAAGACATATGTTCAGATTAAAAGAATGGCTCTTATGTCACTCTATGGAGTAAGTGACTTATCCACCATCATGCAGTTGATGACACTGATACTGATAATGATGATGGTGCTCATGATCTAATTATGAGATAGTCTATACGACTATGTTGATGCTACCGAGTGAATGGTATGTTTGTGCTCAAGACCATTACCTTCAATACCTCCCTAGCTAGGAGGGAGTGTTGATATTATGGTAGCTACGGGAGGTATTTACCTCCACGTGTAAACCTGACGAGAATAGAATATTC
>ML781708.1:121941-134977 GCA_009831015.1 Picea engelmannii
TCACCATAAGGGGACCACTTTGGAGTTCATCCATCTTTACTTCTTATCAACCATGACAAGACAATAATGAGTCATCTTTACATCAAACAATCTTGGGTCCATTACCCAAACCTTTGTGTTGTGGGGCTTTCTTCAAGGGTTGATATCAATGACAACCAACCTGAATCAACAGAATAGTCCTTGTAGCCCATGGCGTGGCTTCCAGCATCTATTGGAACAGTTATTCTTCTAGGACAAATGTCCGGATTAAAAGAATGGTTCTTATATCACTCTGTGGAGTAAGTGACTTATTCAGCATCATGCCTGATTACTCAGATGGAGTATGGCATCGAGATATGATGCAGTTGATGCTATCAGATGATACTAATAGTGATGATGGTGCTCGTGATTTGATCATGAGATAGCATGTGTGGCTATGATGATGCTACTGGTTGAATGATTTGTTTGTGCTCAAGATCATTGCCTTTAATACCTCCCAAGCTAGGAGGGAATGTTGATATTTTGGTAGTTGCGGGAGGTATTAACCTCCATGTGTAACCTTGACAAGACTAGAATATTATGGGAAGCAAGAGAAACCCTAAAAGCCTTGGACATAACCCTAGAAGACAAGTCGGCTAAAGAGAATAATTAATATTGAGTTTCTAGCCTCCAGAAAGAGAAGTCGGCCCAGACAGCTAAGGAAGAGCAGTATAAATACAAGATGTCAGAGCTCATTTTGACACACACAGCTCACAACTATAGAAATCTATTAAGTGCGCAAGTTTGGAGAATAACTGTAGTTGCAGCCACTACAACTTGTATTTTCGGTTTTAGGCTTGGACTTTCTCTTGGTTATCGTTTGGACTTCCTGCCTTGTGCGCTAGCTCTAAAGAGAGGTATGCTACATTGATTGGCTATTGGTTCTAGGGTTTGCTTCTGGAATTATCCTCTCTGTCAGGGTTAAGGTGCTCGAGGGTGGCTTCGGCCTATGGTTGGGTGACAATATTGCTATATTGTCTATGGTGAAACGAGCACACCAATTTTTCTAACAGTATAACCCCCTGAGGAATGCATTATCTTGTTAATCACCTTTATGCATTGTGCCCCTAGCAGCTTAATCCTTCACTAACGTTTTTCTTCTTGGTGTACATTTGTGAGCACATTTCATTTGTTCTCTGCAAATGTTGTTGAGTAAAATTTCTAGTTGTGCATCCTTCTTATTGTGATTACTATGATCTGTGGATGTACATTTTTTCTATGGGTGCAATAGGGGATTTGTGGTTGGCTTTCGAGAGCTCTAGCCAGGAATTCATCAACCTGCAAGAGACCAGGAAGCACAACCCACCCTTCTGTATATTGTTCCTGGAGTCATGGGATTTTTAGTTGTGCATTCCATCCCAATTCTATTAGACCAGGCAGCACAACCCACACTTGATTGTCCCAAGGCCTCATTTGAGGCCAACCTTTAGGTTACAAGGGTCTCTTAAAGTCTTAAGAGGGGATGCAGGAATTGTTCTTGTCAAAAGCAACACTGCCAAACTTTTTTTATCCCACATGTTTCTATTCAATCTTCAATTAGCGGCTCTGAAAGTTGTTTTGGAAAGAGTTAAAGAGTTCCTTACAGATCCTGGTGCTTACTATACTATGCAAAAGAGAAGCTTCAAACAAATGTCATCGTTTATTCAAATTGGAGGGTGGGGCCCGGTTTGACAGGTGAATTAACCCCCCTACATAACATTTTGTTGATTTTGATGCCATATCAACGTTTCAAAAGCATTGATATGGGCATTTGAAGCTCTGGTCACCTGGGTATGTAAATGCCATATCAACGTTTTGAAAGCATTGATATGGGCATTTCAAGCTCTGGTCACCTGGATATGTGATAAACATAAATAAATATTAAATAATAAATAATAATGATAATGATAATATACCACCAAGGGTCATAACCCTTCATCATAACCTTTCACTTCATGACCTGTCAATGTGTTATATATACCATCACTTAGGTCATCATAAATCATCTCTCATATTACATATTCAATACATTATTTTAATCCATATGGATTCTTTTATGTTATCCTATTTATTTTGGATATTCTTTTTATGAACCAAGTTGTTCATTTCAGGGTAAAATTATTCTTGTCAAAAGCAACACTGCCGAAGTTTGTTTATCCCACATGTTTCTATTCAATCTTCAATTAGTGGCTCTGAAAGTCATTTTGGAAAGAGATAAAGAGTTCCTTACAGATCCTAGTGCTTATTATACCATGCAAAGAGAAGCTGCAAACAAATGTCATCATTTATTCAAATTGGAGGGTGGGGCCCAGTTTGACAGGTGAGTAAACCCCCCTACATATCATTTTGTTGATTTTGATGCCATATCAACGTTTCAAAAGCATTGATATGGGCATTTGAAGCTCTGGTCACCTGGGTATGTAAATGCCATATCAACATTTCGAAAGCATTGATATGGGCATTTGAAGCTCTGGTCACCTGGATATGTAATAAACATAAATAAATATTAAATAATAAATAATAATAATAATCATAATGATAATAATAATATACCACCAAGGGTCATAACCCTTCATCATAACCTTTCACTTCATGACCTGTCAATGTGTTATATATACCATCACGTAGGTCATCATAACATCTCTCATATTACATATTCAATACATTATTTTAATCAATATGGATTCTTTTATGTTATCCTATTTATTTTGGATATTCTTTTTATGAACCAAGTTGTTCATTTCATATTCAGTAAATGAACTTTGTTCATTTCAGGGTAAAATTATGCACTAATTTATTTTCCGTTGAAAACATCTGCTACTACCTCTGTAGATATTTTATTCTCTACCTCCTTTGTATATGTGTATTCATTTATGCCCTTAGCACCATACGGGTGTAGACTCGGTGCTTTCCAATGATCTAGTGTTTTAACTTTTCCATATCTGTATAATATGCAGTGGGTGTTTTTAATTGTTGAACAGACACTGATTCTAGAATTGCAATCTGTAGCATTAATTTTCACCTTGACTACAACTTAAAATTTCCAACTAATATATCTTATCCATCTAGTGTCTAAACTTCTCATACAACTACTCATTTAATAGGTTTATCCCCTGTCCTGGACAGATCTGTTCGGTCAAAAATTGTATTTGAGATCATCTGGTGTATGTTTTAGTCAGTTGTGCTTTCACAGCTCTTGCATCCTGTTTTTCCAATATGTTCTTGTGATGTTGGTTGGACAATTTGTAGCACAACCAGTGAGATGTGACATTGACAGTTCGGCGGATGCATTCAGATTCAATGCAACCTACGGATATCTTTTATGTATCCATTTTTCAATAACCAATGATTAACAAAAGGAACCCAACATTCAACACCATCACCTAGTCAACTTGACAATTGCAATGGTTGGCTACCCATGCAATCTGATGAGATGGAAGTGACCATATTTGCAAACAATTATTGTGTACAACAACAATTGGTTAGACTCGGGGCTTCTATGTAACACCAACTTGAGGAGCGATATCCCCATTCTTGATGCATTTTTACAAATATGCTATGGTATCTGTAATACTTGCAGTTTGTATTCCTTGTTTTGGCATTGTTCGGGCCCAATGTCCCCACACCAAGTTTCTTGTTGGAGTACCTTTGGAGACCTGGTATAACTCCATTCTACTTCAGCTGCATCACTCAAATCACACCGGTTTGTGGTGTTTCCCCGTCTTAGCTCTTTGTTTGATGAGTGTTTCAGTTGGATTTTGAGCAGTTGGTTTGGGTTCAATCTTGTTGATCTACATCATCGGCCTCTGGGTAGAGTTTCTTCTTTCTGCAGTTATTTTTGCAAGGCTTTGTCTCATTTGGCTCTGCTGGGGCAGAGTTTGGTTTCTACAGTTTCAAATCACATGTCTCTGTCTCACCAGACTCATCAAGGATCATCTACTTCTTACCTTGTTGCTCAACAAGGTTGATTTCTACATCAGGCTCGATGAATTTCACAACAGCAGAGATGCAGCAACAATTTCCCTCTCTTCTATAAGCATTGGAGGCCAAAGCTTCTATTATTGGGAGGAATGGTACAGATCTTTAGCACCCTTTCATCATTTATTTTGTGTGAAACTAGCAATGTCGGGGTTTGTTTTGATTTGCCACTTCATTTTATCTCAAACCAATACCTATCTATTTAAGCTTGAATATTTTTTAATACAACCAATCAGAGATTTTCCTATGCACTTCGGTGTAAAACTCTGCTCTTGGGTGGGTAAAATCCTACATCAGTCATGAAGATCTAAATCAACCAGAGAATACATAGCCCATTTATATGAATGTTGATCCAAAACAAGCATCCAACTAGAATATCACTGCAACGTGAAGCATAATTTTTAGTTTAGACAACCACTGATTTTTCCCACTATGAGGAGGTTTTCTTGAACAGTACAAGAAATTTGTTGTTTGGTAATGGTTTCTCAATTTGATTTTATCTCAGCACCTATTTTTGAGTTTAATCATTCCATGTATAGTGGGAGTTATGTTGACTCGGTTGGCATTGGATGAGGATGTATTCCGAAGGTTAACACAAATAAACCTTGAAATTTTTGCTTTCTTATGGATTGATAACTGATCACACTATGAATTGAAGATAGTATCATGTTTGCCTTGTTTGGTTGCCAAGTACACAAAGCCATCTCGTAGAGTGGATCCACTACATGACTGGTTTCATTGGAGCTTTGATTATGATGAACGGTTTGGAACAATCAACCACCTAAATGATTGGCTTGACCGGTTGTTTGAGTATGTTGATCCAGCATGAGCCCTTGTTGTTATTGTTTGTTTATTTTATGTTAGGTGTGTACAACCTGAGTGGGCGAACAAAGCCATCTCATAGAGTGGATCCACTACATGACTGGTTTCATTGGAGCTTTGATTATAATGAGTGGTTTGGAACAATCAACCACCTACATGATTGGCTTCACCGGTTGTTTGAGTATGTTGATCTAGCATGAGCCCTTGTGGTTATTGTTTGTTTATTTTATGTTAGCTGTGTACAACCTGAGTGGTCTCATACATCAATTTGGGGGTTTATCTTATGTCAAGTGTAGTGTGGTCTACATGACTGGCTTCATTGATTGTTCAAGTATGTTGATCGAGCAAGAGCCCTTGTTGTTATTGTTTGTTTATTTTATGTTAGGTGTGTACAACTTGAGTGGGCTAACAATTAAGAACATGTCTTTCATCCTTGGAGGCCACAAGTTTGAATCCCAAGGGGGTAGGGTATGTACACCTCTATAGACTAAGCAATGAAATTTGGGGGTCTCATACCTCAATTTGGTGTATGGCTAGTCAATGACCTTATATTAGATTATTATTATTATTTTAATGTATTCTCTTTGATTTCAGAAGTAGGGTTTTCAAGTATTAAGTCATGTCATATCACTATGTTTGAGTGTGCTGTTGAGTTGAAATAAGTGTTACTTGGACACAGTGTGGTTGCCATAGTTGTTGAGACATTTCATAATAAGGTTTTTCTCAGAGTAAAATGTCAAAGGGGGACAAGTCACTCTTGTTATCAATAATACAATGTCGCGGTCCTTTTTAATAAGTCATTACATATAAGAGTTTTATCTTGAGCAACGAGTTGAGAAGAAAGACAGAGTCAAAAGTTATATCTAGCCCAATTTTGAAACGAGTCCAAGGCTTGTTCCCGAGTTATGACTTTGAAGGTTTCATTCATTGGCATATGGAGTTCTAGAGTTCTTGACATCCCATATGAGGAGGTTGTCCCCAAGTTGGAGCCAATGTTAACACAAAGACTTGCACCCTTTGCAAATATATCGTTGCCCTGGAGTCAAACTTTCAACATGTTGAAATCCTAGTACCAACCATGTCAAAAAGTGGGAATAGTTGTATTCAAGTATGATTTTTTATAATAGGCTCTGAGCAGTTCAATGAGATTCAACACTTTGCACAATTTTAGAAGCACCATTTTGCCTTGATAGAGATCGACAAGCTAAACTTGGTGCATGCAAGGGGAAGATCAGCACAGTTAGATATTTGACAAAGTTGTGCTTGGGTTTTATATTTTTAGTTCAATATGACATCATGGCTAATTCAGCTCAATTTGTTGCATGAGTAGAATCAAATGTCTTTTATTTTTCAAAGGGTCCTTGTGCATGCATGCAAAGTTTTCACATTTACGGCACCAAGTACTTTTCATGACATATTTATATTTTTAGCATAATTCTATTTTTATAAGTTTATATTCTTAGAAGAGCTTTTATATTTTCAAACATGTTTATTTCTAGACGTGGATATTTTAAAAAACATCATTAATGCTATATTTGGAACTAGGACTTTTATTTCCAAATGGTGTTATTTTTAGAAACGCATCGTGCATGTATATGTATCAAAGAAAGACTTATATTTGTGGAACACTCTAATTTTCGATGAGGTCACTACTATTTTTGGATGGAGAAGCTATTTATGGATATTTTTATATTTTGTAATTGGGAGTACAATTATCAAAACCAATCGGACCAAAGTGAAACCGATTAGTCCAAACTAATCCACACCCTTAAGACCCCAAATCAATGGATGAATCAGCCCAAGACCTTGGTTTAATACTAAATCCACTAGCACAAAACCAACCAATTCATGTTCGTTCCATTCTAAATTGGTCTATGGGACACCAACATGTTGGTTCGACCGTGGGAGCGGGGGTTTTAAAAAAGGAAAAAAAACATTGTCAAACCCTATATAATGATCCCCCTCTATTTCCCTGACACCTCTCTCATTGAGCATTTGGAGAGCCCAAATGTTTATGTATTTTGTTTCAGACATGTATCGCACTCTATGTCACTTTGTTGTATTCACCCCTTACATGCTATATAGTATATACATGAACAAACTTTGCATATTTGGTGTCTAACGATTTGGATTTACATTTACATTGATGTACGTGAATATATATATATATATATATAAGATTAAATTATGCATATTTTATGTAGTCTTCAATAAAACCAGTTCTTCAACACAATTCTCCTATGGGCTCCAATCCAATCTAGGTCTCCCTCAACTGGTTGTGATCCATGTTCTAATTCTAATAACTTTTGATGGGAGTGCATGCATGGAGCACTTATTATTTTTAGAGAGGACGACGCTTTTTCAATCACATGAAGGGTGACAATTTTATGCCTCTATTTGGTGCCTTTTGGTTGTTGATGTTTTGTAGCTCCGGGGCGTTATTCTCACACTCACATTGGCTCTGGTGTCGGGCATGTGGGAATCTTTGTTGGCACTCACATTGCATTTTTATTTTGTGAAAACCCCTTTTATGTAGAGTTGGGGCTTGGAATTGTTATTGTTGGGGCTTGGCACCCACTTGGAGGAATAAACAATTCTAATTTAATGTTGTGTCTAGAAGGGGTTCCTAAACTCACTCATTAGACTCCTATAAAAGGAGAGGCAATGTGAAGAGGCACCAAACATCTTATTATGTCATTATGGAATTGGCAAGAGTGAGTGAGCACTCTTTCCAAGGAGATTAGGGTGGCAATTTCAACAAGGAAATTCTTCATATGGAAAATCTAGCCTAGGGTTTCTGCCTTTCTGTTTTATGATTTTCTGCCAAGAGAGAGAGGCCGCATGTGTGAGGAGAACAGTCGCACGTGTGACAGAAAGCAAAGAACATGTCGCACGTGTGTTGTACAGTCCTTACGACACATGCGAACCATACAGCCACAAGAACAACCACACATGCGAACTGTACAGTGCAACTATTGCAGGTTGTACTGCACATGCGGGTCCGAACTCCGTACAACAATCGCAGGTCATATGTACATCCGCACATGTGAGGAGGGTGACGCAAGGGGGCATACAGGTGACATCAGCAGGGTCGTACAACAGATTTGTAAGTTGGAAGGGTTTTCCGTAATTTTACTGAAATTGTAATTTACTAAGAGGACTAGTTTTTGTCCTCATAATTTCTCAATCTGAAAATTTCACTAAACATAAATTTGTGTCTCTTGTGCGTGGATGTTTTCTCTTTTATCTTTGTGCTTCCACTATAATTTTTCTATCATAATTTCAGTGTAAATTATTCAGTGATAACAACCCTAGTTTACTATTTGAGGTCACTTGGAAGTAATTTTCAGATCTGAAATTGAATGCATTAAATGCTTAAAATTGACATTGGTGCTCTAAGATTAAAGGTGATTGAGATTGAATATACATTGGACCTAGTGCCTTAATGAGAGTAGAACATATTCACCTTGTAGTGCAAGTTAACTTAACTTGGTAGACCAGGTGGATAACCCTTCTAGATTAGCACAAGAACTAGAGCTATTTTGAGGTTGTTCTTTGTTATTTTCAAGGCAAGACCTTATTTAGAAAAGCATCTAAAATTAGTCCAAGGCTTTCTTTGCAACAAGCCTCAAGTAGAAAAGGAAGCAAAGGAATTATTCATTGGTGATCCTTGAGTCCTATCTTTCAGTGACATCTCCATCTTTCTCATTTGTCCTTTCATCTCATAAGTCTTTAAGCTACACATTCAAGCGCCCATATTGGTTGTACTAGTCGACAAGGATCGCTATCTTCATCTTGCATGTTGCTCCACCACTACTTGTTCCTCTAATCAAGCTCGAGCTCATTGTTGGTTTACGGAGGCCGCCTATCTACTTTAGTTGGTTAGTATCTCGATAGGCCGCCTCCCTCCATTCAGATACTCTCTTGAAGCCCCCAGTCAACTCTTGTCGACTAGGCAGGAGTTGAATAGGATCATCAAAGAGGATATCAACTTAGACAGTATATTCGGGTTACTTGATTCAAACCAACAAGTGAGCTAAGCCCCAATATGGCCTTCCATTCAAAACATTTCTTGGAGCTAAAAGAAGGCCTTACTGTTTAACCCCCTACACGCTTTGGCACTAAATGCATGCCCTTTGGATCCCCATTAGGCAATTTCAAGTTGGTTCTCATCATCTTCGTGTTGAAACCGACCATCATGTTGTTAATTTTCTAATCCAGTGCCTAGATAGATTATTTACTTGTGATTTCCTTGCTGAAAATCAAATTTGAAGCTGAAAAAATAAAATATATTCACTGAATAATTAATTGAAATAAGCAAACAAAACCAACTGGAAACTAAATTTCACACAAGCACACATACACAACAAAATTATTGCCCTTCAAATCAACTTTTCATTAATAATGACTCGAAGCTTACAAGGGCTCCCAAAACTAGGAAATCTGCCCACTTAGAAAAGAATCAAATTACAACAAAACCCTGGTTGTTCTGGCCCTCAACTGAAAAAACCCTCTATCTACCTGTTGGACACTCAGATTTGACTAGATCTTCATGTTGGTCCTCACATCTGCAAGATCTGCCTACTAGTACCTTAGATCTACTAGACATGCTCGTTGATACCTTAGATCTACACTAGATCTCTCCACCGGTACCTCAGCTCTGCATTAGATCTATCCACTTGTACCTCAAATCTACTAGATCGACATGTTGATACCTCAAATCTGCTAGATCTACCAGTTGGTACCTCAGATCTTCACTAGATATGTCCGTTGGTACATGAGATCTACTGGATATGTCCGTTGGTACCTCAGATATGTTAGATACCCCACTGGTACCTCAGATCTTCACTAGATCTATTCACGGGTACCCTGTCAGCTCTCTTCTCCTTTGGATTGATCTATGGATGAAGCTCCTTTATCACCTTTACTAAGATCTCCTTGAGCAAAAGTCCTCTCTCTATGAGTCAGTGACTCCAATAAATGTCTCCAAGCTGTGTCTTCTCCTTTAACCTTGGCTTCCTTTTATAATATTGAATTGAACCCTAACCCTAATCTCCAAAGTGATTAACAGTTGAGATTAGATCTCACCTCACTTGAGATCAATGGCTAAGATTCATTTAATTCACTAATGCTAATAACTTTAGCATTTCATTAAATTAAACTCACTCACTTTAATAATTCCTTTAATTAAAGTGAATTTCCAAAGTTTCGGAAAGGTCCTTTGGACTACTTCCACACGTCTAGACACTTAGAACTGTGCGGAAGTACATGTCCAAAGCTACAAACATCAACACATGTCACCTAGGGAAATGGAATTTGCAAGCTTTGCCATCTTCACAAGATCAAGACAGAGGAGCACTTCATCTTCAAGCGCCCCATCTACTATGAGGTCAAGGGATGATTTTTCTGACTCTTGAAGGAGTCTCAAAACTCTCTATCACTAGAGATTCTTAGAACTATAAATGAGGGGGGAATTTGGACCCAGATCTCACTCACCTGCCCCACACAACCTATATCAGACCCCATTCGATCAATTACAACTTCCTTCCCAATGCTTCCAACAAACAAACCGGATCTTCCTGTTCTTCCAACTCCTCTGACCAGTCATGTATTAGAAGTTTCTTCCCTAGAACCTCAAATGATAGGAGAGATAGCATCGAGGGTGGTTGATTGCAGATTTGTATATTTTGATCCAAATATGCAAGTTTTTTGCATATTTAAGAAGAAATTATCACAGATTTGAGGTTTGAAAGTTGGTTTGCAGTATGTAATCACAGATCTGATTTTATTCATCATTGATTTGAAGTTGAAGCATGCAGATTTTGAATAATTAATTGCTGATCAGTGAGGTATATTGCAGATTTAAAGCTCCTTTCACTGCTGATTTCAAAGAGTGTGTTTCAAGGCTTTAGGGAGACCCCCCTTGGACTAGCATGCACTAGTCCAGAAGTGAAAGAGGTAGTGTTGGTGGCAAGAGTACTTTATCTAATTGGTCACCAGAGGACTCCTTTTAAAGTTGGTGGTACACTTTGAGTTTGGTCACCAGAAGTTATAACTGTTGTGACCTTAAAGGTTTAATTAATAATAACTATATATTATATAATTATGTTATTAATATTATACATGTTACAACAAAATCTACAACACCCAAATGATTTAAAGTCCCAAGCATCAAGGGGGTAGTCTTGTGAAACTCATGAAGGCTACCCACTGTCACCACAATAGCTCTTCCTGTCACTTTTGGTTGGCTTTTCTCCAATGCAAGGGGGGCTTTCCTAAAAGGTAGGATTGCTAAGGCTACAAAGTCGACGCACAAGGTGATTTAGTGAAGACAAAGTCTCAGCAAAACAAATGGATGTAGTATATGTGGAATGATAAGTGGTGTGAGAAGGAAAGATGAAGGAAAACCCCAAGACCAAGTGCCTAATCACACCTCGGGCAAATGGAGTCAAGGAAGCGTAGATCAAAGAGGGCAAATGCATGAAGATGTAGGGCAATAGGGGCTGCTATGCATGCCACAAATCAGCCCTGGCTTGCTGAATTTAATTATTTAAAGCAGAAATTAACCTTGGAAAGCTAGGTGTGCTATTCAAAATGTTGGTATGAAGGTGATGTCATGTTAATCTAACAACAATTAAGTTCATTAGATGCAAGGCTAGCATAACAACAATAGCAATAAGAGGGATAACATCCTCACATTACTTTATCCAAATAAAGAATGGTTCATTACAAGGCAATCACATCAACAATACAAAGGTTTCCTACAATAGAAATCAACATGTCAAAGAATAAGTGCACAATGAAAGCCTCACATAAAATGAAAATATACCTCCAATCTTCCATTCAATCTCCACACATGTGATGTACAAATCAAGTCCAAGGGGAGAGCTCCTCAATCCCCAAATTCTCATACAATTGAGAGAGAGCTCCTCTTTATAGAGTGAGTCACTTCTCATACAATAAAAAATCATTATTTGCTAACTAACTCCATGACAAATCAAACAAATATTATAATAATGGAGTAGTTAGATCCCTCTACAATCCATGGTTGACCATGTCACGACATATGGACACAAGCCTCTCAAGGAGAACTCGCCCTCCTCCAAAAATAGGAAAATAGTTACATCAAAGGACTCCAAGAGAGGGCGTGTTGTTAGAATGTGCTCATTTTACCATAGACAATATCACTATTGTCATCCAACCATAGGCCGAAGCCACCCTCCGAGCACCTTGACCTTGACAGAGAGAAGAATCATGGTAGCAAATCAATAGCCAAGCAAGGCTAATGCACCAAGCAAGAAGTAACCAAAGCTGATCAGAGAGTCCAACCCAGAAAGATAGAAACAATAGGCTTCAGAACTGATGGCAGCACCTTCTCCAGGACTTGCGCACAAGACAGCCAGACTGCAGTGCGCACAAGTGTCTCTCTGCGATTCTGAGAGTTGTGTGTAAAGTGAGGACTGGCGCCCTGTATTTATACTGGCTCTGGCAGGCTGCCTGGGCCAACTTCTCATTCTGGGTACTAATTAATTCATATTAATTATCTCTCTTAGCCGACATCTCTTTTAGGGTTACATTCACTTCTTTTCTTGCTTCTGAAATATTCTAATCTTGTCAAAGGGTCACAATGGAGGTTGATACCTCCCGAAGCTACCATAATATCAACACGTACAACTAAAAATAGGCATGGTAACTAGGTCAACATGCAATATGTCCACATAAAATTTGCCCTCCAAGGATGGATGCATGCAAAATATAATTAAATAATCTTCAACCTAGGAGGATGTGCTCAAGGGTCCACCTAGAAGAGCTCACAATGTGTGCCCTCCAAGGTGCATGATGATAAAACAATAAAATATTCCTCCTAGAAGAATGCTCCATAACAAACCACCTAAAAACAAGTGGTCCACAAGATGCATGCAACCAATCCACGTGTGTGAATCCCAAGGCAACCAACTCCATGGATGAATGTGCAAGGTGCCAAGCAGATGGACCACTCCACAAGAAATGTAGTTGAACTCCAAAATAGCAAGTGGACCATCTCCAACAAGACAAATCCAGGGAGATAAGGGCTAATTAGGGGTTTGACCATAAGAAAAATGTTAAATTTTAATGAAGATTTGTACCTTGGACAAGTGGTTCCTATGGGTTTTTAAACTTTTACCTAGGAATGTGGTCCACAACTTAAAAGTGGGTCTTTTTCATAAAGTCACTTTATAAGTGGTAAAGTGAACTTTAA
>ML781708.1:156472-178477 GCA_009831015.1 Picea engelmannii
GATAAATGTTGTGTCTCTTGTGATTGTGTATTTCTTAGTGATCTTGTATTATGCTATTGTTATCTAATGAAATACAAAGAACTATAATAATGGCTTAAACATTAACAAAAATAGCTTCGAAGGTCTGGTGAATCAAACCCAGGTCGGAGAAACGGGGCAAGACAGGCAAGGGGAAAGAGAGCAAGAAGAGAAGGAGACCAATAAAGCAATGGAGCAGCAAAACCTTCAGGAAACCATCGGCAACGACAAAGTTTCCACTGGCGAAGGTAACCGAGACCCAAACACCCCAATGCATGAGGGGGATGAAGACTCTGAAATGACACCGAGTGAGGTTGGAACTGAGGATCCCGATCTCAGAGACATCATCGAAAGGGAAGGGATAGACCTCCAGAATATATTAGAGCAGTGGAAAAAACAAGGGATGGATAACATACTGTCAGAACAACTAGATCGCATTCAGTACCTCTTCCTAATGAGGGAGGAAGCAAAAGCAAGAGGAATCAAACGAATGCATTGAGAAATAGGAACCCTTGGTATCAAGGCGAGAGACAGTCAACAACAACACTCTCCAAAGCAAGCAAAGAGGAAGAAGGGGAAGAAATCCAACAGCATGGCCTTACAGGAACTAGGAGCGCTTCTGATTAACTCAGGTAAGATCAAAAAGTTGTTCCGTACCCCTCCCCCCCCCCTAAATGTTTAAAATGAAGGTTATCACTTGGAATATAAGAGGCCTGAACAGCGCCGGGAAACAGAGAATTCTAAAAAATAAACTCAAAGCGGAAAAACCAGACATTTGTTTTATTCAGGAAACCAAATGTACCTCAGAAAATATGGTACAAATAAGTAAGGCAAATTGGAATATCTATAATGTTTTGGATATAGATAGTCAAAATGTTGTTGGAGGCATCCTCACCCTTTGGAACCCACAAAAGGTGAAACTGCACTCGGTAGAAGCTACTAAGCATTATTTGTCAATAATCATGCAAGTTATAGGGAGTCCATAGAAGGTTATGTGCACTAATGTTTATGGCCCTCAACTACTAGAAGATAAAAAAAAAATGATTTTAGACATAGAAAACCTAAGGGATCAAAATCGAAACCACCACTGGATTTTAGCAGGGGATTTCAATATAATAACCACTTTGGCTTAAAAGAAAGGAGGTATTAGAAGACTGGACAAAGATGCAGAGGTTTTCTCAGCCTTCATAGAAAAAACCAAGCTAGTTGATATCAAAACTAGTAATGGTCAGTTCACCTGGAACAACAAAAGAATCCTACACCAACAAATAGCTTCGAGATTAGACAGGTTCTTAATCTCGCATTCAATAGTCATGCAAGGTATAATAATGGAAGGCATCATTCTTCCTTGGGGAGGCTCGGACCACTGGCATGTTCTATTGGAGGCAAACTTCGAGGTAACCCCAAAAAATAGACCATTCTGGTTCAAAAGTTTATGGATTGAGCACCCAACTTTCAAGGAGAACATCAAGATCTGGTGGAAGGAGAGCATCCAAGAACAGGGAACAAAAATGTTTAAACTTCAAAAAAAGCTAAAATACATAAAAGAAAAACTCAAGCAGTGGAATAAAGAAGTCTTCGGGAATATTGACCAGGCTAAAAAAGATCTAGAAGATAAAATTGGCCAGCTCCAAGAACAGTGTATCCAAGAAGGCTATAATGAGGAGAGGAAAACAGAGGAGAACCAATTGAGTCAGGAGTGGGAGACTAGATGTAAACAAGAGGAGATCATGTGGAGACAGAAGTCCAGAGTGTGGTGGTTAAAGGAAGGAGAAAAAACTACAAAGTTCTTCCACATGTCGACTTTAGCGAGAAGAACTCATAATAAAATCTTGAAGATTCGTGACCAGGAAGGGATAGAGAGAGAATCCCACCTGGACATTGAAAATACTCTAGTTAATCATTTTCAGAATATAGAGAGAGAATCCAACTTGGACAGAACTAAAGCAATCCATAGGATCTTAAGGCATATCCCTAGACTGGTTACAGCGGATCATAACTTGAATCTAAATAAACCTGTTTCTCCTGAAGAAGTAGACCAAGTGATCCAGGAGATGCCAAATGGAAAGGCCCCAGGCCCAGATGGTTTTACTGCGGACTTCTTCAAAGCTTGTTGGGATGTGGTTAAATATGATATTTATGGCATAGTGGCAAACTCAAGACGCTCGGCCTCAATCCTGAAAGCCCTGAACTCCACTTTGATCACCTTGATACCCAAGGAAAATGAGGCGAGGACTCCGAACAGGTTCAGACCGATCGCCTTTTGCAATGTGGTGTACAAGATTATGTCGAAAGTTATCGCTAATAGACAGAAGCCCCTACTCCCCATTCTTATTTCAAAGGAACAATCAGGCTTTGTAGAGGGAAGGCAAATAATGGATAACATCATTCTAGCCCATGAAATAATTCATACTCTAAAAAGTAGGAAAAAAGTCGGTATGATAATTCAACTAGACTTTGCCAAAGCATATGACAAACTAAGCTGGAACTATATGGCAAAAACATTGGAAGCCCTTGGCTTTGACAAGCACTGGATCAAGTGGGTAATGACCTTGGTGTCCACGACTAGTTTCTCATTATTGGTCAACGACGCCCCAGCAAAACCGTTTTACCCTTCTAGGGGCCTCAGACAAGGAGATCTGTTGTCACCCTTCCTATTTATCATTATGATGGAAGGGTTAAGTAGAACCATAAAAGCTGCAACGAAAGAAGGAACTATAAAAGGACTCAGACTGTATGAAGTGTGCCCTACAACAACTCATCAACAGTTTGTGGATCACACAATGTTGCACGAAATTCCCACAGTCAAGGAAGCTAGAGCCTACAAGAAGATCCTAGTTGATTTCGGAGAAGCCTCAGGGACAGAAATAAACCACTCAAAATCTATGATTTACTTCTTCAACACCAATATTGGTGTCCAAAGGAATCTCTCCAACATCATGGGGTTTGAGAGGAAAACCCTACCCACTAGATATATGGGTGTGCCCCTAACAGACAAGGCAAGTAAATACACTACCTAGGAAGGGATCCTCACCAAGCTGCAAGAGAGAGTAAAAAAATGGACCTACAGAACCCTTAATTTAGTTGGTCGTTTAATTCTAACAAAGGCAATCTTACAAGCGAACCCAGCATATTTAATGTCGATCTTCCAAGCCCCAAAAGTTTAGAACAATCCAAAGAAATTTCTTATGGAGAGGCGCAGAGGATAAAAAGAAATGGGCCCTAGTGGCCTGGGAGAAACTGTGTTGGCCAAAGAGCAAAGGGGATCTTGGTCTACAAGACCCACAAGTAACAAATGAAGCTTTACGGAGCAAAACTATGGTGGAGATGGGTTAAAGACAGCTCGACGCCATGGGCTAGCGTATGGAAAGCAAAATATGCTCCAAGTATCAATCCTCGGGAGCTAATCAGGTTCCTAGGCACAGGAGAAGGATTAGCCATCTGGACCTTAGCTTGGAGGAATAAAAAGTGGATCCAGGATCACAGTTTCTGGGAAAACAGGAATGGACAAACAACGAGATTTTGGGAAGATGCATGGCAGCAAGAACCCAAGATGGAAAACCAAGACAGGGACAGGATAAAACAAGAGATGTTGGGGCAAGGTAAAGTAAGAGTTTGTTAATACTGGAAACAAAGAGAGGAGATATCAAAATGGAAAATATGGGACAATTTCCAAAATCAAGACAGCACTCAGGATGCGCAACTGGTCAAAGAGATAGAGGAGGAGGTGGGTAAAAGGAAGATTTGGTTCTTGGAGGAGGAAGACCAACTAAGACGGGGGAGGACAGATGGTGGAGAATTCTCTCTGAAAGAAGCCAGCTACTATATAGCAGGCCAAGCCCAGAGAGACATGGAACCTCATTTGGAACGACTTTGGAGTTACCCTCAATGGACAAAGATAAAAAAATTTAAATGGTTGGTTCTACAAAAGAAAATCTTGACCTGGGAAAACCTTGTAAAAAGTGGCTTCCACGGACCATCAAGATGTCATCTCTGCAAAGGCCAAGAGGAAACAACAGACCACCTTCTAGATGAGTGCACCTATGCAACTGAGATCTGGACTGGGTAGCAATGGGATTTCGCCAAACGGATAGGGTAAAGGGAGATATTAGAGCTACTTTAAAGAATAGGAAGGCACTCTACAGTGAAAATGAAGTGGTTAACCTATGTTTGGGGTTAACTCCCGGAATGGTCATCTGCGCAATATGGAAAGAAAGAAACAAGAGACTCTTTAGGAACGAAAGTTACCCAATCTCTAAGATCGTGGACACTATCAAAACACAATTAAGGGAGGCAGTGCAGAGCAGGAACTTTACGTGCCAAAAAAACATGACGCCTCCCCACGACCTTCGAATCCTTCTCTGGTTACAATTGAAAGAATGGAGCCTTAACTTACCTGCCCCTCGTGCCCCGCGTATTCTCGGTGATGTCAAGACCTAGTCCCCGCCTCAGATAAGCTTCTTGAAATTGAATTTCAATGGCACATCCAAAGGCAACCTCGGAAAGGCTGGAGCGAGGGAGTGTTCAGAGATAGCGAGGGGAATATTATCCGCCTGTATGCAGCTAGCATTGGCAGCAACACAAACAATGTTGTTGAGTTCGAAGCTTTGGAACAAGGTCTGGATATTATGATTAGAGAAGGCCTAACAAGTGTCATAGTCGAGGGAGACTCGGCTCTGGTGATCAACACAGCAAAAAAACTTCAGTGTGGAACCAGCATTGGCAAGGTGAGAAGACACTGGTGTCTGGCACAAACTCTACAAAGAATTCTGAAGCACTTACAAACCATTGTCACAATAGAATTCAAATGGATACGAAGATCGGCAAACACACTGGCGGACAGATTAGCAAATGAGGGAGCGATTCAGGGGGACGGTATGTTGGACGAGGCATGTATCGAAATGCCTAGAGGCCAACTCAAATCAGATTGTGAACACTTGGCGAATCTAGATCATAGTGGCAGCTTCGGGAACGACAATCACATCGGGGCTTACACGAGGCAGTCAGACCCGATGTCGTACCCAGGCGGAGAATGAGTATCCTAACACTTGGCCCTCAGATCTCATGATGAGAGTAAACAGGATCGAGAAGGGAAGGCAGGTGGATGTACAAACCAATAGCAAGGATATAGAGGCCAAATCGGGATATAGCCCGGGCAGTATTAATGGCAATCATGAGAAGAGAAGGACAGGAGCGATGGAGGATAACACTGCATGGATCTCGACCCCTAGGACAAGGTACGAATACAGAAAGACAAATTGCAGATATGGCAGGAAAGGTTACGATGATTTGAGGGCTAAGGGGAGCATAATGGCAAGAAATGCCTCACCGGCGCATCATTGTGATCGTATTCTCCACCTCATGGAACGATTAGTAGGAGGTACGGGTAGCCGAGGGAGAAATCGTTATAACCAAAGTAACCACAGACATGCACACAACTTGCTGCGTTTAGCCCCCCACAATAGTAACAGTGCCAAGATCAGCTTGGATCAAGGCAAGGGCAGAGAGGGGACCGAGAAGAGAGTAGTAAAATACCAGGCAAGAACAAGGTCATGGCGCACTTGAAACACACCATGAGGAAAGGTAAACCCCTCGACGAGGACAAGCCAGAAAGCTCGAGGAAACTTACGAGGATTGAGAATGATGCAAGAGAAGCAGCGAGAATGTACCAAACCTCAGTCCCCCAGAAAGGGAAAGAAGCRGTAGAAAGTTGGGAGTAGGAGATAAAAGTGGAGCGAGGTAGCAAAGAGATGGATAAATAGCCCAGGAAGTAGACTGGATTAGAGACACGGGGGTCACCCGCACCARGGAGACACTCTTCCACAGAGCTTTGGAGATGGTGTGGGTCACTAAGATGCTAATTGGCAAGGTGAAGGCGGACAGAGATGAGACCCGCAAGGAGGAACAGTTGGAGATGAAGTCCTTGCTGGAAGACATACAGCGCCGARTGAGCGGGTTGGAGACCATGTTCAAAATGCTGGTGGACATAGAAAAAAACCAACAGAGTACACTAGAGAGGCTTGCCGCCCAATTCCACTTGTTCCTGAGGTTTGTCCATCATCTGGACATAACACCAGCATACGACAATGGCRCGCCAGCCCAGATACGCAAGACCAGGACTACCCGATGGAACATCCCCAGGTTCTCTAGCTATGAAGTCTTACCAGTTTTCTTATTTTTCCCAAGCACAAGCAACTAAGCCAGGAGTTAGTAGGAAGGATGCCAGTCTGTAGCTGGTTTTGTTAGTCTTGTTTTGTATTAAGTGTTAGTCTTTTGGAAACAGCAGTAAAACTTGGATTGGATAGGGCTGGTCTGGTTTCCTTTTTGGCAGACCAGTACCCCAACCTTATAGTCTTTAGTCCAGGAAAAGACAGTATGGTGTTTAGCTGTTCTGGTTTCCTCTTGGCAGAACAGCAACACCCCCTTTTTTGTACATTATTCACAGAAGTAATATAGTTTCCTCACTGATTTACAAAACAAAATATATTATTCAAGTTATATAAGTTAATATAAAAATTTATATATATTAAATATAATCATTTTATAAAGTAATATTTAAATTTATATATTAATATATAACTTATATAATAAAAATTTATATAATACAACATATATCTAATTAATTAATATACATTAACATATATTAATGTAGAGGGGGTTTAGTTTTAAATAAGAGTTTAGTGAAATAAATGAAGCATTCGACTGCTGCATCATTCATCTGGAGAGCACATAACTGTTATCACTTCAACCCCAATATATGCATTCAGAGGGACATACATTCGACAGCTGTATATGAAAACAAAAGGCACCAACACATACGCCATATGCAAACGAAGGGCATTTTACTGACATGGCAAGAAACAAACCAACAGAAATAGAAGTCCTTAAGCGAATATACGGTCGGGGGACATCGACCATACTAGCCAATTTTATGTACTCAGCAGCGACTATAAAATAGTTTGAAATTCAATTAATAAATAGCGGCTAGGTCAATTGGCGGATTTACTGGCCGAAATTTAATAAATATACGTGGCTCCTCTTTGAATGCACGGAATTTCAAACTTCAGTATTGAAATCCGGCAAATGTGGCGATTTGGTAAAGTCAAACCTGAGAGAACCTAAACAAATTTGAACAGTTTTTTTCAGGCTCGCTGAATTTCGAACCTCAAGGTTCAAATTCAGTGAACCCTGTGACATAGCTTGCAACCATACCACAATATCAAGCAGACTCGTTTAGTACATGAAGACTTATAGAACTAAAGTTTCTCGAATTCAAGAAATAATAGGATCTATAGATTCGAAAACTTTTAGTCATCCTAAGTTTGCCAGACATCAGAGAGTCGAAATATTTACCAATCAACTGAAGAATAAATGATGGACCGAAGGACAAAATACTAAATCTGAATGTATATGTTAGAAGAGGGCATCTCACAAAGATTGAGAGCACATGGGCCTTTGTCATGAAAGTTTACAGCATAAGGTCATAAAGGACCAGTTGGAAAAGCAGCACTGAGATTTGAAAACCATTTCAATAACCTGCTTGCTGAATTAGAAAGGAATATATTACCGATAATATGTATCCCATTCTCGATGGCACTTAATACCTATGACAGGAAAAGTAGCACCTGTGCAGCATTAAGCATTGTAGATCCTTGTAAGAGCATCCTAAATTACTGTGCAAAAGATCATAGTCATGTTCAACAAGTGATTGATTTATTAAGTAAGAATAACATCCCTTGAAATGTAATGTTGAGATTTGAAAAAGCAAAAGGAAAAAAGCAGGGAAGGAATATACAATAAAAAGTAGAGGGTAGAAGATTTATAAGGAAAATATTATAACATAAAATTTAAATGCATATATTCAACCATAAGGGCATAAATGAATCTCTGCGCTCTGGTTTTATGATTGCATTTGATATACATTGCATACTCAATTATCCTTGGGTTCTGACTTGTCAGGATAATCGATGCAAGGGTGGCAGTACATGACAACTTGTTTTTTGTGGACTTCCTTGGACTATCAAATCTCAACCAATGGAAGCAGCACTCTCATGGGTATGAACATTTCTTCCATTGGAATATAGTAAAACCTATAACATCACAACTAATGTAAGACAAGTGTACCGTAAACAAATAATACAAGGCATAAAGGCCATTTAAGAAATCTTATTCTCAAAACTCCTGAGTGCAGGAAATATTTTTGCATACACAAGAGAGGAAGTGTATTATCCTCACCAATTACAATAACAGCATCTGTTTTGAAATGCCTATTGATTTATATAGGTGATGAGACATGTAATTTAATTGTTAAAATAGAAGTGTAATCTATAAATTCATGCCATTTAATGATATGTACATACCGTACAGATTGGGCAACACTGCTAGAAAAGAATGTGATTTCCAGCACATGTAAACTTGGAAGATGTTCTGCTGCCTCGACAAGAGCTGACGCAGCAGCAAGTACTCTTTCTTGAGACAAATTCTCAAACCGTGAAAGGTAAAAACCTTCAATAGAGCCTCCAAGCATCAAAACTTCCAGTAGTGGACATGTCGCAGCCTATAATTCATTAATTCAACAAATTTTATCATGAATTATCTAATATAATAGTGTATAAATCAAATAGCATTAAATAAAACCTTACAAAATGTGAAAAGTTGGCATATAAAACACACACCACAGCTACCAAGTCAAAGGGGCCAAGACTGGCACAGTTATTTAACGCAAGAATACGCAGTCCAACACCAGCAGAGATGCTCAGATTTAACATGTGTGGATGTAGACCTTTGCCGGCTTCTGTATCATTGCCTTCTGTCTCAATTAGAGAGGTATCCCTAGGAATATCCAAGCGATCAAGATGGCTAAATAAAATGCATTGCAGACGTGACCCATTAACAGCCGCTGCAGCAAGTAAATTGCCAGCAGCTGTTGGTCCAATTCCAAAGCACCGCTGAAGGCTAACAGTTTGAGGACCTGATCTTACTGATACCGCCAATGTGTCTGCCACAGATGATGTTCTGCAGAATGCATAGTCAAGATTTTTCTTGTGAATTTCTATATACAAAAAAATGATCCTAAATAGATTGATCCCATGTTAGTAAAATCAACTCTGCCAGATCTTCAAAAGTTAAAACAAAGAAGCAACCATAGTAAATTGCAAATTTAATGAAGCATTGAAAAACAAACAAAGTCACACATCAGATTTTACAGTAACAATGCTATCAAATAATTATCTAAATATCATGGTATTAGCATTTATTTGGAGTTTTTGTATTGGGAATTGGTGCTTGGTGCTTGGTGCTTGGTGCCTCTTACCTGATCACACCTAGGGGTAAATAGAGGATATTTTTTCTCCCATGATCCACATCACAGACAGCAATTCCGATGATGACATTCGGGATTCTCCACAAAGAGTTTGCCACAGATGCCTCACACTTTATGCTCATCTCGTTCAAATCAAATAATATGGTGCATGACACACACGAGGTACCTTGTTTTAATTCTTCACATTAAGTGTTAATGCTCAATGTATTTGACATGAAAATAGTGACCATGGGTTGAATCAGATGATGAATCATGATGCTTTGAATTTATACCTTTTGCCTTGTTTCACCTTGGTGGTCATCATCATCTCCTAATCAAGTGTTGTCACTAAGAGTTGTGCATTCTCTCTACTTCTTTTTAAGCAAACCCCTATTTTCAAAGCTCTTGGAAGGTTACCTTCCCTTGAACCATCTTGGAGTTTTAGTAAGGTACTAGGAGGATCTTCTAGGATTTGTAGTGGACAACCCTAGATATCACCATTGATTCACTTACATCTCTTCAAGGGAGTCCTTAATTGACTACATATGCCCAAAAAAATATAGCAGGCACAAGTCTTTCTCCCTTTAGTCAATCATAAAACCTAAAATTCTACTTTATTTTGATGTTTTAGGGTAAATTTAGGGTTTATGACAGCAAAATATTCATTTTTAGCCATAACAGACCTATACGTTTTGATATTTGAGCATGCATTTGACTCGGAAATCATATTAAAACCCTAAATTGCATTGCTGATTTTATTTTGAGTCCAACTAGGGCTGGACATCTCGCATTTCTTGGCTTCTATATGCATTTATAATTTCAGAATGTGTTTGTTATCTAAAACCCTAATTTTATCCATCTCTCAAGCCCTATTTTACTTGGTTATCTGTTGTCTCAAGGGATGAAACTATTGCTGCTGTTACAACTTGTAAGTTGTTTTACTGCCATAACTTATCATTTTCATTACAAGGTTTACTACAGCCATCATTTTTTCCAGATTTGAGTGGTTTAGGGATTGTTTTGTATGAGGTTATTGCTTGGTAAGCCCCCTAAATCAGCCCTAGAATACCTTAAACCAAATCTAGAATTGACTTACTTTAGCCTAACTTGCTTGACATATCTCATTGGTGGTATTTCCGGGTAGACACTTAAGAGGCCTTAGACTTGATTGTCTTGCCTTATGATTCCTAAGTCCTACCAAGGAAGCCTCCCTTGTGTTGGATATATCCTTCACTAAAACGAGGGAAGTTGTTGCCTAGGTGACAGTGGTGACATCTTCCGATGTTCCACTAGTCTTGGCATCTTGTGAAGGTTGCACTAAGGTGTTAGATTGTGTGGTAACAGTGCCTAGTAAATATTGGTAATTAACTACCAAGTTAAACAAAAATTTGTGAGCAGCTCAATAGTAAAGCCAGATTCCAAAAAAGGACTAGAGGAAACAGGGATTGAATAGGGATGGCAGGGAACAACCCATGAAACATAGCGAACAAAAATAAATAAAAACTTAAACAAAAAAATACATTTGTACCATATTTAATACACAAAAAAGAAAAAAAACAGAACTAAAAATGCCCTGCATTGAAAGCTTTAGCATTGTCAATACATGTAGATACAGATATTGGCAAACATCAAAGTTGATGATTCTCGATATACATGAATCATCAATTTACTTATTAAGAATAAAACAAAAATACAACACTAGATATCATGATCACATTACATTGTGTCAGCTTATTGTCACTAATTATTACAATTGGGAAAAGATTTAGAAAGTACCTTTTTAAATCTTATGGCTTGGAGGCTGTAGGGAACAGTCAAGTGACACCAAAGGGATGGACATTTATGAACCATCCCCTGCATGATCCAGGCAGATTTGACTCAATCGCTCTTCTTTTAAGAAAAAGACAGGTAGAAAAAAGGTTTCCACGCATGGGGTATGGGACAAGGACGTATGCAACTGGATTTTTTGGAGATAAGTCAATCATACACACAGGCTTCAGACCATAGGCAAGCAGGCATTTATGGCTTTGTGCAATATCATACTTGATACTATGTTTTGTAAATGAACTTCACTAGGCAAGGACCCATCTGGAAGGATTGGAAGTAGTTCTAGGAAAGGATTTTATGACTATTGGACTAAAGAATTGTACAATCAGATCCCGCTGACATTCTCTACGACAGATAAGCTAAACAGAAAATGGACAGTTAGGGATACCATTTCAAGTCTAACTATTTCAATTCCATTTCAAGACTAACTATTTTTCATAGATCTTAAATCGTTTCTTAGACTTGATTTATTTAATCACAATTCTAAAATTTGTTCAAGGTTTATTCATAAACTCATAATTGTGATTTAGGCTTAAGTTATACTTCACTTTACATCATTTACTTGGGTTATTTATGCATTCAGCAAATCTGGAAATTACATTTCTGCATTACAAATCAGATTTCCAAGTTACCTATTGAGCACTCATTTTATATCTTTTACATAGGTTTAACAAGTGGTTTTCACCACTTGTTTAAATCTGGAAATTAACTTCAAAAATATCATAAACCAGATTCGATTCGTAGATCCATAGGTTTATAAATTATCTTATCTTTAATTGGATTTAGTTGATACATGCTTTAGTTTTTTCAATGCTGGAATCTACTTGTATGAAGCATCACATCTTAAGATTCTCCAAGTATTGAATCCTTTTCAGCTTGCAAAGTTATATCTTGAATCGGGTTTAATTCATTAATGTAAATATGTGCATCATATATTCATCATCATTCAAATTTACATCCCAAGTCTAAGGCCCTCATTGATAAATCTTCTAGACTTAGTTTATTTTAATCATTCACATCTAGGGATACCCCCCTTGGCCTTAAGAAAGCCGCCCAGAAAGTGAGAGGAGAACTATACTAAGGTGACAATGGTACTTCTCCTAGGCTTGCCTCAAGGTTGCATCCATGGATGAAGGCTTTTTCCACATACATGCGAGTTGAAGAGGCAACAAAGCTAATAAAGAGTGTGAAAATATATAATTGAGGTCTTCCACTGGTTCTTGTATAGGAGGTCAATCTGTCACACTGCCTTAATTACACAAATGTATAACACACAACACCCTGACGTTGTTGATGATACAATTGTCCATACACTGGTTCTTTTAAGAAGAGGAGGTCAATCTCTCACACTGCCTCAATTACACAAATGTATAATACACAACACCCTGACACTGTGGATAATGCAATTGTCCACCTTCGTTTTGCCAATGGCATTCCTTTCCATGTTACATGTTCTCCCTATTATAAGGCATCATGGGGAAGATTATCTCAAAAGAGGAAGGAAGTTTTGTAGGAGGTAAACAGATCCTGGATGGCATAATTACAACCCATTAGCTTATTCACACCCTCAAATTAAAGAGAAGAATCAAAATGCTTATTACATTGGACATCATGGGGAAGAATATCTCAAATGAGCAAGGAGGCTTCATAGGAGGTAGACGAATCTTGGATGGCATAATTAGAGCATAGTGGCTTATAAACACCCTCAAATCAAAAAAGAAGAAGCAAAATGCTTATTAAGTTGGACATGTTAAAAACCTATGATAGGTTAATTTAAACTTTATCACCCACATGCTCAGGGCCTTTGGGTTTCATAAAGACTAGATAAGGTGGATCCAGAGTTGTTTCTCCTTGGCAATTTTTCTCCATGCTTATCAGTAGTGCCCTGTCTACCCCCTTTAATCTGAGTGGGGGGATTCTCCAAGGAGACACGCTATCCCCTCAGATATTTATCTTGATGGAAAAATACTTTGGTAGAACGCTTACAAAAATGAAAGAAAAATGTGAACTCCAGGATATTAAACAAGTAGACCCTAAAACCTCCACCCACCTTCAATTTGCAGATGATACCCCAGTAGTGTGAAAGGCAAACCTTTAGGAAACCAGAGCTCTAAAGAAGGCTCTAAATCCAATCCTTTTAGCTTTAAGAGGGATCGCGATTGAAGACAAGTTAGATTTTTTTCAACAAGATTGGCAATCCAAGGTATATAAGCAAGATGCTAAATCTTCCCAAGTCCACTTTACCTACAAAATATCAAGGGTGCACCTTATTGAAAATTCTACGAAAAGCATCTCCAGGGAAGAAATTATAAATAAAATTGGAGCGAAGCTCAATAGTTGGACATACAAATTCTTCTCATTAACTAGGCAAAATGTACTAATAAAGACATTTCTTCAAGCTATCTCCATCTATGTCTTTTACACCTTAGTTTTCCCAAAAAGATCATCAAAGAAAATGAGAATTCAAAATGATTTCCTCTAGGGCCACACTACTTTACTAAATTAGTAAATTGGCTCCTAGTGACGTGGAAGGAGTTATGTTGCCCAAACTCTAGAGGGAGTTTGGGGCTGAAGAAGAAGCTAAAATGCATGAATGAAGCTTTATGTGGCAAGATTATTTGAAGATAGGCCAATGAAAGGGAGGTCCTCTAAGCATAAATCTGGAAGGACAAGTATGCAAAAGACAATGCATAGGACTGATGAAGGAAAGAAAACCCACCCAAGGGGTCCTTTGTATGGACCAATGCTTGCTAAGGCTTCAAGATGGCTAGGGGACTGTGCTTCTGGGAGCCAAGAGATAGAAACTGTATCTTATTTTGGGAGGATGCTTGGGAACAGTTAGGACCTCTAAAGGAGGATGAGGTCCTTAAGGAGACAAGAATTTGCTTAGAAGAGGTTGGATGGCAATATACTAGCAACGATTAGATGGAAGAAGGGGATGACTCACAAGGTTGGGGAAGAAGGAAATGGAAAAGCTCAAAACTTTCACCTTGAAAAAATTCCCATTTAGGCCAAGGAATTATGTGGCACAAACTAAGAACCACGATAGTCCTTTACAAAGGTGGAGAGGACAAACTGAGATGAGTGAGCACTAGATTAGGGAATTACAAAGTCAAAGGAGGTTCTGCAAACCTTACAATACATGTATGATGCAAGTATAAGGAGAGGCAAAATCTAGAATCAAATCTACAATCTGCCTAATTGGCAAAAAAATCATTGCCTTTATATAGGTACTAGCCAGATGAAGCACCTTAACCCAGGAAAACTTGTGTAGAAGGGGTTTCATGGACCATCATGTTCCAAAATTTGCTTAAGAGAAGTGGAAACCATGGATCATATTCTAATCCATGTGATTTCGCCAAAGCCTAGTGGGATGTGATAAGTATAAATATGAGGAAAAAACATATTTTAAATTGAGGTGAAAAGTTTCATGAAGATGGCCCCAAGGAAAGTTTAATCGAGAGTTTTAAACACAATGTAGGGGTTAATTCTTGGGTTTACTTTCTGGAATATATGGAAGGTACATAACAAGCCTATATTCCAAAATATTCATCGAAGCACAAATCAATGTATATAATAATTGCAAAAAAAATAAAATAGACAAATGAAGCCCATGTTGAGGAAAATGTTAAGTTTTGGCAAAGACCCATAAAGATTTATAGGAGCTATGAGATGGTGGAAAAGGACCCATTAAGGGCGGTTGAAGACTCGATGTCAAGAAGAATAGTAGAACTCAACCTTCTTGACCAACATCCCTAAGGTGGACAAAACTCCAAACTTTGATTCTTACAAACCTATTTCTTTCTGCAATTGCCTATACAAGATTATTGCTAAAGTGTTAGCTAGGAGATTGAGGCCCATTTTGTTGACATCCATCTCAAGCAAGCTGTTTGGTTTCCTATAGGGTAGGTTGACAGCTGATGTGGTGGGGGTTGAACAAGAAGTCCTACATTCTATTACGAAGAAGAAGCTTCCTTCTTTATCATTAAACTTCACCTTTCCAAGGCATATTGTAGAGTGGATTAGACCCTCCTGAGACTTCTTGTGCTTCATAACAGGTTCAATGTTCAACCAATCAACTAGATGGAGGAATGTTTTTCCACTATGTCATATGCAATTTTGGTTAATGGGGCAACTACCAAGTTCTCCAAACCATCCAAGGGGCTTAGGCAAGGACATACCAATTATTCCCCCTCCTATTCCATCTTGCAAGCTACTTATGAGTTTAAGAGAGGAAGAACAACTCAAAGGGATTCAAATTGCCAAGGATTATGTTATAACCTATCTCATGTTTGTGGATGATGTAATACTCTTTGGGAATAAGTCCACTAAGGAAGCAAGGGCACTAGATAAGGCAATACATCTCCTTTGCACTGCAACTCAAATGCAAATTTACTTTCAAAAGTCCACACTTGTATGTCACAAATTGGAGGATCCTCGAATCTAATAAAAATAATCATGCCATTACAAAGAAAAGATTTTAAAGAAAGTGTGAAATATCTAGGATATTGACTAAAGGTAAATAACAACACTTGTAAACACTAGATGTAGTTACATGAGGTGGACAAAAGAATAAACTCTTGGTGTACTCGGTGGCTATCGATAGGAGCAATATTAACATTGTTGAAGAGTAATTGAAGCTACACCAGTCTTTTGGATGTTGTGGTAAACATTCCCATAAGCTTATCGAACGTGAAAAGAAAAGAAATGCTTCAAATGTCTCTAGTCAAGGAGGAAGAATAAGGACACTATCTCATCAATAAGTATCAAAACTCTCAAAATCAAAGAGAACAAGGGGATGGGGTTTCAATGATCCTAACCTTTTCCAACAAAGGAATATGGAGGATGCTCTCCACTGAAAGCCTTTGGCAAATAGTGGTGAGGAAGAAGAAGTACATTGAACCTCTAATTAGAGAAGAGTGGATAAGATCTCCTCACAAGAAATCCATAGGAAGATCAATCAACTAGAGGGTAATGGTTGGGGGGATACCTATCATAGTGAAACACCTTGCCTATATCTAGATAAAAGGAAATGGTCTATAGGTTACATTGCGGTCTGCCCCTTGGATAGGAGGCAATGGTATTCAAAGATTGTCAGAAGCTTTGATAGAGAAATTTAATTGAAAATGGATCTTCCTTTTGGCTAATGTTTGTGGTCTACAGGATGGAGGAGTGTCGAGCAACTAGGGGCTAGTGAATGAGTGAGCACAAGAGTGGAATCAAATATAGAGATGCATTGTCACAAGCTTTGATAGCACAATTTCATTGAAAATGGATCTTCCTTTTGGCTAATGTTTGTGGTCTACAAGAGTGGAATCAAATATAGAGACACGCTAGTAATGGCATCCATTACACTTCATTGGGAATAGGGTTCCTTGGCATGGGAAGCAAACAAGGAAAGAGATCTCTATAAAGTTAGTCTAGGTTAAAAGATACCATTATCCCTATGTGGGGAGGATTTGGATGAGTGGATGTGCCACATTCTATGGAAATTCAAAACACCATTAAAAGCTAGGATATTATTATGGCTTATACTATCAAATCAAGTACTCACATTGGGCAATTTGTAGAGAAGATCGTGGCAGGTACCAACCATCTATATCTTGTCCAAGGAACAAGAGGAGAGTGTGTCACATTTATTACTCTATCATCACATTGTGAAAAACGTATGGTCAATTGTAGGAAGACACACTGGAGGGAAGGGGAAATGGGAAGGTGCCTTGATTGAGGAAGATCTCGAACACTAGTTAGATGACAAAGAGACTAGACAAAACCACCACCCACTACAGTTTTATGGGCCATATGGTTGTCCAGCAATGCTTCTCCATTTTAGGACAATGCTTCTACTCCAGCAATGACCACCTACAAAATACAAGGAGCTTATTGAAGATTTCAACACTAGCAATAATGGATAAATACAACAGTATAAATATAACAATACACACTTAGCTCAAACTTATCCATTATGAAAGAACATATTTATACATAATGAGAAAGTATCTCATGAAACAACCAGCCTTGAAATCACTCAACAATAATTATCTTAATCTCAAATTATTACTTCAAAATATGAGCACAGTAACAACTTCAACAATTCTCTAATTAGACTAAGGACAACAACAAATGAATCATTCACCCAACATTTCTACCCCATAATGATCATTTGGGGAGCTCCAAGATCAACTTTGAATTTGTAGAATGTATCCTTTGGTAGGCACTTTGGTGAAAATATCTGCTACCTGCTCTTTTGCACTGCAATACATAATCTCAAGCAAACCTTGTTAAACCAAATCTCGAACAAAATGATACTGGATTTCTATGTGCTTAGTTTTGTTGTGGAGAATTACACTCTTGGTGATTTGAATAGCACTTTAATTACCACAAATCAATTGTGATGATTGTTTTTGTTGTTCATCTAGATCTTGGAAAATTCTTCTAAACCAAACTCCTTCACATGTTGCAGTTGCTACTTATATTTTGCTTCCACTTTGGTGAGTGAAACTATAGGTTGCATTTTAGTACTCCAAGCAATTTGTAACATACCCGACCCCCTCGATTTCATTAGGTTGGTGGGGTATGCAAGATTCTCATAATTTTGCGCCAAGTTACTCTTCTTAAACATAACTCCAACCCCAATTCTGGGCTTATAGGTCAAATCTACTCCGCAAGAGCCTTCCGACAACGATCAATATGCTCGATTCCGAGTTTCAAACAACAAGATATGATCTCGTAAAGGTTTTAAGCACTATCGGCGAGATTACCTCATTGTGTCCACATGGCACTCACGTGTACCTTATTTCGTATGTGCTAATCGACGTGGCTCCTCTCTTCAAAACGTCGATGGACAAATCGACCAAGGTGTCGATGGACAAAAATTCCAAATCGCTAATGATCAAGGTTAGGAAAGGGTCGATGGGTCGATCAAACTGCCAATGAAGCAAAGCTAGTTGAGCACCGATGGAAGAATTGGCATGGTCGCCAATGAGAGGCAAATCCAAAACATTGATGAGAATCGGCCCAAAATTGTCGATGATAAAATTAAGGAAGTGTTGATGAAGGATCGACCCATTTCGCCAAAGAGAGGCAATTCAAATCGTCGATGAACGAGTTTAGGAAAGCGTCGATGGAGAGTCAACCCAAATTCGTCGATGAAGAATCGACCCAAATCCGTCGATTATCAAAACGATTCGACATCTATGATAGAAATTGGGTCCTAACTCGAGTTTCGCCTTCCACCATTCACTGGGCAGTGGTTTAAATAAAGAATGTCAACGTTCAAAGCAGGGAAAGAAATCAACGAAAAACCCTAAGGTGTTGCTTGGATTTTAATCGACTCGTTGTCGGAGGTACACATCGGTCTTAAGGCAATTTCTACAACCCCAACGATACAATCCATTAGAAATATTTGCACGTTTTCGTAACCGAGATAATGAATAAGGGCGTTTTTATATGATGAATGCTTACACGTTGAGTGTACAAAACTCTGGCTTGGGATTTAAATACGTGTACCAATTACAAACCATACGCATAGAGTCCAAGGCCATGCTAAATTAATGGAAAATACAAAGAGGTTTCTCACTTGTTTCCAACCATGCCACTGAAAGGAGAGGCACAACCTACCTTCCAAGAACTTACGATGTATAAATCTCCAAAATCAAAACCACTACAATGTTAAAATGTAAATTCAAAAGGCTAAGACAGTGTATTGGAACATTTGCACACAGAAATTTGCACACAGAAATATGGAACACACTTGTCCCCAAATTCTTTTACCAATAAATCAAGTTTTCTCTTCATAGTTAAGCAAAATATTTCATTATTACACACAAGGGACATAGAACAAGAACCCAGTCAACTATTTATGCCCGTAAACTATACATTCTCCATGCAATCCATGCCATTCTTAGGATTTTGACTCTAAACCACAGGATGTTTGTAATATAATTTCAAGAGAAAAATAACCAATAAGAAAATTACTGTACATTCAGAAATCACGGGGCATTTATCCATTCCATTCCTCGTAGATTTCTACTCATTAATCATGTGATTTCATAAATCACGCAAGCATATAATTTTGCAGAGCACAAAGAGAGACTTATTTGTTTATAAGTCACTAACTAGACCAATTGAATGTGGGTGAGCAATTTTCCACCCAACCATAGGTTATGTAGCACTGATGTCCTTCTACAATAGGCCACCCCCTAGCCAAGCTATGATAACACCGGAGAAACTAGTTTCTCAAAGAAATTAATGGGTGTGAAGGCCACTCTCCTTCATAGGCAGTCAAATGGCAGAAAGCCCTTTTTACCCACCGAGCCCAAGAATTCAACGAATTTAACAAATGCCTTCCCAATTCCTTTGCACAAGGGAGTCCCTTCACTACCTATGTAGTTCCTCAGCGCCCTCCCCTCTCAGTGTCAATTTCCTTGCCCCAACCAGCATCAAAATTCGCAGCCCTCTTTGTCCAGGTCAAGTTCAGGGTTTTTCTGCCAAATTTTAGTAGTTCGAGACAAGCTTTACCAAGTCTAATTGCTTAGTAATTGACGCAACTCGCGTTTGACATCCCTTGGCACGATTTCTGGCAGCCAAATTGGGTCATGCTTGCCTGTAAAATTTCAGCAAAGAGTCCACTTGAGATTTTGCTCTTTCCACCTTATCGATACTTCCACGACTCTTCTCAACTATCTCCCTACACCCCCCTCTACATTCTCTTCCTTGTGGTAGAGGAATTTGTGGGTCAATCATGGAAAACAAGGTGGGTACTTGTTGTACCATTGGCTGACATTTTTCAGTTGTCCTGACCATCTCTCCATACCTCCATCATTGTGGGTGGTTGTCTGCTCAACTACCAAACGCCCCTTCATTAACTGATTTTTGGGAAACGAAAAGATAGGGAAAAGAATTTCAAATTGAATTTTGGCAAAATTGGCAATATGGTTCTTTAACAAAGGGTTAACTACTCGACAAGAAAGGTAATCCCCCTCACCAGTTTCTGCTCGTGGTATCATGGCCAGTACCAGTGCTACACCCTTCAGTCAATCGTTTGACGAATTTTCATTAATTAAACAAAATACATTTACATTGTTTGTAATTATCCATTCTAGTTTTAGAATTGACAAATATATGTCGCAACTCATGACGATGCTAAGACATAGTTATAATTAGACTGGGGAAAAACAGGGTGTTACATTCCCCTCCCTCTTAAAGGAACATCGTCCTCGATGTTCTACCATTCGCATCATTGGCTTTATTCAGTAAACAATAATGGGTATGTCTCTCTCATGGCATCCTCTAGTTCCCATGTGGCATCATCTGCTCCAAAGTGTTTCCACTACACCTTGACTTGTCCAGTTGATGTTTTACCATGAAGTTTGCCATGGTTTCCTGATGCAGCAAGAAACGAAATCTATGTGGCCTTCAATACCACAGAAGGAGAGTATGTACAATTGAGTGTGCGAAGCAATATGGATTCACAAGCTTCTGATAGATTTACTTGATCATGAGATGGATCCTATGATGATAACCAAGAGCCGTGTGTAAAGCTCCTTGAGAACCCAGTGTTCCCCGATGGATCAAAACAAGTTGAGATGAAATATCCTTATAATCAAAGATATGATGCAGAGGAAAATCGTACACATGCAGTACCTTCCTACACATGAGCAGATCGCAGACATATTCACCAAACTAACTTGGTGAAGAATGCATCCCTAGTTGAGAGGGAGTGTTGATAACTCCAACCAAGACAAAGTTCAAAGAACATCCATGTGAGACTTGGCATGATGAAGAATGCTTCCCTAGCTAAGAGGGAGTGTTGATGAATGCAGCTATGTGAGACATTGTCCAGCTTACAAACCTGTGAGATGTGGATCATTGCAGCTATGTGAGACTTTCTCTCAGCTTACAAACCTGAGAGAAAGCTCCTAAGAAGGGTACGTGGTTCCTTCCTGAGACAGAGCTAGGAACATAGAGATGACCTCCTCCATGTTAGAATATGAAAGATTGTGCTCGTTTTACCATTGACAATACCCTTGTCACCCAACCATAGGCCGAAGCCACCCTCCGAACCCCTTGACCTTGACAGAGAAGAGAATCCTGGTAGCAATCCAATAGCCAAGAGAGGCTAATGCACCAAGCAAGAAGTAACCAAGTTGATCAGATAGTCCCACCCAAAAGTTGGGGCAGCACCTTCCCCAAGATTTGCGCACAAGACTACAACTGCACTGCACAGAACTGGCTCTCTGCAACTGCTGAGAAGTGTGTCAAATGAGAGATTGGCGCCCTGTATTTATAGTGGTTCTGGCAGACTTACTGGGGCCGACTTCTCCTTCTGGGTACTAATTAATTCATATTAATTATATTACTGCAACCGACATCTTGTCTAGGGTTTCCTTCATTTCTTTGCTTCCTTCTGGAACATTCTAATCTTGTCAAAGGTCACAATAAAGGTTCATACCTCCCGAAGCTACCATAATATCAACACTCCCTCCTAGCTAGGGAGGTATGGTCTTGAGCACAAACAGACCATTCAACTGGTAGTATCACGAGCACCGTCATTATTATCCAACTGGATAATCTCCTATGACARCTGGTACAATATCAATTGGTAGAACACAACTATGTCTATCCACGGTAGTACACAACTACTCAAACCGTGACACATAGTCACAAACAGTGGAACATATCCACCACAGTAGTATATCTCTACTGTCTGGAGATAAGCAGTCTCAATAACAATCATCTGATGACAACCTGCACAGAAAATATTGTTAAAATAAACTGAACCATCTGGGCCAATCTTTCACTCACATCTGTGAGATCTGAAAGAATATCTGCCCTCAGTATAGAACATCAACAATGGG
>ML781708.1:188432-208002 GCA_009831015.1 Picea engelmannii
AAGTCAAATAATACACATGAAAGGATGAAATACATCAAACAAATCATGTGGAAGCTATTACAAGATAAGCCGAAATCAGAATCAATCCTGAAGAAACTTAGAAGAAGCAAAGACAGAAAGAAGTCAGCAATCAAGAGGAAATTGAAGAAAGACTTATGACACTTTGCAGAAGACAATAAGGATGCAGACGGAAGCATGGACTCTGTTAGATGGAGGGTACCGATTATATATTTCCAAAAGAAAAGCATGCACTCATACATGAAGCAAGGATTAGGAGGGAGCTAATCCTATCATCCATTGAAGTTGATGAAGTATATATCCATGGTAGCAGCCATGAAAAACAGTATGTGTTCAATTCGACCTTAGAAGAAGTCTTCTTCGAAGAGAAGCCTTAAGGTATCCCTGGTTGTCCATCCACATCCGTGATCCTATGATGAAAGAAAGAAGTGGAATCTTTAGGGCATGGAATCTATAAGAAACTCCATGGACCCAAGAGCTAAAGAAAAACATGAGGAAGAACATGAAGATTCCAAGAAAGAAAGAGAAGCTAGAACAACCAGTCATTGTATCACAAGATTACCAGCCTGGTATGAACTCACCAAAAGCAATCAAGCAAAGGAACTGAAAGTTGTGATGAAGAACAGTGTATATGAATGCAAGCATTGCAAGATCCAGAACTAGAGGTTCTCCCAGATGGAGGGAGAAGACTATGATTATTACTTGTTCCAGTAAACCAGACATACCTCTACATGAGTCATTATATCATCCGCAATATCCATGGGTTGCAGTTCTACATCAGATGAATGCAAAGACTGTTCTCCAAAGCAATTGAACAAAGAGTGTATGAAGAGCAACCTCAAGGCTTTGAGGTATACCAAAAAGAGACCCTTGTATGCAGATGGAAGAAGACAACTTGGTGGAGAACCTCCAATGCACAGCAGAAGCGTGGTGAAGATTTTCTATAACAGAGATATTGTATCAGAATGATTACTCAGAAGATCAGGATGATGGATTGTCAATCCATGACAAAGATCTCATGATGACAGAAGAAGTGCCCCATGGATATGTTCCAATTTGACCCTTGCCACGATGTTGTGAGCTAGTAGGAACCAAAGAGGAATCCAACAATGATATACTTTATTGATCAGAGCTATATGAAGCCTTCAAAGAAAACCAGTGTTCCAGAAAACCGAAGTACATTTGGGATCAAGCATTACATTCTCCGTGATGAAGTCCAGAAAGGAAAAAGTGGTTCTCCTATATATATCTCCACAGATGAGCGGATAATTAGGCATTTTGGTAAAGCTTTTGTCCAAGATGAAAGAGTTTGCGTACTCAAGCTGGAGCTCATGGAGACGAATTCCTTATTGAAAAAGGAAGAGATGACTCCCAGGTTGGGAGGGAGCATTGATGTGTTATTGATTTATGGACAGTCATTTTTCAGTTCGAAAAATGGTCCAGGATGAGAAGTTCCTTTCCAGTTCGGAAAGTGGTTTGAGATTTCTGACGGACATGCATTTTCCAGTTCGAAAAATGGTCCAGATCGAACGGTCATTTTCATAATCAAAATGGTTCGATGGATTGTTGATGTACCATAGACAGCGATTTCCCATTGTGGTTAACATGGGGAATGGTCTAGGGCAGTCTCTCTTCTTGAGGGTTACTCAAGAAGACTGGCCCGCCTCGTCGGACAGGGATTTCCCATTGTGGTTAACATGGGGAATGGTCTGTTTTGGAGGTTGGTGCAGGACAGTCATTTCCTTAGGAAATGGTCCGGACAGTCATTCCTTAGGGCAGATTCATTCTCTCCAGGTTGCACTTTGTTTAGTGCCGGAGGAATGGCCCAGGGTGGGGAATGGTCCAGGTTCAGCAATCAGGGACAGACATTCCTTAGGGCAAACTCATTCTCTCCAGGTTACACTTTGTCTAGTGTCGGAGGAATGGTCCAGGCTCAGAAATCAGGACAGTTATTCTTCCTTGCTTGAGAAGAATAGTCCAGATAGCTCATCATTGATGTTTGACCTTCTGAGGGCAGATGCTCTTCCAAGATCTTACAGATGTGAGTGGAAGATTGGCCCAGATGATTCAGTTTATATCATAACATTGTTTCTGTGCAGGTTGATATCAGATGATTGTTGGGAAGACTATATGTCTCTAGACAGTAGATGTATACTATTGTGGTGGATGTGTTCCACTGTTTGTGACTATACGTCACTGATCAAGTACCTGTGTGCTACTTGGTGTGGTAGCGTACCACTGGATTGTAGTTGTGTACTACTATGGTGGATGTGTTCCACTGTTTGTGACTATACGTCACTAATCAAGTACCTGTGTGCTACTTGGTGTGGTAGCGTACCACTGGATTGTAGTTGTGTACTACTATGGATAGACACAGTTGGGTTCTATTGAATGAGATTGTTCCGAAGACTATCAGCAGTTTTGAAAATGATTATCAGCTAGATGGATGATCAATGGACAGAGATTTACCAAACGGAAAATGGATCAGGACATTTATTCTTCTAGGACATGTCCAGATTAGAAGAATGGCTCTTGTGTCACTCTATGGTGTGAGTGACTTATCCAGCATCATGTCTAATTACTCAGATGGAGTATGGTTTCGAGAGATGATGTAGCTGATGACACTGATGGTGATGATGGTGCTCATGATCTAGTCATGAGATAGTCTATACAATTATGTTGATGCTACCGGGTGAATGGTATGTTTGTGTTCAAGACCATTACCTGTAATACCTCCCTAGCTAGGAGGGAGTGTTGATATTACGGTAGTTGCGGGAGGTATTTACCTCCACGTGTAAACCTAACGAGAATAGAATATTCCGGGAAGCAAGAAGAAACCCCAACGAGTTGGCTAATAACCCTAGAAGACAAGTTAGCTCAAGAGGATAATTTGTATTAGGTTATTAGCCTTCAAGAAAAGAAGTCGCCCAGAAGAAATATTATATACTAAGTAAATAGGCACCCAGAATGAGAAGTTGGCCCAGGCAGTTAGCCAGAATTAGTATAAATACAGGAGGCCAGTCTTCATTCTGGTAGGCATTCTCAAAATTGCAGAGCAGCGCTTGTGCGCACTGCAATTGCCCAGTTTGTGCGCAAGTTTGGAGGAGAGTTGCCATTGCAACTAGCAGATTTCGGTTTTGGCTTGGACTATCTCTTGGTTATGGTTTGGACTATCTCTTGGTTATGATTTGGACTATCTGATCAGCTCTTGTTTGGTGCGCTATCCTTGGGGAAAGGTGCGCTACCCTTTGTATGGCTATCTAGCCTAGGGTTTGCTTCCGGAGTGATTCTCTGTCAAAGTTAAGGTGCTCGGAGGGTGGCTTCAGCCTACCTATGGTTGGGTGACAATAGTGATATTGTCAATGGTAAAACGAGCACATCCATTATATTCTAACAGCCATATCCTTTCTTTTGGTGTCATCAAGTGTCTTGGGTTCATCGAACTCAATTCTGTCTTGAAAAGACTATGGCAATCCACCGAGAAAGCGTTGTCTGTTTACCTTCTCATCTTAGATGTATGGAACATACCTCAACAGGTCTATGAACATTTTGACATAATCATCCATGGTGGGCTCCCCCAACTTGAGTTCATGGAACTCCCCGATCTTGGCATCATAGTATCTCTTCGACGGATACTTCTTCCTAAAGTATTTCTTAAACTGCTTCCAGGTCAACCTCCTTTCATTGATCCCTTTGACATTCTTAAGGTCTTCCCACCAAATGGAAGCCCCTCCATTTAAGTCAAAGATGGCCACTCTCGCCTTCATGTTCCCTGAGTAGTTGTGCACTTGAAAATATTTCTTCAATCCTAACAAGCATGCCTCTACTTCCTCACCCTTCTTGATTTCTCCATCAAATGTGGGTGGTTTTGCATTCTTGAATTCCTCACATGGGGAACTTCTGCAGAATTGCTTCCTTCTTTTCTTATGGGTACCTGAACCAGTCTCATTGCTGGACATTCCTTCAGGAGTGGTGGTCCTCTCACTGAAGGATATTGTTGCGAGATCTTTACCAGATGTGTCCCTCTTGGCATTCCTGTGCCTTTTCCTTGAGGAACTTTTCCCTTTGTTGTTGAGTGTTGGCCCATGCTTTTGGATTTCTGATGAGCTTTGTAGCTTCTTGGGAGTGATGTCTTCCTACATTGTTGGCAGCTAGCCCTTGTTGCAAATGCTTTTATACTTCAGACAAGCTTTGTAGAAGTACCGCATTCAATTCTATCTGCTTCTCTTGTACTCTAATGAGCTTCTCATTATCAACCCTGTAGCTCCGAAGTCCAGCCTTCAAACTTCTCACTGTCTCTGCCAAGTCTAGAGGAGTTTCTATAGCCCTCCTCTCATATGATTCCTCATCTCTTATATGTGAGGTCCCTTCCATGTCGTGTTGTATTGTTCTGTTGTTATTTTCTTCACTTGACTAGGTCTTCTAAGTGCTGAAATAACAAGCCATTGTTAGCTAATCATATAGTTGAAATGCATACAAACACTTGGCCTTGATAAGGTTTTCATTGGCCTACAATAGCCCCAAAATCAAGACTCTGCTCCTGCTACCATTCACACTCAAAATTTGTTGTTAGTGTGTATAACAAGCCATTGTTAGCTAATCATATAGTTGAAATGCATACAAACAATTGGCCTTGATAAGGTTTTCATGGCCTACAATAGCCCCAAAATCAAGATTCTGCTCCTGCTACCATTCACACTCAAAATTTGTTGTTAGCGTGTATCAACATAATTAAATTCATGTAGGAATCACTCTAGTGCAACATAAATGCACATGGCTGAAACTTTAATCTTTTCATAATTTTCTTCTATAGGAATTCTGAAAATAAGTTTGCAATCCTTCTTTTCAAGAGATTACAAATTCCCTTTACACTATCTCAATCATTCGGAGATTACAAAAGCAGATCTAAGGAGAGTGAGAGGCACACAATGAGTGCATAAGAGCAATAGGGAGTCATGTTCATGTACTTGTGACTGAGTGGGTAGGGTTGAGTAAGTTTGCAAGGGGGCTAGGCTATCAGCTGCAGCATTGTAATCCTCTGATGGGCCATTATCCCAAGATTTTATCTAATAAAATCAAACTCATAATTGGTTTCCCCGTAAGGGTTTTTCCAGGGGTGTTTACCCAAATCTCGTGTGCAAATGTGTTTGGTTTTTGTTTTTATGCTTCCGCTTATATTTTCGTTGAAAACCTTGTTGTGCTAATAATTAATAAATCGAGTTTATTTGGATTGTTAGTGGTGTGTTGGGTTTGACAGGTAAAATCAACATGGTATCAGAGCACCCACTCCAATGAGAAGCCAGGATTGCACAGGCAAGATTGTAGCAGCAAGAAATGCAGTCTGCGGGAAATTGTTTTTAAAAGATTTTCAGTTTGCGGGAGCTGCAGGGTAATTAAAAATAAAAAACGAGAGAAAGAGCAGTACGGCAGCCGTACAACCGCCGGCCACTGCAGAGAAGGCAAGGTTGTGTGAAGTCGATCGAGGTGTGAAGAAATCGGGGCAGAGAAGCCGACACAGCAAGTATATCAAGTGATCAGCGTGCAAGTGTTGAGTGGTGGATCGTTGTTGGGGTCGCGACTAGCTGAGGAATATGTGCGGGAAGCTATTGGAGTAAGACCGCAGAATAAATCTGTGTGGAGCAGTTGGGCATGTGAGCTAGAGATCTAGCTGTTAGGAATAGGTAAAGAAGACAAAGAATCTACTTTTCAAAATTTCTGTAAATAGATTCAGCATAAACACATACAGATATCAACTTCAAAATAGTCTGAGTATGCTAGAACTAAGAATTCAGATTAGAATGTGAACAGCAAGTAGATTTAAAACTTTAAACAAATTCTGAGTGTGCAAGACAAACAGATCTAAACTCTGAGTTAGATCTAGACAAAGATCAGATCTGAATCAGATCTAAACAACAGATTTATTCTAGACTGATAAAGTAACTAGATCTGAATTGTAGTAACATTCCTGAGTTAGATCTAAGCAGCAGAATTGTTTCTAGATGGTCAAAAACAATCAGATCTGAACTAGTAAATGTATATCAGAACTTCTACAGTAGGTAAATCTAGACTTGGAAAAATATGAGCAATTGCAAGGACTGTGTACAACAAATTTAATCAGATCTGAACTAGAAAAATATGCAGTAGGTAGATCTAGATATAAGCAATGCAAAGACTGTGAACATATATGGGGTCTTATCCACCAAGGTACAAAACTAAGGATCAACCCATGCCTTAGACATGGGTACCCTGGAACACGTCTAGGGGCCCTAGACATATCTAGGGACTTAACTGCTTGGTTCCAAACCAAGAAACCCAGTCATATACTGAGGGCCCTCTCAAGGGTCTTTACTGCTTGGTCCCAGACCAAGAACCCCAGTTATCTATTGGAGGCCCTTACAAGGGTCTTTTGCCATGGCTCTGACTGTTTTGGTCCCAGACCAAGACCCCCAAAAGTGCATTAGGGGCCCTAGATCTCAGCTAGAGTCTTTGCCATCCTCCCGAAGAATGGCTCTTGCAGCTGCTTTAAATTCAACACTCCCTCTCAGAAAGAGAGGCATTCTCAGCTACACCAAGCTTGTCACGAAAGTATACAAACTTTGCCAGGGGCAGTGGCTTGGTCAAAATATATGTCGTCTGTTCTGCCGTCGGAACATACTGAATACTGACAACGTTCTTATGCACCATGTCCCGGACATAGTGATATATCATCTCAATGTGTTTCGACCTGTCGTGAAACACTGGATTCTTGGTGAGCTTTATACAGCTCTGATTGTCACAGTGGATGATCGTGGGTTCTAGCTCTGTACTGAACAAGTCTAAAAATAGCTTCCTAAGCCACACTGCTTCTCTGCTAGCAGCACTTGCAGCAATGTATTTTGCTTCTGCAGTGCTTTGTGCTATGGAGCCATGTTTCATGCTGGACCAAGAAATCATTGTTGAACCCAAACTGAAGCAATAACCGAAAGTGCTTTTTCGATCCACTGTACTGCCCATCCAATCTGAATCTGTAAATCCATGAAGCATTACACCTCCACTAGAAGTGTATCTGAGACCATAAGTTATAGTTCCCCGAACATATCTCAAAATATGCTTGACAACAACCATATGTATATGCTTTGGTTCACACATGAACTAGTTGAGGGGCATTTACCGCATAACAAATGTTCGGTCTAGTATGTACGAGGTACATCAAAGACCCAATGATCTGCCGATATAAGGTGGGGTCTTCTGGATCTGAACCTGTAACCTGATCTTGTAGTTTCTCTAGGTTAGAGATCATTGGAGTGGTCATGGACTTGCAGTCCATCATGCCAAATCTGCAGAGTACGTCAATTGCATATTTACTCTATGAGAGTAAAATCTCACCTAGTTTCTCCCATACCTCCAAGCCCAAAAAATAGTGCATGAGCCCCAAGTCTTTCATTTCGTATTCTATTGAAAGCTCCCTCTTTGTTTGAGCTATCAAGTTTTCCTCTCCAGTGAGGAATAAATCATCCACGTATAAGACTAAGATAACTGGATGATTTTGTACAATATTTATATAAAGATTGGGATCTGCTATGCTCTTGGTGAATCCAAGACTTTGTAAAAAACTGTCTATTCTACCATACCAAGCTCTCGGAGCTTGTTTTAACCCGTACAAGGCTTTCTTGAGTTTGCACACATGAGATATTTTATCATGTATCACGAAACCTTCAGGCTGGTCGATATATACTTCTTGCTCAACTTCACCATTAAGAAAAGCAGTCTTAACGTCCATCTGGTGAAGTTTCCAACCAAAAATTGTTGCAAGAGAGATGATAATCCTGATTGAAGTATATCTGGCAACTGGAGCAAAAATCTCGTCATAGTCAATTCCTTCTTTCTGAGAGAAATGATGAGCCACAAATCTAGCCTTGTATTTTTCAGTATTGCCATCTGCTGCATGCTTTATCTTATAAATCCATTTGGAAGTTACCACTGATTTGCCACCGGGATGGCAAGGGGTGAAGGTGTGACTTCCTACCTCACTAGGCTCACACAAGTCAGAGATGAGCTAGCAGCAGTAGGGGATATCATTCCTGAAGAAGAGTTGGTACGTATTGCCTTGATGGTTTTGGCGAACAGTGGCATGTATTTGTCAAGTGTGTGGTGGGCAGAGAGAAGATGCCCACTTGGGAGAGGTTGTGGGACAATTTCACACAAGAAGAGATCCAGGAGGGGTCTCAACGTGGAGAGCAGGAAATCTGAAGATAAGACAACGTTGCCTTGACAACAAAGGGTAAGGGGAAGAGCAAGAAGAGTTCAACTGAAGGAACTCCATCAAGGCAGTGTAGCAAGAAGAAGTTTGACACCAGCAAAGTCAAGTGCTTTGCTTGCCATCAGCTTGGGCATTTTTCCAGCCAATGTCCCAACAAGAAGAAGGGCAAACCCAAGAAGCAGATGGCTGCTATAGATGATATGGATGCATTTGCAGCCAGATTTGAAGATGAATTTTCACTCTTAGCATGCCTATCCACCTCCATGGTCACTGGTACATGTTACATTGACAATGGTGCTTCATGCCACATGACAGGGGTGTGTGAGTACTTCAGCAACCTGAAGGAGTACAATGCCAACTTCAACACTGTACTTGGAGATAATGCCAAGTACAGTCCAGCAGGCAAAGGAACCGTGAGGTTTCAGAGGGAGTCTGGTAAGCCTTTGTCAATTAATGATGTTTTGTTTGTTCCTAGTTTAACTAAAAATCTGATTTATGTTTCAGCCTTAGAAGATAAGGGATATGAAGTCACTTTTCGGGATGGAAGAGTACTCATACATCCAAGGGTCTCCAACGCTAGCATGGGGAAAGTGTTGGGAGTGAGGAATGACAAACTGTACAAGCTGCATTTTGAACTAGCATGTGCGTTGGTTAGTAGCAGCAACAATGTCCGAGATTTGGGGGAGCTTTAGCATAGGCGGATGGCTCATCTACATCATGGAGCACTTAAGGTGCTTAGGGAGGCCGTGACTGAACTTCCAGAGTTCAGTTTTGATCAGCACGGTGTGTGCAAGTGGTGTGCTTTGGGCAAGTACGCCAAGACAGTCTTTCCTAGCAGCAACAGCAAGTCCAAAGGGATTTTGGACTTGATCCATTCGGATATTTGTGGGCCCATGTCAGCAGTGTCTATTAGAGGGTTCAGGCACTATGTCTCCTTTATTGACGATCATTCCAGGAAGACCTGGATCTACTTTATGAAGACCAAGGATGAGGTCTTCAACAGGTTCCAAGAGTTCAAAGCTCTTGTGGAGAACCAAACAGGCAGAAAGATCAAGGTGCTCAAATAAGACAATGGATGCGAGTATACCTCGACTGCCTTCAAGGAGTTCTGTGTAGATTCTGGGATTAAGAGGGAGTTGACCTGTGCTGTATAACCCGCGATAGAATGGACTCTTAGAGAGGAAGAACTTAGGAAACTTAACCCAAAGTGGTTTTCTAAGTGAGATTCTTTTGGGATGATCTCACCCATTGATTAGATGGAGCTTGGAGTGATCTAGGCCGTCCATCTTTAGGTTTCCTTATGGATGGTTCAAAAGGGGCGCATAGGGCCAAGAGAGGCTCATTCCTTCATTTGTTCACCAAGAGAGTTCGGAGAGAAGAAAATGGATGAGAATAGAAGCATTAGGTGAGGAGAACTTGGGTGCTTCCATCCATGGAGAGTGCTAGGAGGCTTGGAGCATCATCTATTGTGTGAGTGTACTTGCTAGTTGGAGGGCGCACTTGAAGAGGAGGGTGCATGCTTAGCAAGCACTAGCAGTTCTTGTGCTACTTCAGATCTGACAGGTTCATCATTGAGGAGGCACACTTGTTTGTGTGCAAGGGATTCTCAGTTGGGCAAAGGAGGATCAAGGGTGCATTGTTTCAGTGGATTGAGCATCAAGGAAGGAAGGGCTCACTAGCTTGGGCGCATTCTTCTTCGAACCTTCTAGCAAAGCTCGAGAGGAGCTTGTTACTTGTACAGCTTCTATTGAATTGATTTCCTTGTTGTATTCCATGCTTGAGATCACATATATATATACATTCATTCTATATTGGTTTTCCTCGGGGAGGTTTTATCCAGGGTCGTGTTGACCAAAAATACTTGTGTTCATTTTTCATGTATGCTTAGTTGTTTAGATCAGCAGTAGGAGCTTGTTAAGATGAGCAGTGCTATATGTTTTGAGGTTTGCATGTACTAACACTTGGTTACTAAAACTACTTGCAAGGGCACCTTAAAAGAGCATATAACCATCAGTTGAGGCAGTTTTCTTGGTAGAAGTAAACAGACCTATTTGTTGTCCTAAAATGCAGCAAAGGACAGATTTGCATAACCCAACCTAAGGCCCAACAAGAGGTCGTAAGACATGCATGTTGGGCAGCCCTCATAGTTCATCAAAAATCTACATGGTATTAAAGCCTTGGTGGCTAAGTTTGGCTTATTTGTAGAGCATACAATGGGCAGTTTGGACAGTTTGGACAACCTCTTTTCACACCTGTGTTGATAGGAGTGAGGTTGTACTCTTTGGCAGTTGTAGCATCAGTTTGAGTTTCAATGGACGGCCATGTCAGTGTCTCAGATGAGGGCAGAGGATAGGCTAGTCGAAGCTAGCAACTAGTCCACTTGGAAGACCAAGATCATATTTGTCTTGGAGGATCTTGAACTATGGGATATAGTTCAAGCTCCTGTGGTGATTCCTCCTGCACCTGCTCCATCTCCATTGTTGGATGTAGATTTCAGAAAGAAGAACACCAAGGCAAAGAGGACTATTTGTGATGCGGTGAGAGACCATGTCATACCCCATTTGACTGGGAAAGACTATGCCTTTGAGATGTGGGCCTCATTGTGCAAGCTCTACCAGAGTCCCAATCAGAACCAGAAGATGATTCTGCAGGAGAAGCTCAGGAGCATTCAGATGCTCAATTCAGAGTCGGTGACATCATACCTTGGGAGATTTACACAGATTCGAGATGAGTTGGCAATAGTCAAAAAGATTGTGGATCCGAACTTTTGGTGAAGACAGCCTTAAACAGCTTTTCCAAACCTTGGGGTTCATTTGTGCGAGGCATTGTGGCTAGGGAGGTCATGCCCAGTTGGGAGAGACTTTGGGACGACTTCGTACAAGAGGAGCTGAGATGCAACTCTGGATCTTCAAGACAGCAGCATATATCAGAGGGTGATGAGGATCTTTCTCTTTGGACAAAGGGCAAGAAAAAGATTGGCAAGGGTGCTAGACAGGGTCCCAAGTGAGGGGCCAAGCCACAGCAGAGTGGCAATGGGCAAGAGAGAGACATGAGCAAAGTGAAATGCTTTGCTTGTGGGGAGATGAGGCACTATGTGGGACAGTGTCCCAACAGGAAGAAGAAGCAGCAGGATGGTATTGCAGCGACAGTAGAGGAGGAGGAATTCACTACTCAGTTTGCGAGGGAGTGTGCTTTTGTCAGTTGATACACCTATCCAGCAGTTGGTGCGTGGAAAGAGTTGAGGAGGTCCCACAGATTGAGAGTGTTGTATCTCATGGGATGCAGACTCAGTTTTCGAGGACACCATCTTCAGGGGTGACTGGTCCACCCGAAACAGCTTCAATTTCAGAGTTGTCGAGCAGATAGACAGTTGGTGCAGGGGCTTCAAAGCATCAGAGATTGATGAGTGGGAGCAGGGTGCCAAAGAGGTTTGACTCTCACTTGGCTATGGAGACGAGCAGATCAGGTTCAAGTTCCACTTCAGGTGGAAGTCACTTGGTGAGAGACCAAGGTGAGGATCTTGGTGAGATACCAAGATCCAAATACTCTTGGTGAGATGCCAAGAGAGAGACTCTTGGTGAGATGCCAAGAGAGAGACTCTTGGTGAGATGCCAAGAGTAGGGACCTTTGGTAAGATGCCGAGGTAGAGATCTCTTGGTGAGATGCCAAGAGATGAGACTCTTGGTGAGATGCCAAGAGGTAGAGATCATGTTGAAATATTGTAACTTCGAAGAATATTCTAATTATAATGGAGTTATTTTTATATCGATAAAATCCCCTATTATGGATTGATCATTCCGGGCTTTGTATAAGACCAAATCCCCTTTTGTGGATTGGTCAAACCATAGTTATATGGTGTTGTTTGCAAAGTTGGCCCTCGGGGCTAATTAAAGTGGTTTTAACCACTAGTTGAAGAAGTCGACCCAGCTTGGTGAAGAGACATAACCCTAGCGCCTCCCAGCTAGAGTAAATAAGTGAGGATGGCGCCTCACTTACTCACTCACTCAGTCACTTATCTAGTGCGCATCTTTTGGAGGTACCTACAGTTGCAAGAAGGAGGAGAGAGAGGCGCATGCTCAGTGTTGGATTATCTTTAGTGTTTTGGTCTTTATCTTGGCATTGTATTGGCAATCTATATTAAGGAAGTTTTTGCTAGGTTTTCTCCCCCATGAGGGTTTCCCAGGATAAAATGATGTGTACCTTGTGATTGTGTTTCTCTCAGTGATCTTGCTTATGCTATTATTGTCGAAGTAAATTGAAAAGAACTTAATAGCAGCTCTAAATTTAACATGGTATCAGAGTGAACTGAGAAGAGCACCTTTCACTGGGTAACCAAAAACGTCATTGTTGTCGTACAAGAAAATTAGGGCTTTTTATTGGAAGTGAGTTTCTGACTAAAACCCATATAGGGAAGTGCGCCCTAGCCCGACGCATCACTTGGCAACTTGAGCGCACCTTTTCAATGGCCAGAGCCTCCGAGAAGTGAAACCCTAGTTTTGACTAGTACCAGGAAACCAAAACCAGTACCAGAAGTACTAGTCCGGATTTGCGCAGGTCCAATTTCAAGGGGTAAAATTTGGATTTTTTGAAATCAGACTGCTCCAACCTACTGGCCTCAACCCAACGCACCTAGTCCTTGGATCAGAATTTCAAAATTTGAAGTTTGAAAAATTAGGGTTTCCTCGTAAAACCCTAAGTTGCAGTTGCAGTTAAAGTATCAGTTGCAGTTGCAATTGCAGTTAAAGTATCAGTTGCAGTTGCAGTATCAGTATCAGTTGCAATTGCAGTGCCAGTTGCTTCATGCCAATTGCAACACAAGTTGTAGTGCCAGCACCAGCTGTAGTACCAGTTGCAGTGAAAGTTTTTGTGAAGTGTTGGGACTATTGTTTTATTGTCCTAGTGCACCTAACCCTAACAAGATACTATCAGAAGTATGTACTTACATATGGTTAAAATGTATTATTCTAAAGGGCACTTGCAGGAGAAAGGATCTTTTAACAATCATAGATCCAGAAGGATCTAAGCTCCAACACATTCAGAGAAATAATGCACCCAGGTTTAATTATATTGATATGCATCTATTTGTTATGACATCATTATGAACATCTAGGTTGTATGTTAAAGTTATGACCATAATACTAACCCTTGGTCAAAATTAAAGTCAAGGTATTAGAATGAGATTAGAGTTTATTATCTAACTTAGATTTATGTCAAGATAGCATATTCTCTTAGTACAGAGGACAGGTTGAAGAAAGCCCTTGTCATCTTGAGTGAAGGAGACTTGGAAGAAAAGCAACACACTCATTCTTGAGGACAAGACTCCAGGTTCCAAGTTTGATTGATTAAGTTGATAAGATTCAAACTTGCCCACGTCAAGTTTGATAACTACCTCATTACAAGTAAACACTATAGTTGAGATAAGCAATCTTTGAAAAGTATTATACTTGGTAGCATGTGAGCATATTGAGATAAATGCTTATTGTAATCATTTACCAGATACAATTAACAACTCCTCTAGGAGAAACTTCTTGTTTTGGCTCCAGGTTACCATAGAGGAATGATTGATCACAACACTAGAAGAGTGTTGCTCTCACTTCGTATTGTATTTCTTACTTTTGACCCTTGTTTCAGGCAGGTCACAAGTGATAGCTCTAAAGGAGCTACTGTGACAATTATTCATGTTATTGTTTTATTATTATTATCAAAAGAGTATTATTCTTGCTTGTTGTTTTGTTGACCTTATTTCAGGGCACAGGTGATAACCCTGAGGAAGCTATAGTGACGGTTGCAAGAGGCAACATACTAGACGAGACATGGAGTAGACTATCCAAGTTGTATACGTGATTGCATACATTCATGTACCAAAGAAGATGAAGAAGAAACTACTTTTGAGATACAGAGTATCTCATATGGAGGTTGCTTGTAAGGAGCAAAAGGCTCCAAAGATGACCAAACATTAGAACAGAACTCACAGTAGACTTAGTCAAAGGATAATGAAGCCACCTTGACAGGAAGCAGAATTTGCTTGAATTTTGACTCAGCTTTTCATATTAAGACTTGGTATTCAACACCAAGTATATCTTGTAGAGACTATGAAGTCCTTGTAGACTCGGAAGAAATCGAGAACAGAGTGAGCCTGATCTCAGAGAGGATCAGATGGGAAAAGGAGACATCTTCCAGGACTCGCAGACAGATGCCAAGAGTTGAGAAGACTAGAACGTAACTTCAGAGACCTCTAGGAGACATGAAATCTCCTGGGAAGATTCCCTTGTTTCAGTGACAAAGAAGGAAGCCAGTCAGAAGGACTGAGATATGGATTTTTCCGTGAGACTAGAAGGGAAGTCAGTGTTGACTTCCAAGACTAATCTAACAAATCAAGCATGTTGCAAATAACAGTATAAAGATGTACAAAGCCTGATTTGTGTCCAGAGGATTCTCCCAACAAGAGGGAGAAGACTATGACGAGACACTTACTCCAATAATCAAAGAAATAGTTCCAGTACTCATGAAGACAATCAGAACAACCATGATTCAGATACAAGTATGAGATGCAGGGGGAGCAATCCCTATATTTGAGATTGAGTGCCAGTTGGTGCAGTACATTAGTCAAGAGGAGACATGACTACAACAGCAGATAGAGTTACCTCCATGAAAGAAGAAGAGCTATTTGCAGTATCAGTTATTGAGTCACTCTCAGTTTTAGATGAAGTTGTTGTTGTGATAGAGTAGAGAATCTACTCTCAGAGTTTAGCAGCTACAGTGATTCTCAGCTTCAAAGAAGCTACAGGTGCAGAGTCCCAATCCCAGAGGAACAGTTGCAGAGAATGTAGAGGACATACTCTCAGACAGTTAGATAGATAGTGCTTTGTAGAAAGCACATAGAGCTAGCACATGATTGTGCATATTAAGTTGAAGTTGAGCAAGTGTACCAGGTTGGTACAATGAGATGTGAAAATTTGGTTTCAAAGTACAGGACAAGAAGACTCGTGTCTAGAAGTTGAAGCAAGCTCCATGAGCTTGGTATGGCATCATTGATAGTTTTCCGATGAGCTTGGGCTTTACCAAGAGTAAAGCTAATCCCAATCTTTACTTCAAGATTGTGGATGATGGACCAGTTATATTGCTGCTATATATGGATGACTTATTCTTGACATGTGAAGAAAAGCTCATCACAAATTGTAAGAAAAAGATCGTTGTAGAATTTGAGATTAAAGACCTAGGCCCGATGCATTATTTCTTAGGTCTTGAAATTTGGCAGAGCCCAGAGAAGGTCTTCCTTAACCAAGGGAAGTATGCAGTTGAAATACTGAAGAGATTTGACATGTTGGAATGTAAATCCATGAACACACCCATGGAAACAAAGTTGAAGCTCATGGTTGATACTTCGTCAGAATTGGTTGATGCTACTCTGAACAGACAGATTATTGGTTTGTTGATATATCTGACGAATACCAGGTTCAAAATATGGTTTGTTGTGAATAGCTTGAGTCAGTATCTGGTAGAGCCTAGACATGTTCACCTTGTAGCTGCAAAGCATGTGATGAGATACCTTAAGGGTACGTTGGATTTTGGTCTCTGTTATACTAGAGATCATGACTTTGGATTGTTTGTTTATACTGATCCAGATTGGGCTGGAAGTGTTTCTAATAGAAAGAGCACTTCAGGATGTTGTTTCAGTCTGGGGTCAGCCATGACTTCATGGCAGAGCAGGAAGTAATCCAGTATTGCTCTCAACACAGCAAAAGCGGAATACATTGCAACATATTCCGCCAGTTGTGAAGCCATATGACTTCAAAAGTTGTTGACAGGTCTATTCGATCTGGAGATGGAAGCCACCGTGATTCTATGTGATAACCAAAGTTGCATAAAGATGACATAGAGATTTGGTATCACTATATTCGTGATATGGTGCAGAGAGGAGTTGTAAAGCTCCAAATATGTTGGCACAGATGAGCAGGTTGTAGATGTGTTGACTAAGCCTCTGTCTCGTGTAAAGTTTGAATACTTTCGAAACAAGCTTGGTATAGTCCGAAAGGACCTCCCTCGAAAGGGGGAGTGATGTTGATGATACTATGGTATCATGATTCCTGACCAACAGCAAGTAGCTCTGTTGGGATTTTATATCCTAGGGGATTGATCATCCCTGGACAGATCCCGAAGGTAAGGACGGTCTATCAGAGTACATGTGCATGTATATGCTAGCTGTGGTTAGTAGTGGTAGCTCCGTTAGGATTTTATATCCTAGGGAATCTTTTGATTCCTGGGCAGATCCCGAAGGTTTGGTAGGGACGGTCTGTCAGAGTACCACATGGTAGCTTCGTTAGGATTTTACATCCTAGGGAATCTTATGATTCCTGCGCAGATCTCGAAGGTCCGGTAAGGACGGTTTGTCAGAGTACCACAAAATGTTGTTGTTGCACCTGCCTCATTCTGTTGCCATATGTTGATGATGTTGTTATCTCAGCCTCGTGTTGATGATGTAGTTATCTCAGCCTCGTGCTGATGATGTTGTTATCTCAGCCTCGTGCCGACGATGTTGTTGTCTCAACCTCGTGTTGATGATGTTGTTGTCTCAACCTCGTGTTGATGTTGATGATGTTGCTCCAGCCTAGTGATGTTGATGATGTTGTATCAGCCTAGTGTTGTTGATGTTGTTGTTATAGATTTTATGCTAACTAATGTTGGCGCAGATGATGATGATGATGATGTTATTCCAGCTCCATGTTGTGAATGACGATGATGATATTATTCCATCTCCATGTTGTGAACATTGATGTTATTGATGATGAGAAAAACTTTCGATGATCTATAGATGTGCCAGTCAGTGTTCCAGATGTTGATGATGTTGATGACCTCTCCTTCTCTTGATGATGTTGTGTTGGGTCATGTCAGTAGAATACCCTTCTTGTTAAGGGGAAGTGTTGAAATATTGTAACTGCGAAGAATATTCTAATTATAATTGAGTTATTTTTATATATAGATCAAATCCCCTTTTGTGGATTGATCATGTCAGGCTTTGTATAAGACGAAATCCCCTTTTGTGGATTGGTCAAACCATAGTTATATGGTGTTGTTTGTAAAGTCGGCCCCCAGGGCTAATTAAAGTGGTTTTAACCACTAGTTGAAGAAGTCGGCCCAGCTTGGTGAAGAGACATAAATAATTGCGCCTCCCAGCTAGTATAAATAAGTGAGGATGGCGCCTCACTTACTCACTCATTCGAACACTCATCTAGTGCACATATTTTGGAGGTAGTTGCAGTGGCAAGGAGGAGAGAGAGGCGCATGCTCAGTGTTGGATTATCTTTAGTCTTTTGGTCTTTATCTTGGCATTGTATTGGCAATCTATATTAAGGAAGTTTTTGTTGGGTTTTCTCCCCCATAAGGGTTTTCCAAGATAAAATATTGTGTACCTTGTGATTGTGTCTCTCTCAAAGATCCTGCTTATGCTATTATTGTCTAAGTAAATTGAAAAGAACTTAATAGCAGCTCTAAATTTAACAAATCCTTGGTGAGATGCCAAGGTTGGGATCTTTGGTGAGATGCCAAGACCAGGATCTTTGGTCGAGCAAATCAAAGTCAGAGGCCACTTTTAATGATCAGGGTACAGCCATACTCACAGAGTATTTGCCAACAGACAAATATGTCCATTGCAGGGACGAATGGGCTTGGTGAGAAACACTTTCCTCGGTAAGAGGGAGTGTTGAGTTTTGGATACCTTGGGAAAGTGGTTCCCTTGTGCTTGGGAAAGTGGTCCCCCTGTGGTTTTGGGTCTCTAACCACAAGAGGGAAATACATTGGGACTATGTACCTTGTACTTTATGTCTAATTCCACTTTGACTTCACTTAAGTCAAAAGGTTGGAATTTTGTCACTTAAGGCAAAAGTGACATTTTATTCACCAAGTGGATGAATGAAGGGACATAAAGTGAACTTAGGAAACTTAACCCAAAGTGGGTTTCTAAGTGAGATTCTTTTGGGATGATCTCACCCATTGATTAGATGGAGCTTGGAGTGATCTAGGTCGTCCATCTTTAGGTTTCCTTATGGATGGTTCAAGAGGGGCGCATAGGGCCAAGAGAGGCTCATTCCTTCATTTGTTCACCAAGAGAGTTGGGAGAGGAACAAAGGGATGAGAATAGAAGCATTAGGTGAGGAGAGCTTGGGAGCCTCCATCCATGGAGAGTGCTAGGAGGTTTGAGCATCATCTATAGTGTGATTGTATACTTGCTAGTTGAAGGGCGTGCTTGAAGAGGAGGGTGCATGCTTAGCAAACACTAGCACTTCTTCTGCTACTTCATATCTGACAAGTTCATCATTGAGGAGGCACACAATAGCTTGTTTGTGTGCAAGGGATTCTCAGTTGGGCAAAGGAGAATCAAGGGCGCATTGTTTTAGTGGATTGAGCATCAAGCAAGGAAGGGTGCACTAGCTTGGGCGCATTCTTCTTGGAACCTTCTAGCAAAGCTCGAGAGGAGCTTGCTACTTGTACAGGTTCTATTGTATTGATTTCCTCGTTGTATTCCATGCTTGAGATTACACACACACACACACACACACACACACACACACATATATATATATATATATATATATATATACTTTCATTCTATACTGGTTTTCCTTGAGGAGGGTTTTATCCAGGGTCATGTTGACCATAGTTTTAAAAACCGGAACCGGTCGAGGGTCCAACCTGAACCGGAATCGGTAATGAACCGGTCGAACCGGTTTCAATGAACCGTTTTTTTTTAAAATACATAAAATATTTAAATTTTAACGAAAAAAATATATTTTTAAGATTTTAAATCATGTTTCCAAAGCATTAGAGACAATTAGAGACAACATATCCAAAGTATGCTCATGAATATATCAAAACAACACCAAGTGCAATACATATCTAGAGATTGAAACATAAATACATAATCAAGGAGGCTCTAAATGGCCTCTACAACATCAAATAACATACTAAGTTAGAGTCACTGATACTATAGGTGGGAATGCCAATGAAAAATACAAAATAGCCATAGAGTAGATACTAGAACCGTAGATGGAAGAATCTCATAGCTCATGAGTCGTGACTGTCAGTAGTCCTCCATGTCATAATCATCAAGATTGACATCACTACCACTGCTCTCTCCTCCATCCTCCTCCTCCCATATATCCAATGCAATTCATGCATTTTTTGATGTGGACTCTGGAGGATGACCCCTCAAGAGGATCACCATCATCAAAAGTGATTGGCTCTAGCACTAGTTCATTAAGATCCAAGTTGGCTAATGCCAACTCAACACTGTTGTTCAAACCCTTATCATCAGAA
>ML781708.1:259907-298399 GCA_009831015.1 Picea engelmannii
CCCTGCATTTCCTGTGCTGGTTCCTCTAAGTCTACCTTCCCGGGTTGACAATTAAATGTTGATTTACATGGTATATCTGCAGCTCGATAGACACATGTCTTCACACTAATGCTCCTAGTCAACGCTCACTCTCCCAACCTACTAAGTGGGACCCGTAATTATCAACAACTGAGGATTTATCGCCGCTGCTTCCAGATCCACGGCTTACACTGGCTCAACTTCAGGGTCTCTCCTTCGGGGTTATTCATACAACACATGAGTTTTCCTTCTGAAAAATCCACTATGAATGGTTAGTTTCAAAGTCTCTCATTCAAATTCTTTCCCACTATGTTTAGGGGGATCTCTCCAGTGCCTTAACTTTGAACAACCCACCGATCAACGATTCTGATCTCTTCATATCGACAACTGTTGTTCTTCGCTGACTAACAAAGGATTTGAAGGAGTCATAATTGTTTACTTCAAGGACTTAGCCATTTTCTGAGTTCACAGGACATCATTCATGACCTACAAGGACTCAAACCCCAATCTATGGCCATTACGAGTTACAAAGGCTCAAATTAAATTCTACAACCATTACAATATGTCAAACTTAATGGTTAAAATCTCACAAGATTTGTAGACTCTCCACACAGGGAACATATAGAGTATTTGGGTAGGTAACAATTCACCCTTATTCATTTTCATGATTCTCTAGGGAAATAGTGAACATCATAACATAACTCATCTTACATCATTCAAAATCATAAATTAAGTACACATACTTTCTCTTAGATTCAAACATTCATATAAATGTTGGGTATGTGTTATATTATTTGCATGAGTAGTAGTGTTTGCATTGCGCTGGGCGCGTAGGGGGCTTTGAGGGGGTGCAGGGGCAATGCCCCCGATAAAAAAAGTTCTACATCGGGAAACGTGTCACATTATTTAGGTGGTTTTTTGCCACATGGTTTCTTTGGTGATGGTTTTCTATTTTCGGTTAAGGAATTAGGGTTGTTGACTAATCCAGGTCACTGGGTTAGGGTCTTGGATGCCGCTGGTTTCTATATGTATATTGTATTGTAAAAAATTTAATACTATGAATGAATATAGAATATGTTGGTTTTCTCGGTTTGGGTTTCGAGGGGAAAAAATCTTTGTGTAATGTTTGTATTTGCCATTGTATCTTTTCTGTTCTTTTACTCAAAATTTGTTTGCAATAAATATTGTACACAGTTAAAATCTACATTTGGTATCAGAGCGAGGTTGGCTTCAGGGGGACACCTTTGTGGTCAAGGGTTTGGATCAGGACTGTGATAAGCCTTGTTACAGTGGGAGATCTGTGGTATTGTTTTTTCAGGTGAAAATAAATGGCAAGCAATTCGAAAATGGAGATCGAGAAGTTTAATGGGAAAAGTTTTGAGCTGTGGAAGATCTGTTGGTGGACAAAGATCAGTGGATCATGGTAGATCCAGGTACTGTACCTACAGGAACTTCAATAGATGACTGGAAAAATTTGGATCAGAAGGCAAAGAGTACAATCCAACTGTGTCTCTCGGATTCAGTATTACTGAATGTGTTAGAGGAAGCTACAACCAAGGATTTATGGAATAAGTCGGGAAGTTGTATCGGTCTAACTCCCTAGTAAATAAACTATTCCTGAGAAATAAGCTGTATAACCTGAGGATGAGAGATGGAGACTTGGTGGCAGAGCATTTGAACGCCTTCAATACTGTGGTAAGTCAGTTAGTATCTATCGAGATTAAAATTTCAGATGAAGATAAATGTATCAGTTTGTTGTGTTCTTTACCAGACTCATGGGATAGTCTGGTTGTGGCCATAGGTAGTAATACAACTTCCTTTAAGTTTGATGAAATGGTCTCATCCTTGTTGTTGGAGGAGATGAGACTGAAGAATATGGAAGGACAGAGCACAGACGCATTATTTGCAAGAGGACGTTCCCAGGAAAGAAATAGATGTAAGTTCTCAAGTGGGAGATCTAAGTCTAAGGGTAGATCTAAATCTCTCGGAAAGTTTGTAAAGGTATGTTGGAGATGTGGAAAAGAAGGGCATTGCAAGAAGCAGTGTAGATCCAAAGTTGAGAAAAAGAAGGGACCTGAAGAATCTCCTTCTACAGAAGAAAAGACCTCCAAGGAAAAGGGAGGGGATGTGTACTTGGATTCCTCAAGCACACATGTAGATCATGAGGGATGGTTGGTTGACTCTGATGCATCCTTTCATATGACTCCCCATTGGGAGTGGTTCTGCGAATATGAAAGGTATGATGGAGGTAATGTTTTCTTGAGTGATGATTCGACAACCATAATCATAGGACGAGGAAAAGTCAAGTTGAGGCTCAAAGATGGAAGGATTAGAACACTGCCTGGTGTTCTGCACATCCCAGGTTTGGCTAGAAATTTGATTTATGTAAGCAAAATGGACGATGCAGGGGTAAAAACAATATTTGAAAAGGAAACCTAAAGGATGGTTTGAGAAGCAATTGTGTTGCTGAAGGGAGTTCAGTTTAGAACTCTGTATAAGCTGCAAGGAAGCATTATTAGTGATGTGTGTATTAGTTCCATTGTTCCTGATATTGGAGTTGAAGAAGAAAGAACTCCTACAGTCTTTGAAGAAAAGGTTATGTTGTGGCATCAAAGACCGAGGCATATCAGAGAGAAGGGTCTTCAACTACTACACGGTAAAGGTATGGTTGAAGGTATGTCTAACTGCTCTTTGGATTTTGATTTATGTGAACATTGTCTATATGGGAAGCAAAATTGAATAAGATTCCCCTCTAGTGCAACGAGGGCAAAAGGAATTTTACAGCTAGTTCATAGTGATGTTTTTGGATTTGTGTCGGTCCCATCATTGGGAAAATCTGCGTACTATGTCTCATTTATAGATTAATTATCGAGGAATACTTGGATATATTTCCTTAGGAAGAAATTTGAAGTCTTTGACAGGTTTAAAGAGTTTAAGGCTCTTGTCAAGAATCAAACAGAGAAAATAATTAAGGTGTTGAGGACAGATAATGGCGGAGAGTTTTGCGGGAATGAATCTGAAGAATTATGTAAGAAGCACACTATAGCAAGGCAGAAGAGTACTCCATATACACTTCAACAGAATGAAGTTGTAGAAAGGATGAACATGACGCTGATGGAAAAAACAAGGTGCTTGCTCAGTGGTGTCAGGTTAGGGAAAGAATTATGGGCAGAGGCAGTGGGTACTGCATGTTACCTGGTCAACAAATCACCCTCATCAAGAGGTATCAGTTGGATGACAAGACTCCACAAGAGGTATGGACTGGTAAGGAACCTTCTCTCACACATCTCAAGGTATTTGGCTGTGATGCATATGTTCATGTTTCAAAGGATAACAAGAGTAAGCTAGATAAGAAGGTTGAAAAGTGTATCTTTATTGGATATAAAGATGGTCTCAAAGGTTATAAGCTTTGGAACCCATAAACTAAGAAGGTAGTGTATAGCTGAGATGTGGTATTTAGATAAATGAAGGATGTTGTTAAACAAGAAGTCCTACCAAGTAAGGAAGAACCAAAGAAAATAGAGTTTGATTTAAAGGATGATGAATTAGACTCTACAGAAGAACAAGAATCAGAAGAAGAAGATCCTCATACCCCAGTATTGAGGAGATCGGTTTGAGAAATAAGGCTACTGGAAAGGTATACTCCATTTGATTTCCGTTCAAATTCTGGAAAAGGGCCATGGACGAAGAAATGACAGGTTTGGATAAGAATGAGGCTTGGGATCTAGTGGAGTTGTCGACTGGAAGAAAGCCTATTGGCAACAAATGGGTATTTAAAAAGAAGCTTAATGCAAAAGGAAAAGTGGAGAAATACAAAGCTCAGTCAGTAGCAAAGGGTTATTCCTAGGTTGAGGGAATTGATTTTGGTGAGATGTTTTCTCATGTTGCCAAGCTAACCTCTATAAGATTTTTGTTATATGTTGCTGCTGCATTTGATTTTGAAGTAGAACAGATGGATGTGAAGAAAACATTCCTACATGGGGATCTGGAAAAATAAAACTATATGAAGCAACCATAAGGTTATGATGTGAAGGGAAACAATGAGTTGGTATGCAAGCTGAAAAAGTCCCTGTATGGTTTACAACAATCACCAAGGACGTGGTATCAAAACTTTGATAATGATATGCTAGGACTTGGCTTCACAAGAAGCAAACAGGATCACTGTGTGTATTTTAAATTAATTGGTGATCATTTGATTTATTTGGTCTTGTATGTGGATGACATGTTGTTGATAGGAAACAACAAGGAAATTATCCAGGATGCGAAAACTCAATTGTCCTCTAAATTTGACATGAAGGATCTCTGTGCTTCAAATTTTATTTTGGGCATGGAAATTAAAAGAGATCGGAAAAAGAGGAGACTCTGGTTAAATCGAAGAAAATATGTCGAGACAATATTGTAGAGGTTTAATATGTAGGAATGTAAACTAGTCAAGGTTCCTATTCTTGTTGGGGTAAAGTTATCTGTGGATCGGTGTCCCAAGACACAGGAAGAGGAGGAGGACATGTCTCGTTTTCCATATGCGAGTGCAGTTGGCAGTTTGATGTATGCAATGATCTGTACTAGACCAAACATTGCACATGCAGTGGGAGTTTTGAGCAGGTATATGCCAAAACCAGGGAAGGAGCACTGGACAACAGTAAAAAGGGTTTCAGGTATGTGTGTGACACTGCTAGCTATGGATTGTGCTACGAAGGAAGACTGAGATTGGATAGAGTGGTGGATATACATGCCTTTGTGGATGCAGACTGGGCTGGAGATCTAGACCGTAGGAGATCTACAAGTGGGTATGTGTTTAACCTTTTTGGAGGAGTAATAAGTTGGATGAGCAAAAGACAGGCTGTAGTGGCACTTTCAACTACAGAAGTTGAATACGCAAGTAAGGAACCAATATGGTTACAAAGATTGTGTTCAGGTATTGGGTTGGCACAATAAGCTGTAAGGATAGATTGTGACAGTCAGAGTGCAATTTTTCTGGTGAAGAACCCGACTTATCATTCAAAGACAAAGCATATTGATATTCAATATCACTTTGTGAGAGACATGATTGAAGAAAAGAAAGTATTGTTGATGAAGGTGGACACTTTGAAGAATGTTGTAGATTCATTAACAAAATCTGTGAGAACTGAGAAGTTCTCTTGGTGTAGAGGATCCATGGGCATTGTTGCCCTAGATTGCTGACTATGTAACCATGTAACCCCCTGTATGCAAAGAAAACAACAAGTGGGAGAATGTTGGGTATGTGTTATATTCTTTGCACGAGTAGTGGTGTCTACGTTTTAGGTGGTTTTTGGGCACATGGTTTCTTTGCTAATGGTTTTCTATTTCTGGTTAAGGAATTAGAGTTGTTGACTAATCCAGGTCATTGGGTTAGGGTTTTGGATGTCGTTGGCTCCTATATGTATATTGTAGAATAAACAATGTAATGCTATGAATAAATATGGAATATGTTGGTTTTCCTGATTTGGGTTTCGAGGGGAAAAAATATCTGTGTAATGTTTGTATTTGCCATTGTATATTTCCTGTTCTTTTACTGAAAATCTATTTGCAGTAAATATTGTACAAGGTTAAAATCTACATCACTCACAGTTAGTTTCAACACATATGAACACTAATCTGATAAAGAATCTACCAAATCCAACATACTGAGAGAGGACACCTCTCCTCCGAACCTTAGGCCTTGCTATAGGGTCACTTGCCACTATTGATTTTTCAATACGAAAGGTTTAAGCATGAAGTTCATTCCATTTTAGCATTTTACTTAAACCATAAACAATTTTGTTGCAACAACCAAGATCACAAGAAGAAACACCATGCACAAGTACACAAGAAATATCCTGAGAAACCCTTCTGAACAAGGGAAGAAAACCCATCCAATCCTTTGCTATATTATTCAAGAGAAAGACCTCCACCACCAAGAAAATGTAGCACACAAAAGGGTGCTCACAAACCCTATAAGACTAGCGCCAAAGAGAGGTGCACACTTTTCCCAGGAAGATGTACTTGCTTAAATTTCCAAACTCACACTTGAGATATGATTCCTCAATGGGGAATTTACCTTTACTTATATTAAACTGAACCTATCAACAAAAGTGTCTATTGGCACAACATGGTCGACCTCAGTGACTCACAATATAATTAATAATTACCAGATTAATTATCTTTTACATTAAGGTGGGGCCGAATTGTACCCTTTACATTACAATTAGGGTTACAGTTAAGTCCGACTCTTGAACAATATAGCAAGGGATATGATACACCAACTAGTGATCAACCACTAGGGGCACATCCATAGGGATGTCCATATATCTATCTCATTGTGTCTCACAGGAGAACCATTCTCACTAGTGCTCAACCACTAGGATCATGTTCACCTGTGTTCATCCACAGGGACGTCCAATTCAACAGATCTTCTTTCCCACTGCATTACACATGAGAGTCATCTGGAGTTCATCATCTCAAATCTCTACTTAGAGGAGGCTAATACATCGTTTTCATCTCTGCCTCATAACGATGCACCCAGCTCATGGGAATTCACACTTTCACTTGTCCTCAGCCACATGCATGTCTAACTCAACAAATCTTCTTTCTCAATGCGTTACACAGGAGAATCATCTAGAATTCTTCTCAACTCTCTGTAAGGAGGAGGCCAACACAACGTTCCGGTTCTTTCTCAGATAGGAACCACACACCCATCTCAAGGGCTATCTCCCAGGTATGTGTCCTAGAGGATGTCTCACGCAAATGTAATCATCAACACTCCCTCTCAGCTAGGGAGGCATTCTCCACCAGGCCAAGTCTCTCACTAAAATACTCGAACTTTGTCTTGGCAAGCGGTTTGGTGAAGATATATGCGATATGCTCATGGGTAGGAAGATACTGCACGTGTATTTTCTTCCTCTGCACCATGTCTCTGATACAGTGATATTTTATCTCGATGTGTTTTGATCTCTCATGAAACACATGGTTCTCGGAGAGCTTCACACAACTATGATTATCACAATGAATAGTAGTAGGATCCATCTCATGATCGAATAAGTCAGTCAGAATTTTGCGAAGACATACTACTTCGTGGACTGCTACACTCAATGCAATGTAATCTAGCTCTGCGGTACTCAATGCCACATAGCTTTGTTTTCTACTACACCAGGAAACCATGGCAGACCCTAAAGTGAAGCAACAACCAGAGGTGTTTTCCCTATCCACTACGCTTCCTGCCCAATCTGCATCGACATATCCCTGCAGGCTCGAGTCTAGACTGGAGGGATATCTTAGGCCATAACCAATTGTGCCTCGTAGGTATCTCAATACATGTTTTGCTGCTATCTAGTGTGTCTATCTTGATTGTCTCATAAACTGGCTAAGCACATTCACTGCATAGCATATATCTGGTCCGGTGTTAACCAGATACATCAGTGATCCAATCAACTACCTGTATAAGTGTGGATCAATCTCTCCTCAATCAGTATCAATCATCTTCTTCCAATCCATCACCATTGGTGTGGGCATGGATTTTCATTCTGTCATACTGAACCTTTTCACTATCTCCACAGTATATTTTCCTTGACTCAAGGAAATCTCATCTATCCTTTGCCATACTTCTAATCCCAAGAAGTAGTGCATCAAGCCTAAATCCTTCATATCAAATTTAGCAGTCAATGCTCGTTTGCATTCAATAATGAGTCTCTCTGAAACGGTGAGGAAAAGGTCATCCACATATAGGACCAAAATCAAACACTCATTGCCATCAATGTGATAATATAGGTTTGGATCAACAACACTTTTGTTGAAGCCCAAACTCATAAGAAATCCATCCATTTTCTCGTACCAAGCATGTGGTGCTTGCTTTAGACCATATAGGGTTTTCTTCAATCTGCACACATGAGATCTTTCATTATGTATAACGAATCCTTCTGGCTGCTCGATATAAACTTCTTCTTCAATTTAACCATTGAGAAAGGTTGTCTTTACATCCATCTGGTGTAGATTCCAACCCATGGAAGCAACTAGTGCAATGATAGAACATATGGAAGTGTATCGGGCTACTGGAGCAAAAGTCTCGTGAGAGTCAACTCCCTCTACTTGTGAGAACCCTCTGGCTACAAATCTCGCTTTGTATTTCTCGATGTTTCCATCAGCTGCATGCTTGATTTTATAAATCCATTTGGAAGTCACTAGAGACTTTCCCTCTGGTCTTGGAACAATATCCCATACATCATTTATCAATATAGATTGATATTCTTCTGTAATGGAATCTTGGCATGCTTGTTCACCTGAAGATTCTCCATGACAAGATGGATATGAGTCAATGATGTGGGTCATGGCTGAAAGGTAGATTGAGAATCTCTTTGGTCTCTTGCTCTCTCTTGTTGTTTCTTGAGGGGATTTATGTCCCTCTGCTTCTTGTAGAGTTTGTCGAGCCCAAGCAAGCCTTTTATGTCCAACTGTAATATCTTTGGGCATGTTAATTAGAGCAACTGGACCGGCTGGAACAATTGGATCCACTGGAGCAACCAGATCAACTGGAATAATGTCTGTCTCCATCTGAACTGCTGAAGGGGGAGAAGGCATTATCTCACCATCAATTTCCATATGAGATTCTATAGATCTTTGGAAGGCTACTTCTTCTTCAAAAGTAACATCTCTGCTTATTTCAATTTGTCTTTGACCAAGAATGTAGATTTGATGTGCCTTTGAGGATTCAGTGTATCCTACAAATGTGCCCTTTCTCCCTAAAGGTTCTAGCTTTGATCTCTTCTCTTTGGGTACATGAAAATATACTGGACACCCAAATATTCTGAAGTGTCCAATCTCAGGCTTCACTCTGGTGAAGACTTCTTCTGGAGTAATGTTTTTCAAGATCTGATGGGGACTTCTGTTTTGAACATACATTGTTTTCATACATGCTTTTGCCCATAGAGTCATAGGTAGGCTCTGGTCATGTATCGTTGCTTTGGTTGCCTCGATGATAGTTCTATTTTTCCTCTCTGCAACCCCATTTTGTTGAGGGTTGTAAGGAACTCTGAACTCCCTCTTGATCACTGCTTCAATACAAAAGTTGTTGAAATCTTTGGAGGTGTATTCTCCTCCATTATATGGTCTTAGTACCTTGATCTTTCTTCCAGTCAGGTTCTCAACCAGAGCTTCCAATTCTTGAAATTTTGCAAGGACTCCATCCTTATTCTTTAGGAAGTAAATCCAAGTTTTTCGAGAGTAATCATCTATGAAGAGTACATAGTACAAGTACCCATTCAGAGATGCAACAATCATTGGCACATACACATCTGAATGTATCAAGTCCAAGATTTCCTTGGATCTATTGTCACTGCTTGTGAAGGATCCTTTAACATTTTTTCCAAGAGCACAACCTTTGTAAACACCTTTATGATGAATCTGTATGTTTGGAAGACCTGTTACTATTTTCCCTAATGAATGCGAGCAAGTCTTCTATGCCATAGCTCACTTAAGCTGATAGTGTCATGTAGCAAGGCCTGGATTGGTTTGATGGTTAATCTGTACAAGCTGTTTTTTCGGACACCAATTACCTTGGAAGAATTTATATGAGAGTCTTTGTGCCATGCAAGAACTCTTCCTTCTGAGAAGGTAACCTTGTAGCCTTTTTCTTCTAAGGCAAAAATGGAGACAAGGTTCCTCTTCATTCCAGGTACATATAATACTTCTTTTAATTGAAGCTGCATATCTGAATCTAGTTGGAAGGTATAAGTTCCAACCCTCTCACATTATATCTGGCATCATCTCCAAGGAGAACATGTAGATGTGTCTCTTTCTCAACAAATTTTGTTAGGTGATATCTAAGACCGGTCATGTGCCTGGAGGCACCAATGTCAATTAACCAAGTATTATCATTGGTAGGGACCATACCTGAGAGTGTTGAGATGTTGATGTCTTCATCTCCTTGAGGTCTTGTCTTCCTTGAACCGAGTTTGCTTGAACCATCAAGCTTGTCTTCCATCATGATTTTGTTCATTTTAATTATGGATTCTAAACAAACCCTTATCAACTAAGATAGAAAACCTAACGACTAGGATAAGCTTGCAATTTTAGGTTTTGTTGGACTTATGACTTCCAAAAATAATCCTTTGAAAGGTAGGATACTAGTGGTGAACTGAATAGCTCATTCAAGAGTTGCAGAAATCCTAATTTTGAATTTTTCTGCTGAAATTAGCGAACCCTAGGGCCAAAAAGTCAAAATGATCGGAATTACAATCTGAGACTTCTTGGAGGTGCACTGAAGGAGGTCGTACTCACTTATTCTCTTTTTGGCCCCAACGTCCAAGTGCCAAGTGCTGAAACCTCTTAGAAAGGTAGGTCGTACAAAATTTTTGGACACACTAGGAGGGTCGTACGGTTTTTGCAGGAGAGAGAATATGGCTAAAAAATATTTATGCAATGGGTTCTTCAAGACCTATGCTCTGATACCATGTTGATTTTTCAATAGGCAAGGTTTAAGCATGAAGTTCATTCCATTTTATCATTTTACTTAAACCATAAACAATTTTGTTGCAACAACCAACATCACAGGAAGAAACACCATGCACAAGTACACAAGAAGTATCCTGGGAAACCCTTCTCAACAAGGGAAGAAAACCTAGCCAATCCTTTTCTATATTCTTTAAGAGAAAGACCTCCACCGCCAATAAAACCTAACACACAAAAGGGTGCTCACAAACCCTAGAAGACTAGCGCCCAAGAGAGGTGCGCACTTTTCCTAAGAAGATATACTTGCTGGAATTTCCAAATTCACACTTCACATATGATTCCTCAATGGGGAATTTACCTTTACTTATATTAGACTAAATTTGTCAACATAAGTGTCTATTGTCACAACAGGGCCGACCTCACTAACTCACAATATAATTAATAATTACCAGATTAATTATCTTTTACATTAAGGTGGGGTCGACCTGTACCCTTTATATTAAAATTAGGGTTACATGTAAGTCTGACTCTTGAACAATATAGCAAGGGATCTCATACACCAACTAATGCTCAACCACTTGGGGCACATCCATAGGGATGTCCATATCTCAATCTCACTACGTTTCACAGGAGAACCACTCTCACTAGTGCTCAACTACTACGATTATGTTCACATGTGCTCATCCACAGGCACGTCCAACTCAACAAAACTTCTTTCGCACTGCATTACACATGAGATTCATCTGGAGTTCATCATCTCAACTCTCTGCTCAGAGGAGGCTAATACATTGTTTTCACGACTGTCTCATAACAATGCACTCAACTCATGGGAATTAACACGTTCACCTGTGCTCAATCACATGCACGACTAACTCAACAGATCTTCTTTCTCACAGTGTTACATAGGAGAATCATCTAGAGTTCTTCTCAACTCTCTGTAAGGAGGAGGCTAGCACACCGTTCTAGTTCTGTCTCAGATAGGAACCACGCACCCAGCTCAGGGGATCTCTCTCAGGTCTGTGTCCTGGAGGATGTCTCACGCAACTGTAATCATCAACACTCCCTCTCAGCTAGGGAGGCATTCTCCACCAGGAGAAGTCTCTCACGAAAATACTCGAACTTTTTCTTGGCAAGCGGTTTGGTGAAGATATTTACGATATGCTCATGGTTAGGAAGATACTGCATGTGTATTGTCTTCCTCTGCACCATGTCTCTAATATAGTGATATTTTATCTCGATGTGTTTCGATTTGTAATGAAACACAAGGTTCTCGCATTACTTCACACAACTCTGGTTATCAGAATGAATAATAGGAGGATCCATCTCATGATTGAATAAGTCAGTCAGAAGTTTGCGAAGCCATACTACTTTGCGAACTTCTACACTCAATGAAATGTACTCTTGTTCTGTGGTACTCAATGCCACAGAGCTCTGTTTTATGCTACACCAGGAAAACATGGCAGACCCTAAAGTGAAGCAACAACTGGAGGTGTTTTTTTTGTCCACTCTGCTTCTTGCCCAATTTGCATTGGCATATCCTTGCAGACTAAAGTCTACACTGGAGGAATATCTTAGGCCATAACCAACTGTGCCTCATAGGTATTTCAATACATGTTTTGTTGCTATCCAGTGTGTCTGTCTCGATTGGCTTATAAACTAGCTAAGCACATTCACTGCATAACATATATCTAGTCTGGTGTTAACCAGATACATCAGTGATCCAATCAACTGTCTATATAGGTGTGGATCAATCTCTCTTGAATCAGTATCACTCATCTTATTCAAATCCATCACCATTGGCGTAGGCATGGATTTGCATTATGTCATACCAAACCTTGTCAATATCTCCATAGTATATTTTCCTTGACTCAGGAAAATCTCATCTGTCCTCTGCCATACTTCTAGTCCCAAGAAGTAGTGCATCAAGCCTAAATCCTTCATTTCAAATTTAGCATTCAATGCTCGTTTGCATCCAACAATCAATCTATGTGAACCAGTGAGGAAAATGTCGTCCACATATAGGACCAAGATCAAACACTTATTGCCATCAATGTGATAATACAGGTTTGGAACAACAACACTTTTGTTGAAGCCCAAATTCATCAGAAATCCATCCAATTTCTCGTACCAAGCACGTGGTGCTTGCTTTAGACCATATAGGGATTTCTTCAACCTACACACATAAGATCCTTTGTTATGTATAATGAATCATTTTGGCTACTCGATATAAACTTCTTCCTCAATTTCAACATTGAGAAAGGTTGTCTTTACATCCATCTGTTGTAGCTTCCAACCCATGGAAGCAGCTAGTGGAAGGATAGAACAAATGGAAGTGGATCAAGCTATTGGAGCAAAAGTGTTACACACTATTTTGGTCACCTTGGTGACGTGTCTACAAGCGTGTATTCAACCTCTCAAAAGGATCTTTCTCATTAGAAAAGTAAATGGTTTCCTGCTCTACAAGACTTGTTTTTAGAAGGACGTCGTAGGCTGGGAGTACTACACAGTGAGGAAATGCCCGATTTCCGCAAGTTGCTCTAAACCTAGCTTGTGGAGTTTTCGTAGGCTGCTATATAGACGGGGTGTGGCGGCAATTCAAAACTGAGAAAAAGGAAGAAGTCCACGAAAGTTCTAGAAGGAATCTTCTAGAATATGAGGTGGCATCCATATGGTTGGGATCTTACTCGCCTCTCTAATTTGGTGGGATTATCCTGATCTCTTTAACCATCTCTCTTTCTCCTATATAATGATGAATTTCTTATGGAAAAGGTGAAGCAAAATAATTAAGCAAGAGAAACTAAGGAATGATTAAGATTGAATAGGCTGAGAATTGTGTGAGGAATTCTATTGTTGATGCTTGAAGGCTTCATTTCAGTCGATCAAGTTATTGTGGATCATCTTCATGCAAGCTTGGAGAAAGTGCATGTATTAGAGCAAAGGGCCACCAAAAGGGAACTTGATGACATCAAGGCTGTTTGGTTGTATCTTCCACTTTTACTTAATATAATACAGTGGGATGTTTCTTTCCCATAAAATCATTCTCATTTTATTGCACGACTCCTTGATCACATGCATATGTTTTCATTGAATATACCATTGTTGCTTTCACTTTGGTGGGTTTGTGTTCTATTGCAAGATCAATATCACAAGAGCACCAGAGCGAAGTAGGAACAACAACGACATAAAGGAAGTGATATTCAAAGGTATGTCATCCATCTTTTCTTTGATAGTAGATTCAATGATTAGAGCCTAGGGAAAGCATCATGTCCTGTCTTGTTTTGTTCTAGATCTAGGTGGATCTAGGGAGATCAGTTTATGTCCGCATTTATTGATATATCCAATAACAAAATTGGCGACTCCACTAGGGAACAACCTGTTTTTGGTTTTTGCTGTCCATTTTCCCTTAGCCTATCTTTTTTCATTATGTTTCAGTCTCTGAGTCTGTAAGGGATCAATCCAGACTCTCTGGCCCTAAAAGTTTCCCTAGTTCCTTTAATCTCTTTCCAATTTTCTTGTGTTTACATACGTTTCTGCATTGTATTCTCTATGCCACCTGCGAAAACTTTAGATTGTCGCACCCGGACTATTTAGGCCAGTGCAGACTTTCCGCACGCTACCCATTGCTAGCCTGCGAAAACTGTTGATTTCTGCACTATAACCTAATGTTGGCCTGCGACGGTGTCTGTAATTTTTTTTGGATTGGGTCTTGTTGTCTGTTGATGCCCAATTTTGTATTAATCACCTGGGAGGAGATTTTGAGGTCAATATTTGATTGATTGCTGAGTTTAAGACTTGCTTTTTGATTGGTTTTCAAAGATTGCGAATCTAAGTGCTTGATTGATTAAAAGTCTTTCATCTGAGTGCTTGATTGAGTGAAGTTTTGGATTATTTTTGTTGCATTGCTTGTTGATTTGAAAGCCATTATTTGTTTGCATTTGTTAAACATTTTATTGCCACCTTTGTTTTTATCTTCATTGAAAGTTTTATTTGGGTATCTTGTTGAGTGTATATTTTCATTGATTACATTTCCTTTCTTCAAAGTATACCTCTGATCTGGTTCCGGAAAGGAAGACTTAGAGATATCTATTCTTTGTAATCATTCATAAGGAAAAATATTTGCATTCAAAACTGTTAAAGAGAATGAATTCATAGCTTATGGTTGTTTGGAATTATATTCATTCAAGAAAAAAAGGCACTGTACTTCGTAGCTTTCGGGATTTCGGAAGAATACTTTCTCCCTACTGTAGATAGATTTCATTGAACAAAAAATTGCGTCATTCATCTCTATTTTCATATTATTGGGTCAAGGTCTCATACAACATTGGTTTCATTTCCGTCTCCCTCTTGAGTAAACAACAACCTCTAAAAACATTGCGTAATTTTAAAATTTAATTAATGACTTTTATTTTCTAGGGATCTTTTACACCAACATTAGCTAGGTTAGTGCTTTGGAATAGGTTGTGAGACACACTCTCCAAAGAATAAAACACACAATAGCATCTTGTGATAGGGAGTGGTCAAATCCATTTGCAACGTTTTGTCCTGGGAAGCCCTTCTAACACAAGGGTCAATCACGAGTTCGCATTGAGACTGATAGAGTTACTCACCCTGCTTTGTTGCTCTTGGTGTAGAGATTGCGCATATTATGGGGGTTGCTTGAAGGTATACCCACAATGATGAGTGGAAGCCTTTCCAGTTGATTTCAGGCTAGATACCCTGCCTTTGTGTGTGGATCATACTGTCCACTGTTTCCCCAGGCATCACTGATGTTCTTGGTAACTTTAGCAGCCTATCTTTTTGGGGTCTTACACGAGGTGACTGTGGAGGGGCAAGTCTTCATGGTACCTGGAATCGACGTTGGTGAGACTCACTCGGGCTCCTTGGAGGGTATACCCACGATTATGTGTGGGAGCTTGCACCAGAGTGTAAGTCCATTAAGTAGGTCGTCAACGTAACTTTTCCACCCGCTCTATCCTAGCCCCTTCTTGTCTTGACTTCATGACGTTGGATTTCATCACGAACTAGTGACTTCGAAATAAGAAGGTTTGTTTGCCTAGTTTGATCTCCAAATTTGATTAGCGAGTGTTGTTTGTTTTCATAGTTGGCCATAGATTTTTTTCGTAAATTTTTTGGCTTGGCCAACATTGACCCTCCACGCCATTCGCGTAGGGTACAAAAACTTCCTCTGGAAAATATGGAAGATTCTCTCCCTCTACCCCCTCATTCACCGGAGGGCTCTCCTCAATAGAGGGAGGTCTAGGACACTGTAACCTCACAAGAGGAAGGTTCCTCCTCTTTAGAAAGTTTCCAAACTATTTCTGATTCTCTAGGGGCTTTTCGCATTCCTCCTAGATACGAGAGACGTATTCTTTGGCTGAATTCATCCAGAGAACTTGTTGTTGACACTTCTGGAATACCGTTCGGACCCCATTCAGGCCCTGGAGTCGGGGATCCCCTTTGGACTACCAACATATTTAGAAGTCCGCCTCGCACGATGCAGGACCTTTACGGCTCAGGGGCAGGTGTTGATACACTTGTTGTATCAAAATTTCTCGAAACGTCTTTTACCTACATGATACCTTTGGATCATTTTGCTAGTACGACTAGCAATACCACCGTCGTTTCAGACACACAGTCGGTTGGTCCTAGCTTGAATTTTTCCCTCCAGATGGCCCATTCCACTATAGTCCCATAGGCTACGACTATTCCTACCGGGAACATGGTGGTCAACCAAGCTCCCATTGGTACACCACTCTCATCTAGACCTATCTCGTCACTTCCTTCTGGGTATAATGCTTTGAATACTTCTATTCCCATCTCTACCCAGGTTCCATCCAAAGGTTCTGGACTTTTTGTCCCTCTTGACAATGCTGCTAGTTTCGTTCCTACAACTTCCTAGGTTCTCTCTGGAGGGTCTTATCCACCTTTTCTTGGTGGATCTGGCCCTATTGGATCCACTACAGTTGGGGCAACACACCATTCGTTTGCTTCTGGTTATCAGATTCCCATTGGAGGGAAATCTCATGCTGGGGGGCAACCTCAATTTGGGGGCCAAACTCAAGTTGGAGCACCACCTCCATTTGGAGGACAACCTCAAATTGGAGCTTATAACTCACAGTATGGACCGAATACGTCGGACTTACTAGCCCACCTTTGGAACCTTCGCGTCCAAGGAAACCCGCAATCCTCTGGGGGAAACCTTCTCAAGATAACTTTTTTGTGCCCCCTAACTATGGTCAGCCATATCCGGGTTCTTTGAATCTCGCTTGGGGTCTGAATGCTCAGTCCAGCGTCCCTTTTCAAGGGAACATCCCTAATCAATCCAACCCTATGGTCTACATGCCTCCGAATCCTCCACGTCAGAATCTTTTAGGACTTTCTACTTACATGCAGATTGCTTATGGTCCTACTGGTATACCGACGAGAGTTCCTCCCCAAAGTCACTAGTATCCTCAAGTGAATCGACAGTTGCCTTTTTTAGACACTTTGGACTTACCTGACTTGTTTTTTTATCTTGAATGATGCTATCTTACATTCTTCCCATTGGCCTGTCATACCAACCAAGCTACCGTCCGACATCCCCAAATTCGACGGTAAACCGAGAGAATACCTAAACAATCATGTTATGTCTTTCCACCTTTGGTGTTCATCCAATTCATTGATGGATGACTCCATTCGATTACAACTCTTTCAGCGAACCCTCACAGGTTCAACCACAAAGTGGTATATAGAACTGTTGTGAGGCTTCTTTAACGATTTTAATACCCTAGCCATGGCTCTCCTCACATATTACCAATTGCCAATTCGTTACGAGACACGAACTGAGATTTTGAGTTCTTTTAAGCAATCTTCATCCATTCATATTTCTGATCACATCCATGAGTGGAGAAGACGACGACGTTTGATCAAGATCTATCTTCCTGACCAGTTATTGGCTGAATGGTTCACTAAATCATTCATTAATAAAATTGCCCGTGATATTTCCATGGGTTGAGTTGTCACTGAAGAGCAGGTGATTAGTCACGCTTAGTATCTAGACCTCGTTTATTCGCAAACGGACACACTTTACGACTTGATCCCTGACGCTCCTCGTCCTTCTACCACAACTACCTCAACGACCCCATCAACTTCACATGCTACTGATGGTGTGATTGGAACTTTCCATGCTCAACCTCAATCAGCTCATGCCTCTCACACCACTCCCAAATCTAATGCTTCTAATGTTCAACATGCTCCGACTCCTACTCCTTCCCTCGACAAAACTTCAGAAGTTAATGTCGTTCAATCTACTTCTGTCAGTAAAAATAAATCTAAAAAGGGAAAGGGTAAGAACAAGGAGGATACAAATAATAATCCACAATCCGACAAGACCAAGACACAACCTGTTGATGACAAGGATAAACACAAACCTCGATATCCTTGCCTTATCTGTGGTGATGATCACTACACGAAGGATTTTCCAAGACACGCTGAGGTCACTAATTTCCTTCAGGGGACCGGGAAATCTCCTACACCTCCCATTTTGTCCGAACCATTCCCTTCTCAACATCAGGCTCAATTGGTCATACATGACCAACCTTCTCCTTCCACCACTTCGTATGTCCTTATGTGTACTGGTGATTCAAAAAATAATGACATTGCACTTACTACTCAGGTCAAAGATTACTCTCCTTCTAAGGAGAAAGTACATGATATGCCACCTTCATTGGTTCAACTGCTTCCTTCAACTCCACCTCCCAATGGTCCTCTTCATCTCGAACGACCGTGCCCTGATACAGTTCTCCACCCTCCTCCAAAGGGCGTTGTTTGAAAGTATGCTTTTAAACCTCATGCACATGCTGCTCAGAACTACAGTATTGTAGAGGATCTTGCGCAAGCACCCTTCGCGATGTGAGCTCTCGAAGTCCTTCAAAGCTGTCCCACTCAACGAAAGGTGTTGTTAAAGGCCATCAGTGGAATTGATCCCATGGATACGAATTTGATAATCTTTGACTTGGAAGATCACATTCCAAGGCTGCCCCCTCATCTAGCATTTCAGATTCAAGTTGTTGTCGAGAACAAGAATATCTGTAGAATCTTAATTGACGAGGGCACCTCGATGTGCGTTATGTATGTTACCTGTTGGAAAGCCATTGGTTCTCCTCCCCTCACCGAATCACACAACACACTTAAGCCTTCAATGTTTCTGGTTTTAAACCCTATGGTGTACTCCCTTCGTTGCCTATTACATTGGAAGGCATATCGATCAATGTCAAGGTTGAGGTCTTTGATGCACCTCTCGATTATAACCTCTTACTTGTTCTTAGCTGGATTGATTACATGCGAACAATTGTTTCTACCCTTTTCTGTGTTTTACGTTTCCCACACTAAGGAAAGGTCATTACGGTAGATCAGTTGGCCTTTTTAAACTCTGATTCTCATACTAGCAACATACCCTTTATTTCCAAAACACCTCTTGGGTATGAGAATGTCGGTGTGGGTCTTCTAAAAGATTCAACTTTGATGGGTACGTTACCAATCCCACCACCCAATATTCCACCTCCTTTTGTCGCCTCAATCAACATGATTTCCACCTTTGTTCGTGAAATCCCTGCATCCCATGACCCATGGATAGTACCTGACCCCGATGATTATCTTCACTATGGCGATCAAATGCCTTTAAGTCCATTTGAATCCTCTTATCAAGCCATTCAATCAACAACTTCTTCTACTCCTTCTCTCTATGATTCATCTCCTGATCCATTTCGTGTAGTCTTTCCTATCGACGAGATGATTATGTGAGTTATGTCTATGAAAGACACACCCTTGGATGATGGACATCATCGTTCCATTCTCTTCCTAGAAGAACACACCATAGAGAGTTACCAACAGATTTTGACTCCGTCGACCATTGTTGTCATCACCTTTGTTCCCGAGTCAACACACGATGTGCTATATGAAGGGAACTTGTGTAAGATTTCACTCACCATTCCTCTTGACATATCCATTAAACCTAGAGTTGTTGAAAATGTTCACATTGGAGCTTTGTGTTCCACTGATGAAGTCGTCACTTATAAGTCCCCCTTTCAAGAATTTCATGACGTTTTCACATGGAGCTATGAAGAGATGTTGGGTATTGACCCCGATATCGTTGTGCATGAAATTAAGACATACCCGGATGCAAACCCGTCCGGCAAAGGCTTCTCTCGGTCCACCCTCGTAAAGTCGCTGCTATCAAGCTTGAGGTTGAGAAACTTCTTAAAGCTGGCTTTATCTATCCCATGGCTTTAACCTATTGGGTATCCAATCTAGTTTCGGTCAATAAGAAACAAGGAACGATCTGTGTATGCGTCGATTATAGGGATATCAATAAAGCTTGTCCTAAGGACAATTATCCAACCCCTTTCGTTGATCAAATCGTCAACGATTGCGCCGTGAGTGAAATCTTCTCCCTAATGGACGGTTTCTCCAGCTATAATCAGATTAATATTTTACCCGTGGATCAACACAAAACTGCTTTCATTTGTCCTTGGAGTACCTTTTCTTACCAAAAACTCCCTTTTGGTTTGAAGAGTGTTGGTGTGACTTTTCAACGTGCTATGTCTTATGATTTTCACAATATCAAGCACATTGTACAACCATACATGATGACCTACCGACGCATTCCATGCGTCGTCGAGACCACTTGGCACATCTTCGAACCATTTTCCTTCACTGTCATTTCTATCGTATACGTTTGAACCCACACAAATGTGTTTTTTGTGTGGAGTCCGACTGACTTCTAGGATCTATTGTGTCACTACATGGAATCATGGTTGATGCTTTGAAGGTTGAGGCTATCCTTAATCTACCTCCTCCTTCCACCCTACACCAGCTTCAAAGTTTGCAAGGGAAGGAATTTTTTTTACCTCGCTTAATCCCCAATTACGCTGAGCTAATGTTAGTATTTACTCGATTGTTGAAGAAAGGATACAAGTTCGTATGGGACGATATTGCTAACAGGGCCTTCGAAACTCTGAAACTTGCCTTAACCCATACACCATTGCTTTTTCCTCCGGACTATAGTCGAGACTATTTCCTTTACCTCGCTACTTTAGACTTTACCATTGCCATGGTTTTAGTCCAAGAAGATGATTCGCACGACGAACATGTAATTTACTATTTGAGTCAGAGTCTCACAACCACCGAAGCCAAATATCTACATGTGGAGAAACTGGCCTTGGCAGCTGTTCAAGTTGTCTAACGTTTTCCTTACTACATTCTCTTACGCAAGACCACTGTTATATCTGATTGCAACCCTATGCAACATATCCTTACGCGCCAGTTTCTCTGGTGCAAGTACTCCAAATGGATAGTGATTCTCCAGGAGTTCGACTTAGAGTTTGAATGCGCTAAGTATAAGAAATATTTGGTTTTCGCCGAGTTGATATGTAACCTTCCCTTCGCTATGATCGAAAATGTGGCAGAGGATTCTTTACTTGACGAATCCCTTTTTCTGATCAGTTCTGATGACATTTGGTATGGAGATATTATCATTTATCTCCAGACTCAAACTTTCAGGCATGACCTTTCCAGTACAGACCGTTGTCGGATCCGGTATCAAGCCCGTCAATACATAATTCTCGGTGACACTCTTTACCGTCGGGGTGTTGACTCTATTTTCCGACAATGTCTCACCTATGATGAGGTTGAGAAAGCTTTGAATGACTACCACTCCGAAGCATGTGGTGGTCATATGTCTGGGTATGCCACTGCCCAAAAGATCTTACGAGCTGGGTAGTTCTGGCCTTCTTTGTTTAAAGATTGTATTACTGCCGTCCAGAAATGCCATGCTTGTCAAACGTATAATAACAAGATAAGATCTCATCCCACTCCTTTAAACTTGTAGTTTTCATTGGTCCTTTTGTGAAAAGGGGCATTGACTTCATGACATGTAACCCTCACTCGGCCGGGGGGCATGGATACATCATTGTAGTTGTAGATTATTTTACTAAGTGGCCCGAGGCGATGCTTACATTAGATAACACCGGAAAAAATGCAACCTTGTTCATATTCAATCATATCATCACTCGATTTGGCATCCCACAAGCTATCGTTACCGAGCACGGTAGCCATTTTCAAAATTTTATGATGTCTGAGCTTACTGAAAAGTTGGGTCTTCGGCATGAAAACTCAACCCCCTATTACTCGCAGGCCAATGGCCAGGTTGAAGCGATAAACAAAGTTCTCATCACTATGCTTCGACAGATAATAGGAATTCACAAGATAAGTTGGCACACGATGTTGTTTTCAACATTATGGGTCTATCGAACATTCGTGAAGTCTGCCACGGGATTTACACTCTTCCAATTAGTGTATGGTATTGAAGCTGTCCTGCCAATTGAATGTGAGATACCATCTTTGAAGCTAGTCGTTGAACTTCTCCCAAACACCTCTGTTGAGGAGGAACGTCTATTGTATTTAATGCAATTAGATGAAACCCATCGTGATGCCATCCTGGTTATTGAAACTCAAAAGAAATGTGTCAAAGCCCAATACGACAAGCATGTCAAGCCACACGTTTTCTCTGAAGGTGATCTACTTCTCCTCTACGAACATGATCGTGATTTACTAGGAGCCGGAAAATTCGAGGCTATGTGGCGAGGCCCTTATATAGTCAAACGAGTGTTGGAGAAGGGAGCTTATGAGTTAGTAGATTATGATGGCATTCCTTTGAGTGAACCCAGAAATGGGCTTTACTTAAAGAAGTACTATGCTTAGATCATCTTTGCATGAGTGCTTGTATTTTTATTGTATCATACTATTGTGTGCTTTTTCGTTATTTGGTTTCCACCCCCAGCTGCTTACCTTGCGTTGTGATTGGTTTCCAGATGTCAGTGTCTTTGCTACCCTACATTGGCTTCGCCGATGGTGCTAGTCGTAGTACTCAAAACTTAGCATTTGCTACTTGGGAAATCTATGCACCTACGAATGAGTTAATTAGTCTACATGGTGTGTGCCTTGGTCGTGCAGCTAACAATATTGCAGAATATAGTGCAATCATCGAATTGTTGACCGATGCTATTTCACTTGGAATCCGTCACCTTGTTGTACGACTTGAGTCACACTTAGTGGTACTACAGTTAGGTAATTTCTATGCTATCCGGAGTCCTACTTTGTTAAGGGTATATTTGCGAATCCGCCTCTTCGAACGTCATTTCGATTACATTGAGTATCAACATATTCCTAGATGTCTAAATACATTAACATATGCATTATCTAATTATGTGTTAGACAAACATTTGAGACACATGTAAATCCAACCACAATTCACATTAAATCAAGTAAGCCGATAGAAGCCTCAGGTATATATATAATGATAAAAGTGTTTTACAAAAAGGTGTTTTCGTCCAAAGACCAAAAATCTCAAAATGAGAAGCACTTGGCTTCATATACAAAATAGCATCAAGGATGCTGCTCACGGTAGCACACTACTGCCCGTGCTACCCTACGAAGTAGTCGACTAAGTGAACCAGATACGCCCACAGTATGGCGCTGATAATGTCTTAGAATCTCATCGATAGAGATATCTGGGATATCTGTTGTCATTCCCTCCAGGTTCTACTCGACCACCTCATAGTCACTAGCATCCCATCCTGCTACCACGACTGCTTCCCCTCCTCTCTGGATAGGGGATGTACCCGGAGGCTGGTGCGACCCTACATCTTCATTGTCAAAAAAGTTTTGATTAGTCATTGGATTGAAAACACAAAAAACATTTTATATTTCAAAATTCACAAAAACATTATAAACGACAAAATGTATTTCTTACCTAAGTCTCCCCATTGAAATCCCTCAGGTAGAACCAAGTCTAGGTCGCCTCTGAAATCCAAACTGGCATATGCGTAATCGTCTACCATCAGAAGTTGAGGCCTCAACCAATCAAAAAATACATCAGTATACTTCACATTGGTGCCGGTCACATGCCGGGCCATGAGGTCACACCACCTCTTCATCCTTGGATCTCATGGGGCTGGTATGCCCCACTCTACTTGTAAACGTAAATGGGGGATCCTCTCTAGGAAGAAAGACACTAAGATAGACCCGTATCCAAATTTTTTCAGGTCCCCTTTCTTGCACTTTATCAGTTGTGTCTTCATGCTACGAAGAACAACGTCACACTAGTTGAATACCCGAGGCTCCATGCACTCCACGACATATTGAAAATAAGTCTGGAGAGCCATGTGAGGAGATTCACTCCCCGCCATACGTGCAATCGTAAAAATAATGGTCCGTAGGGGTAAATCCCAGACACCCCTAATGGCAACTTTGCCTTTGCGTCTCTCGGCCTCGGGATCATAGTATCTGCGGACATACTCGCTCATTGGTAGACCACTTCCTCTGCCTCTTGTTAAAGTCACATTGTCCCCACGACGAGATAACCCCGTCAAGAAATAGATATTCTCGATATCTGAGGAAAGTACGTGGGCACCCACATGAAACACCTGCTGGTCCACTTCCCACATGTGGACTAGATACTCCAACAACCTCAGTTGGGCCCTCATGTCCTGGATTTTAAAGAATTTCAGTAACCCACACTGTTGGAGGGAATTTACAGTGCCCGGATCATTCAAGGCAATGTAATCATCATCTTCATATTCCCTCTCCCTCCACTCCAACATTTTAATGATCAAAAACCTGCATAGGGACAATAAAGGGAAGTTAACATCCTCATTTGCTTCTTTGAAAAGTTTCTATTGGCTAAACGCATGTAAAGAAATGTTGATTTTTGATCACCGCAGGTGGAGTATTACATGCAGTGCGAAACTTCCGCAGGTGAACCACAGGCCACCTGCGGCAGCCCCAACGCGCATCTACTGGCTTAAAATTCAACTCAAAAAGCCATTTTCAACCAATAAAAATGAAATTAATCCAATTGAAGGCAAGAGGACAAGGAGATTACCATTTTGGCTGAAGCTGTTCGTTGAATGGTCACTCGTGCCTCCCGCAATCGACTGTCAAAGTCTGAGGTAAAAATAGGGTTTCTAGGCAAGTTTTGGGCAAAATACAAATGAAATAGTAAAAAAGAGATTTTACCTATATTTATTTCAGTTTTTACTTTTTCTATTAATATTTCATTTTATTTTATGCATTTTCTCCAAAACCTAAAGGTCTAATGGTCTCGTGAGTATTTTGTTTTCTTGCAGATGGAAGAACTAGGATCCTGAACATTGAAATGCAAATATTTTTCTTGATTTGTTTTTCTATTTGTCACATGTACAAGTATTTTTTTAAGGTTTTTCAGAAAAATCTCAAGCTTAGTCTTTGTTCATTCTCATGCTCGAAAATCGATGAGAATGCAACCGAGTATACTTTTGTCGTCTCTTCGTACTCGTCATGGTAACACGAAAAAACGAAACTCATGGAGTATCTTTTAAGCTCTTTTCACACTCCATAAAAACGAAAAGATTGCCGAGCGACCTTGTTCTTTTCACTCTCATAAAAGTATTTGAAGAAAACGTTTGATGCGCAATATTTTTATCACTTTTTCGGTCTCATCAAACTACTTTACGAAAAAGGAACCGAGAGAATTCTCTTCAAGTGTTTTTCAGGCTCTCTAAACATGAAAAACCCTCGAGTTTTCTATCTTTGGACTCGTTAAACAAACATCGAAAGACCCATATGGGATTGAACCACTCCTTCTTAGGGTTCGTTAAACATACTCCGAGGGAATCGTCCGAAAGATGAGCTTACATCAACAAGCATATGTTATCCTCCTCAAGCTTGCGTAAAAATAAAAAGGTACTCGCCAGAAATGGTGGGAGAAAATTTGGGAAAGAAATGTGTCTCAGTATTTGTGTCAGTGGCAGTAATAGTCACTCTTGAACATGACATGCCCTTTATCATTATATCTGGCTTGGGAAATCCATTTGCCTCTCGTCTAACCTTCTACAAGTTCATATCTTGGGTCGTCCTTGAGTCAATGCTGCCAAGACCATTGTCACATCGTTCATATGTTCAAGAGAAGTCCAAACAAGCCCTCTATCGAGTCGGCCATCTACAGTTATCAATTCCTACCGTGTCGGCCTTCCCTGTGTAAGTTTCAAATTGTCTTCATACTTTGATCTACCCTAAATTTGTTACTTATTTTGTGTCATTGATGGGGGATACATCAAGGCCCTCTCGTGATGGGTATTTTTTTGTCGACTTTAGCTCATTATCCAGGAACAAGACTTAGAAATCAATTACTACCTTATAACTTGCATACATCAATGGCAGGTTTCTTTGCTTTCGACAATGGGTTCACATCATTGACCCCTGATTGAGATATTTTGTCGAGTGCTTGACTTCAGCTCATTTATTCGCATTCAATGGATTGTACCAGGGTACTTTGGGAGTCATTAACATCAATGGTGATTTCCCTCGCACTTGTTAATAGTTTTCACTAATGACCGGTAATCAAGTGGTTTCTACCATGTTCGACTTCAACACCTGTAATCACATGGCTAGATTCGTACTTATGGACGACGGGATTGAAGACCCTAGATCTCATTATTATGGTCCAGGTTGCGATGGAATATTTATGATTTGTATTGACACATAGATTCACTTTGTATGTCTCGTGGCTATGTCCAAATTTGAGTTTTCTAGAGCATAGATCCACAATGTATTCCTGGTGGCTATGTAGAATCTTGGTGACATGGATGCCCAGTGTATAATCAATGGTCGTGACTCACATTTATGGTGTAAATCATTTGTAGTCTGAGCATGGGAATGCCTACCTCATAAATGGTATGATGTTATGCAGATTCTTAATTGTTTGCAAGTTCCCGATTGGTGTGCTCCTTGTTTCTGACACACACACACACACACACACACACACACGTTCTACGAAGTATTTCGACTGTCACAAATTCCAACCTCATACTTTGAGGGGCATTCTGTTACACATTATTTTGGTCACCCTGGTGATGTGTCTACAAGCATGTATTCAACGTCTCAAAAGGATCGTTCTCATTAGAAAAGTAACTGGTTTCCTACTCTACAAGACTTGTTTTTAGAAGGACGTCGTAGGCTGGGAGTACCACACAGTGAGAAAATGCCTGATTTTTGTAAGCTTCTCTAAACCTAGCATGTGGAGTTTCCACAGGCTGCTATATAGATAGGGTGCGGTGGTGTTTCAAAACTGAGAAAACGAAAGAAGTTCACGAAAGTTCTAGAATGAATCTTCTAGAATATGAGGTGGCATCCGTATGGTTGGGATCCTACTCGCCTCTCTAATTTGGTGGGATTATCCTTTTCTCTTTAACTATCTCTCTTTCTCCTATATAATGATGGATTTCTCATGGAAAAGGTGAAGCAAAAGAATTAAGCAAGAGCAGGTAAGGAATGATTAAGATTGAATAGGATGAGAATTGTGTGAGGAATTCTACTACTGATGCTTGAAAGCTTCATTTTAGTCCATCAAGTTATTGTGGATCATCTTCATGCAAGTCTGGAGCAAGTGTGTGTATTAGAGCAAAGGGCCACCAGAAGGGAACTTGATGACATCAAGGTTGTTTGGTTGTATCTTCCACTTTTACTTAATATAATACAGTGGCATCTTTCTTTCCCATAAAATCATTCTCATTTTATTGCATGACTCCTTGATCACATGCATAGGTTCTCATTGAATATACCATTGTTGCTTTCACTTTGGTTGGTTTGTGTTCTATTGTAGGATCAATATCACAAGAGCACTGGAGCGAAGTAGGAACAACAAAGACCTAAGGAAGTGATATTCAAAGGTATGTCATCCATATTTTCTTTAATAGTAGATTCAATGATTGGAGCCTAGGGAAAGCGTCATGTCCTGTCTTATTTTGTTCTAGATCTAGGTGGATCTAGGGAGATCAGTTTATGTCCGCATTTACTGATATATCCAATAACAAAAAGTCTCATCATAGTCAACTCCCTCTACTTGTGAGAACCCTTTGGCTACAAATCTCTCTTTGTATTTCTAGATGCTTCCATCAGTTGCATGCTTGATTTTATAAATCCATTTGGAAGTCACTATAGACTTTCCCTCTGGTCTTGGAACAATATCCCATATATCATTTTTCAATATAGATTGATATTATTCTTTCATGGCATCTTGCCATACTTGTTCACCTGAAGCTTCTCCATGACAAGATGGCTTTGAGTCAATGATGTGGGTCATGGCTAAAAGGTAAATTGAGAGTATCTTTGGTCTCTTGCTCTCTCTGGTTGTTCCTTGAGGGGTTTTATGTCCCTCCGCTTCCTGTAGAGTTTTCCGTGCCCAAGAAGGCCTTTTATGTCCAACTGTAGTATCTATGGGCATGTTAATTGGAGAAACTGTATCGGTTAGAGCAACCTGATCAACTGGAGAAACTCGATCAACCAAAATAATGTTTGTCTCCCTCTGAAATGCTGAAGGGGGAGAAGGCATTGTCTCACCATCAATTTCCATCTGTGATTCTTTAGATCTTTGGAAGGCTACTTCTTCTTCAAAAGTAACATCTCTGCTTATTTCAATTTTTCTTTGACCAGGAATGTAGATTTGATATGCCTTTGAGGATTCACTGTATCATACAAATGTGCCCTTTCTCCCTGAAGGTTCTAGCTTGGATATCTTCTCTTTGGGTACATGAAAATATACTGGACACCCAAATATTCTGAAGTGTCCACTCTCAAGCTTCACTCCGGTGAATGCTTCTTTTGGAGTAATGTTCTTCAAGATTTGATGGGGAATTCTGTTTTGAACATACACTGTTGTCATACATGTGTCTACCCATAGAGTCATAGGTAGACTCTCATCACGTATCATTGTTTTGGTTGCCTCGATGATAGTTCTGTTTTTCCTCTATGCAACCCCATTTTGTTAAGGGTTGTTCACCTATACTTTTTGCCATACTTGTTCACTTGAAGCTTCTCCATGACAAGAAGGATCTGAGTAATTGATGTGGGTCATGGCTGAAAGGTAGCTTGAGAATCTCTTTGGTCTCTTACTCTCTTTGGTTAATCCTTGAGTGGATTTATGTCCCTCTGCTTCCTATAGAGTTTTTCAGGCCCAAGCAGGCATTTTATGTCCAACTGTAATATCTATGGGCATGTTAATTGGAGCAATTGGATCGACTAGAACAACTGGATCAACTGGAGCAACTGGATCAACTAGAATAATGTTTGTCTCCCTCTGAACTGCTGAAGGGGGAGAAGGCATTGTCTCACCATCAATTTCCATATGAGATTCTCTAGATCTTTGGAAGGCTACTTATTCTTCAAAAGTAACATCTCTGCTTATTTCAATTTGTCTTTGGCCGGAAATGTAGATTCGATATACCTTTGAGGATTCACCATATCCTACAAATGTTCCCTTTATCCCCGAAGGTTCTAGCTTAGATCTCTTATCTTTGGGTACATGAAAATATACTGGACACCCAAATATTCTGAAGTGTCCAATCTCAGGCTTCATTCCGGTGAAGGCTTCTTTTGGAGTAATGTTCTTCAAGATCTGATGGGGACATCTGTTTTGAACATACACTGCTTTCATACATGCTTCTGTCCATAGAGTCATAGGTAGACTCTGATCATGTATCATTGCTTTGGTTGACTTGATGATAGTTCTGTTTTTCCTCTCTGCAACCCCATTTTGTTGAGGGTTGTATGGAACTATGAACTCCCTCTTGATCCCTGCTTCAATATAGAAGTTGCTGAAATCTTTGGAGGTGTATTCTCCTCCATTATTTGACCTTAGTACCTTGATCTTTCTTCTGGTCAGGTTCTCAACATGAGCTTTCAATTCTTGAAATTTTGCAAGGACTTCATCATTGTTCTTCAGGAAGTAAATCCAAGTTTTCCGAGAGTGATCATCTATGAAGAGTACATAGTATAAGTACCCATTCAGAGATGAAAAAGTCATTGGCCCACACACATCCTAATGTATCAAGTCCAAGATTTCCTTGGATCTATTGTCACTGCTTGTGAAGGATCCTTTAACATTTTTGCAAAGAGCACAACCTTTGCAAACACCCTTATGCTAAATCTGTATCTCTAGAAGACCTGTTACATTTTCCCTAATGAATGTGAGCAAGTCTTCTATGCCATAGCTCACTTAAGTTGATAGTGTCATGTAGCAGAGCCTGGACTGGCTTGATGGTTAATCTGTACAAGTTGTTTTCTCAGACACAAATTAACTTGGAATAATTTATATGAGAGTTTTTGTTCCATGCAAGAACTCTTCCTTCTGAGAAGTCAACCATGTAGCCTTTGTCTTCCAAGTCAGAAATGGAGACAAGGTTCCTCTTCATTCCGGGTACATATAGTACTTCTTTTAATTGAAGCTGCATATCTGAATCTAGTTGGAAGGTATAAGTTACAACCCCTCTCACATTATATCTGGCATCATCTCCAATGACAACATGTAGATGTGTCTCTTTCTCAACAAAATTTGTTAGGTGATCTCTAAGATCGGTCATGTGCTTGGAGGCACCAATGCCAATGAACCAAGTATTATCATTGGTAGGGACCATACATGGGAGTGTTGAGATGTTGATATCTTCATCTGCTTGAGGTCTTGTCTTCCTGGAAGCAAGTTTACTTGAACCATCAAGCTTGTCTTCCATCATGATTTTGTTCATTTTAATTTTGTATTCTTCACAAACCCTTGTCAACTAGGCTAGAAAACCTAACGGCTAGGCTAGGCTAGCACTTTTAGGTTTTTTTACACTTATGACTGCCAACAATAAGCCTTTGAAAGATAGGATAGCATTGGTGAGATGAATAGCTCCTTCAAGAGTTGTAGAAACCCTAATTCTGAATTTTTCTGCAGAAATTAGTGAAACCCTAGGGCCAAAAAGTCAAAATGCTCGGAATTACAATCTGAGACTTGTTGGAGGTGCGCTGAAGGAGGTTGTACTCACCTATGCTATTTTTATTCCCAACATCCAAGTGCCAAGTGCTATGTTCACCTAAGGAGAAGGCCACCACAATGTTTGAGTTCTGTCTCAGATATGAACCACACACCCATCTCAGGGGCTCTCTCTCAGGTCTGTGTCCTGGAGTTTGTCTCATGCACCTGTAATCATCCACACTCCCTCTCATCTAGGGAGGCATTTTCCACCGGGCCAAGTCTCTCACGGAAATACTCGAACTTTGTCTTGGGAAGCGGTTTGGCGAAGATATCAGTGATCTGCTCATGGGTAGGAAGATACTGCACGTGTACTATCTTCCTCTGCACCATGTCTCTGATATAGTGATATTTTATCTCGTTGTGTTTCGATTTGTCAATAAACATAGGGTTCTCAAATAGGTTCACACAACTTTGGTTATCACAATGAATAGTAGTAGGATCCATCTCATGATCGAATAAGTCAATCAGAATTTTGCGAATCCATACTGCTTCTGCTACACTCAATGCAATGTACTTTGCCTCTGCCGTACTCAATGTCACAGAGCTCTATTTATTGCTACACCAGGAAAGTATGGCAGACCCTATAGTGAAGCAAAAAAAGGAGGTGTTTTTCCTATCCACTGTGCTTCCTACCCAATTTGCATTGGTATATCCCTGCAGGCTCAAGTCTACACTAGAGGCATATCTTAGGCCATAAACAATTGTGCCTCGTAGGTATCTCAATACATGTTTTGCTGCTATCCAATGTGTTTGTCTCAGTTGGCTCATAAATTGGCTCAACAAATTCACTGCATAACATATATTCGGTCTGGTGTTAACTAGATACATCAGTGATCGAATCAACTGTTTGTATAAGTGTGGATCAATCTCTCCTGAATCAATATCACTCATCTTCTTCAAATCCATCACCATTGGTGTGGGCATGGATTTGCATTCTGTCATACCGAACCTTTTCAATATCTCCACGGTATATTTTCCTTGACTCAAGAAAATCTCATCTGTCCTCTACCATACTTCTAGTCCCAAGAAGTAGTGCATCAAGCATAAATCCTTCATTTGAAATTTAGCAGTCCATGCTTGTTTTCATTTAACAATGAGTCTCTCTGAACCGGTGAGGAAAAGGTCATCCACATATAGAACCAAGATCAAACACTCATTTCCATCAATGTGATAATATATGTTTGGATCAACATCACTTTTGCTGAAGCCCAAACTCATCATAAATCCATCCATTTTCTCATACCAAGCACGTGGTGCTTTATTTAGACCATATAGGGATTTATTCAACCTGCACACATGAGATATTTCGTTATGTATAACGAATCCTTCTGGTTGCTCAATATAAACTTCTTCCTCAATTTCACCATTGAGAAAGGTTGTCTTTTACATCCATCTGGTGTAGCTTCCAACCCATGGAAGCAACTAGTGCAATGATAGAACGGATGGAAGTGTATCGAGCTACTCGAGAAAAAGTATCGTCATAGTCAAGTCCCTCTACTTGTGAGAACCCTCTAGCTACAAATCTCGATTTTTATTTCTCGATGCTTCTATCAACTGCATGCTTGATTTTATAAATCCATTTGGAAGTCACTACAGACTTTCCCTCTGGTCTTGGAACAATATCCCATACATCATTTTTCAATATAGATTGATATTCTTTTGTCATGGAATCTTGCCATATTTGTTCACCTGAAGATTCTCCATGAAAAGATGGCTCTGAGTCAATGATGTGGGTCATGGTTGAAAGGTATCTTGATAATCTCTTCTGTCTCTTGCTTTCTTTGGTTGTTCCTTGAGGGGCTTTATGTCCCTCTGCTTCTTGTAGAGTTTGTCGGGCCCAAGCAGGCATTTTATGTCCAACTGTAATATCTCTGGGCATGTTAATTGAAGCAACTAGATAGACTGGAACAACTGGATCAACTGGATCAACTGGAAGAATGTTTGTCTCCCTCTGAATTGCTGAAGGGGGAGAAGGCATTGTCTCACCATAAATTTCCATATGAGATTCTCTAGATCTTTGGAAGGTTACTTCTTCTTCAAAAGTAACATCTCTGCTTATTTCATTTTGTCTTTGACCAGGAATGTAGCTTCGATATGCCTTTGAGGATTCACTGCATCCTACAAATGTGCCCTTTCTCCCTGAAGGTTCTAGCTTGTATCTCTTCTCTTTGGGTACATGAAAATATACCGGACACCCAAATATTCTGAAGTGTACAATCTCAGGCTTCACTCCGGTGAAGGCTTCTTCTAGAGTAATGTTCTTCAAGATCTGATGGGGACTTCTGTTTTGAACATACATTGCTATCATACATGCTTCTGCCCATAGAGTCATAGGTAGAATATGATCATGTATCATTTCTTTGGTTGCCTCGATGATAGTTAGGTTTTTCCTCTCTGCAACTCCATTTTGTTGAGGGTTGTAAGGAACTGTGAAATCCCTCTTAATCCCTGCTTCAATACAGAAGTTGTTGAAATCTTTGGAGGTGTATTCTTCTCCATTATCTGATCTTAGTACCTTGATCTTTCTTTCGGCCAGGTTCTCAACCTGAGCTTTGAATTCTTGAAATTTTGCAAGGACTCCATCCTTGTTCTTCAGGAAGTAAATCCAATTTTTCCGGTAGTGTTCATCTATGAAGAGTACATACTACAAGTACCCATTCAAAGATGCAATAATCAATGACCCACACACATCTAAATGTATCAAGTCCAAGATTTCCGTGGATATATTGTCACTGCTTGTGATGGATCCTTTAACATTTTTGCTAAGAGCACAACCTTTGCAAACACCTTTATGCTGAATCTGTATCTCTGGAAGACATGCTACCATTTTCCCTAGAGTTGGGAGAGATCTATAATGAATGTGAGAAAGTCTTCTATGCCATAGCTTACTTAAGCTGATAGTGTAGTGTAACAGGGCTTGGACTGGTTTGATGGTTAATCTGTACAAGTTGTTTTCTCAGATGCCAATTACCTTGGAAGAATTTATATGAGAGTCTTTGTGCCATGCAAGAACTCTTCCTTTTGAGAAGGTAACCTTGTATCCTTTGTCTTCCAAGGCAGAAATGGAGACAAGGTTCCTCTTCATTCCAGGTACATATAGTACTTCTTTTAATTGAAGCTGCATATATGAATCTAGTTGGAAGGTATAAGTTCCAACCCCTCTCACATTATATCTGGCATCATCTTCAAGGACAACATGTAGATGTGTCTCTTTCTCAACAAAATTTGTTAGGTGATCTCTAAGACCAGTCATGTGCCTGGAGACACCACTGTCAATTAACCAAGTATTATCATTGGTAGGGACCGTACCTGAGAGTGTTGAGATGTTGATGTCTTCATCTCCTTGAGGTCTTGTCTTCCTGTAACCGAGTTTGCTTGAACCATCAAGCTTGTCTTCCATCATGATTTTGTTCATTTTAATTTTGGATTCTTCACAAACCCTTGTCAACTAGGCTAGAAAATCTAACGGCTAGGCTAGGCCAACACTTTTAGGTTTTGTTGGACTTATGACTACCAAAAATAAGCCTTTTAAATATAGGATAGCATTGGTGAGCTGAATAGCTCCTTCAATAGTTGCAGAAACCCTAATTTTGAATTTTTTTTTGCAAAAATTAGCGAAACCCTAGGGAAAAAAAGTCAAAATGCTCGGAATTGCAATCTAAGACTTGCTGGAGGTGCGTTGAAGGAGGCCGTACTCACCTATGCCATTTTTATCCCCAACGTCCAAGTTCCAAGTGTTGAAACCTCTTAGAAAGGTAGGCGGTAATTTTTTTTTGGAAACCTTAGGAGTGCCATACGGTTTTTGCAGGAGAGAGAAGACGACTGAAAAATGTTTGTGCAATGGGTTCTTCAAGAACTATGCTTTGATAACATGTTGATTTTTCAATAGGCAAGGTTTAAGCATGAATTTCATTCCATTTTAGCATTTTACTTAAACCATAAATAATTTTGTTGCAACAACCAAGATCACAAGAAGAAACACCATGCACAAGCACACAAGAAGTATCTTGGGAAACCCCTCTCAACAAGGGAAGAATACCCAACCAATCCTTTTCTATATTCTTCAAGAGAAAGACCTCCACAACCAAGAAAACCTTGCACAAAAAGGGGTGTTCACAAACCCTAAAAGACTAGTGCCTAAGAGAGGTGCACACTTTCCCAAGAAGATGTACTTGCTGAAATTTGCAAACTCACACTTGAGATATGATTCCTCAATGGGGAATTTACCTTTACTTATATTAGACTGAACCTGTCAACATTATTGTCTATTGGCACAACAGGGCCGACCTCACTAACTCACAATATAACTAATAATTACCAGATTAATTATCTTTTACATTAATTATCTCTTACATTAAGGTGGGGCCAACCTGTACCCTTTACATTGCAATTAGGGTTACAGGTAAGTCTGACTCTTGAACAATATAGCAAGGGATTTCATACACCCACTAGTGCTCAACCACTAGGGGCACATCCATAGGGATGTCCATATCTCTATCTCACTGCGTCTCATAGGAGAACCACTCTCACTAGTGCTCAACCACTAGGATCACGTTCACTTGTGCTCATCCATAGGCACGTCCAACTCAACAAATCTTCTTTCCCACTACATTACACATGAAAGTCATCTGGAGTTCATCATCTTAACTCTTTGCTCAGAGGAGGATAATGCATCGTTTTCATTTGTATCTCATAACGATGCACCCAGCTCATGGGAATTCACACATTCACCTGTGCTCAGCCACAGACACGTCTAACTCAACAAATCTTCTTTCTCACTGCGTTACACAAGAGAATCATCTAGAGTTATTCTCAACTCTCTATAAGGAGGAGGCCAACACAACGTTCGAGTTTTGTCTCAAATAGGAACCACACACCCATCTTAGGGGCTCTCTCTCAGGTCTGTATCCTGGAGGATGTCTGACACAGCTGTCATCATCAACACCTATAAAATGCCACCCCTGTGCCAAGCCATGATACCACCAAGGAAATTCACTTAGCAGTGTTCCGAGTCTTTGATGATCTGGGGAGGTTACTCTCCTTGCCCCTCTGATACAAAAAAAGTTGCCACCTCCTACAGAGCTTTAGGTCTCTACATGTATATCAAGTTGTTTCTCAACTGGATTTCCTTTGCACAAGGGAGCCCCTTCTTTTCTCAACATTCCCTGAGTGACCTCCCCTTGCCAGTGTTAGTTTCTGTCCAGTAAGCATCAAGTTGCATCCCACCATTGCTCCAGTTCGAGAATCCGGGTCTTCTCTTTTCAGGGTGATCATCTACAACTCAAACAAAATTCCTATTTTCTTCCAGAAAGCTATTCTTTTTTTTCTCAATCAACACATCCATGATTCTTTGTTGCTCATATCTGAGCCTTTTTCCTGCTCCATCTTTCATTCTATTCTTCTATTTCTCGGTGAAAATCTCTGTTGTGGGGCTCTTATCCTATCAGATTACCCTCTTATGTCTTCCCTGTGCGTGTTATGTTTTTCCCTCCCCTATCTTGTTTTCCATCCCCTCGAGATATTTGCAACATAGTATAGACATAACCTCCAGTCCTCTCTTCGTAATCTAAAGGGGTGGTTCCATGGTACATTCCCCATCATTTATTCAATTGGACCTTCACTCTTTGTATGGGCCAACTGTCGTAGTCATTACTACTCAACCACCTCTACGACCTTCTCTTAATTGTCACGTGGTCTCCTCATCAGTTTGGTGTGCTGGTAGGTTAAGTTATTATGTTTGCAAACATAGATTAGCTTGATGTGCAAGCTTCCTGTGTTCTTCACGGATGCATCTCAACTCCACTTCACTCAACCATTCCATCAACCCCTCTACCTTATCAATTTCCTCTAGTGTATCATGGTTAGTACTTATAAAGGATATTCCCTCTTAGTCAATAGTTTGGTGTTTATATTAAATCAAAACACAATTACATGCCTCATATTGTTAACATATGAAGTTTGTGCATAATTATAGTCTTGGGAGAAAAGAGGGTGTTACACTAGTATTGGTAAAATCTATTATAGAAACTATTATTGTTTATTGGCTATCCATAGCACATGTACCCAAAGGCATCTTGAATCATATGAGAAAAAATTGCTATGGTTTTCTATGGATAGGTAGAAGAGATCGAGAAGGAATTCCATTGGTCAAATGGGATAGGATAGCCAAACCGAAGGAATTAGGTGTATGGGTTCTAAAGAACTTGTATGTGTTCATCCAAGAATTGGTAGTCAAAAGTATATGGAGGATGTTGTTCAAAAAAGGACTACGGGGAAAAGTGACGAAGGAAAAGTATCTTTAAAACAAAGTGTCAGGTCAGGAGTGGGTAGAAAAGTAACTCCACACTTGATGTGCTTTGAATTATCATGATAGGTGCACATATACATAAATAAATGATTGTTGGCCTTCCCTAAAAGATGACCCTTCCTATCACGTATGAATCTTCATATTTACAACTTATGTTACAAGTAACGAAATCCCAAGGATTATGTGTCCAACACGCACCCCCCCCCTTAATCCAAAGGGGTCTGTGTGAGTCCAAGCATCATTATAAACTTCTCAAAATTTTCTCTTCCAAGTGCTTTGGTGAAGATGTTCACAATTTTCTCATTTGTGGAACAATGTCTGAAGTGAATAGTCTTGGCCTCTTCATGATATTGAATCAAATGATACTTTGTGTTGATGTTCTTAGTTTGATCATGGAATATGGGATTCTTGGGCAACTTGATTGCATAAGTATTTTTAACTAGCAGAGGAGTAGAATTCACTTGTTTCTCTTACAAATATTCAAGTATTTTCTCGAGCCACACAATCTCCTTTGTCGCTTCTACAACTTCCACATATTCTGCCTTTGTTGTGGAATCTGTCGGGACTGATTTTTTTCATGATCTCCAAGAGACAACTGTTTATCCAAGACTCATGAGGTAGTCTGAAGTTGATACTCTCATTTCCTTATCCCCAACAAAGTCTAAATCAGGATATATAATCAAGTTGAAGTAATCTACCTTAGAGTACTTGAGTCCAAAATATTGAGTTCCTTTCAAGTATTTTAGAACTCTTTTTGTGGCAAACCAATGTCCTTCAAAAGGCTTTTGCATGAACCTAAAAAGAATCCCAACAACAAATGAAATTTATGGTCTGGTGGTAGTAAGGTAGATAAGACTTCCCACAAGCTATCTATACTTGGTTGCATCCTCAAATTCATTCCCTTCTTTTGATGTGAGTTTCAAAATTTGTTCCATTGGAGTAGAAATAATATTACACTCAACCATGCCAAACTTGTTCAATAGTTCTCCAATGTACTTCTTCTGGGAGATGAATATGTATTTTGGATTTTGAATCACTTTAATACCTAAATAGTAGTGAAGATGTCCCAAATGTGTCATCTTGAAGCCTTTCTTCAACTCTTTCTTTATGGATGCAATGTAGTTCTCATTATTCCATGTTATCAACATATCATCTACATATACTACAAGATATACAACAATTTTCCAACTTTCTTGACAAACAAAGTTGCATTGTCAAGATTGAAATGCTTGAAATTTTTAGAATATGCTCAGTTAACTTTTCATACCATGCTCGCGGTGCTTGTTTCAAGCCATATAAGGATTCGACGAGGTTGCATACCTTATGTTCTTATCTCTTCACAAAAAATCCTTCTAGTTGAGACATGAACACATTCTTTTTCAAGTCTCCATTCAAGAAAGCAATATTCACATCCATTTGATGAATTTTCCATCTATTATGTGCTACCATGGAAAATATAGTTTGGATGGTAGCCCATTTTGCTGTCCGGGAAAATTTTCCTCATAATCAACACCTTCTTTATGTGCAAATCCTTTTTCCATGAGCCTTACTTTGTGTTTTTCAAGTCATCCATATGATCTGTACTTGTCCTTGAATACCCACTTGCAGCCGAATTATTTGGTTCCAAATGGAGGATCCACCAACTTCCATGTCCCATTATTGATGAGAGCATCGTATTCCTTATGCATGGATTCTTTCCATTCATCATGAGAAGTGGCTTCTTTAAACGAAGTGGGTTCATGGTTAGTAAATAAATTCAACTCACAATCATATGAAACATCCATGTCATCTACATCACCTGAGTTTGAATTATCTACATTACATACATCTTGTCTTGAGGACATTTCGGTTCTAGTCTTT
>ML781708.1:310435-321256 GCA_009831015.1 Picea engelmannii
CGACGTCCATAGAGGAGTTAGAGCCTGTATCTCATGCCAAATATTTTCAGGAAAACAACAGCTCAAGTCTCTGCCTTTATAGCATGTAGTTGTTTCGGGACCTTTCCAGCAATGGGGCCTAGATTTTATTAGAGAAATCCACCCGGCTTCCAGGGGGCAGCACAGATGGATCCTGACTGCCACATATTTCTTTACTAAGTGGATTGAAGCTATCCCCACCCGGAGTACTTCCCACAAGGTAATCATTGGATTCCTAGAAGACCTCGTCATAAGATTTGGCTACCCAAGAAAGATTGTTACTAATAACGCAACTTATTTCAAGGCTGAGCCATTAGTCAGGTTCTGCGAACAATTCAGGATCAAGCTGATTCACTCCACCCCATATTATCCCAAGGGCAATGGTTTAGCAAAATCTTCCAACAAAAGACTAATGAGGATCATCAAAAGATTACTAGAGGGCAACAAAAGGGCATGGAACTCGAAGCTGAAATTCGCTCTGTGGGATGATCGGGTGACCACAAAGAGATCTATAGGCATCTTTCCTTTCCAGTTGGTTTACGGAGCAGAAGATGTTCTCCCGTCTCAGCTGGCTATTCTTGTAGCAAAATTCTTCCAGGATTGTCAAGAAGAGCCCAATGACATGATCGGAAGAATCCATCAACTGGTAGAGGTCCAGCAGGCCAGAGAACAAGTAATGATCAAAATTCAGCACCATCAGCAGGCGATTAAGTGGGTTTTTGATAAGAAGACCAAGAAGGAGGAGTTCCAGATAGCAGACCTGGTACTGAAATGGGATGCTCCTAAGCAGGACAAGGGCAAACACGACAAATTTGAAGCACTATGGGTTGGGCCTTTCAAAATCTCTGAAGTATTCTCAAATAACACATATCGACTACAGGATTTGGAGGGTGAAGAAGTTTTCAACAGCCTAGTAAATGGGCATTTTCTTAATTTTTTTTTTGTCTGAGCCTTCGGTGGCTCCTATGTTTTGTAAATATTGATCTTTTTAGTTCTTTGTTTTCATTGTTTTATTTGTTTCGGCTTAGTAAATGACTCCATAGCCCAACAACAAGGCACTGGAACTGCAAAATGATTCCTTAGAGCATCACAGGGATGACTCTATCCCCCATGGAGCCTAATGTTAGCAACATTACTTGCCTTCGGCGTCGGGATATCGAGGTCTGCAGGTTGCACGAGGAGCACCCAAGCGCAGTGCATAGAAGAGGTCCTTTTCGGACTTAAGATCAAGCGAGCGGGAAGAATCATAGTGTCAACGGTCCGGATCCATCCAGATGAGAAGATCAATGGTTGGCGGGAAATCACAGATAGAGAAGTTGCGTCGAGGTTAGCGCAATGGATAGCGCCCATATTGTATGCGGGGGAGAATAACAGCCGTCCATCCAAAGGACGCATGGCGCGAGATCCAGTCGCGTCGGCTTTTTGGCAGTCGTGAGTTCAAAGGGTCAAGGTTTTATGTCATTGAACATTTCGAAACCCTGAACCCCGAAGTGCCGATAGCGCCTAAAGTTGGGCCCACAGTATCGAGGGGCAGTCTCAGCCGTCCATATAAAATGAACACTTTGCGCGTGATTAGGCTCCCTGCCTTTTCGCTCATCACGATTTCGAAGCGCAAGAAGCAGCTCCCTCATATCCCCGATGTGTGAAGCAACGAGAGCGTCCAGGACTTGGGGCCCACAGCGTGGCGCCAGATTAAGCCGTCTCGGCATTTCTCTCATCGCGATTTCAAGAAGCAGGGATCAACCCTTTCATATTCGCGAATGCCGAAAATGCTTTCGAGAATCAACTCAGGGTCACAACCCGTGGTCACTGGAAAACTAGAGATGTGCAAAAGGGGTCAAAGGCGCCAGGTTCCAGTCACAGAGAGGCTCATCGTGATCTCCATGCGCCACCTGATGTGACCACAATCCTGGTTTTCGCTCGGAGTAAATGAATATGAGAACGGGTGGTTGAAACCTCCCTTCATTCATTAAGTGTGGGGAATGGAGGGTTTGGCAGGCGATCTGCTCGAAGAGGTCCTGTGTACTGATTTTTCCAAAGAAACCATGCTGAAGTCCTTGACTAGACAGAAAAGTCTGCACTCGCTAGCCCGACACTTAATGGCTCAGCTACCCTCCTTGCAGGAGCCATGCTTAGTTAAGGTGGCGCTTGAAGAGAGATATTAGTACGAATTTGACTAAAGGGACACCAAGCCTTGGGTGACTGGGCACGCCTCTGTGAGGTGAATTTTCCTAAGTATATAGACTCAGTCTTTGTATTTTGAAATCTATCGATGGTAGAGAAAATCTCCCGATTGTAAAAGTTTTAGCACAGACTCTAGTTCTCTGGTTATGTATTGGTATGTAAGATTTCTTGTTTAATGACAAACAATTTTCTCACTCCATCTGGTTTTCATCTCATACTGAGAGAGTTCATGATCGACTGATTCGTGCAAATAATTGCAATTGTGTTATGATAGAGGATTTATCGTGGCATTGTTGTATTCTCCAGTTTTCTGCAGCTGAATGTAAGAAGATCTTGCGTTTAGATGCTTTCCTCTACAGTCTGTTAGGAACCTGATGTGAACAACAAACCTATGCTTTTCTCTTAGACAAGTCTTCCCCCTACTCACCCTTACTACAACCTACTGTCTGAAGTTTATCTAAGACCTCACTTGCCTATGCATGCCTGGCCTAGTTTTGGTGTTAAAACCACATTGTGTTGAGTTAACTTCCATTCGATCACCCTATTAAACAAATCGTGACATAAACTGATGGGCGTCGGGCTCTGCTCCTGCTGCAATCTAGGGGTGACTTCTGACGCTAACAGTTCCTAACATGACAAGTGTCAAGTTGGGAACATACAGATATATTGCGGGGAACTTGCTACATTTCTAGGATCATTCACTCATTATTCAGATGATTATTCCCATCATACTCTCCTACCATTCGTACCTTTCTGCATCCATCAACCATACCTGTACTTGGGAAGCTTTAGAGCTATTTCAACTAGTAACATAAGTAGTTTGAGATGAAGAGGCGGGTTGTTGGGCCCATAGGCTATTGAAGAAGGGGGTTGTGAGGCCTGTGAGCATTCTCCCCATGTGAGAGAACTGTTGGGGATTGTTCTCTAGTGCCAGGCTGCAGCTAGAAAGCTTTGAGACTTCTTGTCTAACATGTTGGTCAAGCCCAGGAATGGAAGTGGGGCAGACAAAGGACTATTGAGTAGAGAAGGGGCACACTTCCTGGGATGGGACAAGCATGTGGGGAATGAGAGGTTGCAGGCTGTCTACTAGAGTTGGCATGATAGTATGAGCATTTAAGTCATTGACAGACCTTAGCCTGGATTAGGATTCCTTTGCCTTGGTGGAGTTTTAGCCCTAGCTCGGGGGTGACTTGTTGCTGAGAGTTTATGAGCAATAGAGACTATGGCTAGGAGGAAATTATGAGGTATGCAAGTAGTTGGTGACTTTTTTACAAAATATAAGTGTCTTGTTTGTGTTTGATTTAATTACTGTGTGAATAATTGTGTGTTTTTGTTATGGTTTTTTCCTGTATTATTATGCATGTATATATTGGTCATAGTCTGCATAATTCTGTTCACATGCAGAGCATTTTTTAATTAATTTTATGGTATAAGAGTTGGAAATTTTGTGTGGCATGGACCAACTTGGGCTGGGGATGCTACAATGTGGTATTAGAGTTCTGATTTCGACACTGAGCTTGCATGGGTTGAGTTAGCAGAGTGTTGAAGATGGAAATTGAAGAAAATTAAATTTTGGAGTATGTCTGCCATTAATTTGACTATATTATTGCAGTGAAATTCAAGGATTTGACGAGTAATTTGAAGAAAACAAGCCTGGGGATTAAATCCCAATTTAAATCTCTAAATGGGAAAATTTGGGCATGTAGATGGTTGGATTGCAAAGTTGTAGAGAAACCATGGCGCACATGACAAAATTGGGGCGAAATTGGGCAAAAGCTCTAATTTCTCTAGTGGAATTCATGGTGAATTCGATATGAAGGAGTTGATTTTTGAATGAAAAATTCAAATTAATGCTTGCAGGGATGAAATTGATCGTATTAAGATGATCGCAGAGCTTCAATGGTGGCTTGAAAAATAAAATTTTAAATTATGTGTTATTAGGCATTTTGGAAAAATTGGAAACAATTGACTATTTTTCTATACGTTGACATCAGAATGATGTGGGGAGCACGTGTTAGTAGATGTGGCAGAGAGGTGACATGTATTTCCACAATGGAAGGTGTGGAAGGTTATTGGATGATAGATGGTAGACGATGTGGAGCCACGACGATCAGAGCCTGCCCGCTCTACGGAATCGTGAGTTGGACCCGCGAAACTTGGATGCGAGTGGGTCCCCTGGTGGTTTTGAAAATGCCAGGGTGGGTGAAATTCACCAAGATACAACACATCATTGGGTCGAAAACCGACAGTTTCCTTTGTGTCCCCCCTCCCCCCTTGTTAACGATCGACAAGTTGGGGGGCCTGCAATGCATCAATGGTTGTCGATCACGATCACGACCGTTGATCGCACCAAAAACCTCCACCTTCCAATAAAAAAAAACATGCAAATTTATGTGCACATGGAGAATGAGTGCAGGATGGGGCCCGCGACCCATAAAATATTTCCACGTAGGTAGCCAGGGTTGTGGGGCTCGAAAAATAAAGTAAAATGTGTGCTAGTGGGGGTAGAAGAAAGATAGAAGGTAGAGGCCGATGGGGCAGGCCCAGTATGGCCATGGGCTGACATGGAACCACCTTAGGGTTCCAGGTGGACTAGGATGCCACGTTATCATCCCAGTCAGTGGACTTACGATAAATTTCTTAGAAAACAATAAAATTTACCAGAAAATTACAATGATTTTCAAGTCATGTTTTTGCAGGCCATTTTCGAAGGCCTAAATAACATTTTTTGGAAATAAAATTCATATAAAACTATATTAGACATAGATTTTATGCATCCAAAATAACAGAGCTCGAAGAGAGCTTTCTAAAGGTATAAACTATACGTTAAACAAAGCATGTACGAGGGAGTTACACGCCAAACAATGGAGGGTAATTTTTGGGTACTAGTTCACTCCGAGGGTCTTAACTTCTTGCTCCAGAATCGGATTGGGGCACAGGAGTAGCCTAAGGAAATATATTGAGCCATAGAAGAAAACCATGGAGTTAAATTAATATTATAGGCACCTAAAAATGCACGGGAGGACATAGAAGGCACTTGTAGTATTCAGGGCTAAAAATATAAATTAGCCTTAATCTTTAGGAGGTGTAGCTAGGAGCCTGTAGCTCAGTTGAAGGTGAAACTTGGACATAATATTCAAAATATGGTCAATAAGGAACCTAGTTGAGATCCTGTCAAAATTCCAAATGAGAAGGTGCAAGGATGCATAAGCATATCTAAAAATTGCACTTGGTTGAAGGGTGAGCGAAAGGAGGAAATGGGTAATAATCAAATGGCCATAACTTTCTGCTCAAGACTCAAAATTGAGTAAGAAAGTAGTCATTGGAAAGGTATTGGATAGAGAAGTACAAATATTCACCCAGAGATGTGAATTGATCTATATAATTCATGAGAAAATAGAAATACTATTTATGGTGTATTTAAAGGGAAAAATGGTGCATAATATTTATAGTTTTGTTAAATTATTTAGTCTAACAAATCCTATTGCCTACACATTTTGTAGAATTAAAAGCAAGTAAAACATATCAGAATCAACAATGGGAACATAGGCATGGAAGACACACAGAGAAATTACAACCATGAGGATGAAGTCAGGGGTTTGTGTGACGGCATGGGTAATGATGGGACATAATCCAATGGGCATAGAGAAGGTAAGGAGGAGAACATGAACTCTGTAGAGACCATAAACAATTTGAAAAAATATGTCCAAAGTTATAAAGTTGATGATGAGAGGCTTATGAAAGCCAAGGAAAAATAGGATGGCTTCAGCATCAAGTTGTTGCAAAGCTTAGACATAATAGAGAAGAAAATGGACTACGAGACATAATCAAGCAAATCAAAGAGCCACAGGTGTCATGATAAAAGAAGAGAGTCTAGAAGTGTTCACATGAACCACCATAACTCACAAATGCATTCAGTTAGGATAACAAACAATAGTTCAAGTCCATATCATGTTAGAAAGCATAAGAAGAGGTTTGGGGTAGGTGAGCCACAATGAGAAATGAATAAGATCAAGCTTCCTACCTTTGATGGTGATCACAAGAAGGATGAGGATGTAGAGACTTGGATTTTGGGGAAGAGGAAATACTTTCAGTTACATAATTTCTCCTCACAAGCAGAAGGGGGAATTGCAATCTACCAGCTCAAAGGAAAATCATCAATGTGGTGGGTCTAGTTTGTGCAAGTGCAACACATTGGTGAGAAGAAGATTATTTGGAGGGAGTTTAAGAGGTATTTTAAAAATAAGTACTTAGCAAGCATTATTACAATAGGAAGATGAAGGAGTTATTCAAACTCAAGCTTGGGAGTATAACCATGGATGAATGTGAAAGGAGATTCTTAGGGTTGCTGAAATATGTTAAGTTCATCAAGGATGAACATGTCAAGAATCAAAGGTACCCGAGTGGGATTCCATCAATTTTCAATGATAAGATATAATATGATGATCCCAAGAGATTGGATGAAATTATAAGAAGATCCAAGTGTCTCTATGATCAGCATAGGGGAAGACCAACTTTCCAAAAGGCTTGGGAAGACAAGAAGAAAAGCAAGATGGAGCAGAGGAAGAAGGGAACCAAGCCACCATTCTTCAGAAATAATTGTTAGGGACAACCAAATTCTAAGGGGCCCAAAATGATAAAAACAATGGGGAAAATACCAAGGAAACAACCTATGAAATGTTGGGGTTGCGAGGGAGATTATATGTACATATATTTCCCTCATAGGGGTGAAAAAGTGAGGACTGTTCACAATGTACAACGAGTTGATACAAGGGAGGACATGGGTAGTAATGACCGAAGATCTATGCCACCCTGAATAACAAGCAAGTTGAGTTTCAGTTTCATATGATTGAAGTGGAAGGTAAGATCAATGACCAACCCATTTCTATTTTAATTCATTCAAGAGCTAGTCATATTTATCTAGATCCTAAGATGGTGGAAATATTTGATTTTCCAAGAAGCTAGTTTGGGAAATCTTGGTTGGTGCAACTAACTACAGGAGCTAAAAGAAGAATTAATGAGATGGTTAAGGAATGTACATTATACATGAAGGGACTGTGCATAAGGGTAGATTTTAATATCATACCATTGGGTTCATATGATTGCCTAATTGGTATGGATTGGTTGGACAAGCATCATGTTGTCCTAGATTGTTATAACAAGGATTTTACTTGATTGGATGAGGAATGGAACTTGAGAACAATACAAGGTATTCCAAGGGCAGTAACTATCATAGAAGTTTCAACCTTGCAGCTGAAGAAAAAATCCAAGAAAGGATGCCAAATTTTTGCAGCACATATGGAAGAGATACCTAAGGATAAAGTTATAATCATTGAAGACTATGATGTTCTAAAAGAGTTTGAAGATGTATTTAGAGAAATATAGGGGTTGCCACCCATGAGAGATATTGATTTCTCTATCAATATAATGCATGGGGCAACCCTAGTATCCAAGACTCCTTATAGGATGAGTACACCAGAGCTAAAGGAATTGCAAATGCAACTTGAAGAGATTCTGAAGAAGGGCTATATACACCCAAGTGTGTCTCCTTGGGGTTCCCCAGTATTATTTGTGAAAAAGAAGGATGGAATGTTGAGGCTTTGCAACGACTTTAGGCAGTTGAACAAGGTAACTGTGAAGAACAAGTATCCTTTGCCAAGGATAGACGATCTTTTTGATCATCTGAAAGATGCTAAGATATTCTCCAAGATTGATCTTAGATCAGACTATCATCAGGTGAGAATTAAGGAAGAAGATATCAACAAGACAACCTTCATAATGAGATATGGCCATTATGAGTTCACAATGGTGCCATTTGGGTTTTCAAATGCACCAATTGTCTTCACGTCTTTAATGAATGGTATTTTCAAATATTACTTAGATAAGTTTGTCATTGTATTTTTGGACGACATACTTATTTACTCTAAGTCTGAAGAAGAGCATGAGCAACACTTGAGGATGGTGCTATATGTATTGAGGGAGCATTAGTTGTATGCAAAGTTGAGCAAGTGTTCATTCTACTAGATGAAAATCCATTATTTGGGCCATATCATAATAGTGGAAGGAATAACAGTGGATCACAAAAATATAGAAGCCATTGAAGAATGGCCAGAACCAAGGAATGTGTCAGAGGTGAGATATTTCATGGAACTTGTAGATTATTATATAAGGTTTATTGAGGGATTTTCCAAGATTGCTCACCCAATCACTTCTTTGCAAAAGAAGGGTGTGAGTTTTGAATGGACTGCAGATTATGAAAGAAGCTTTTGACACTTGAAGAGCTTATTGATAAGTGCACCAATTTTGAGGATTGTTGATCTAAATGAAGACTTCGTTGTGTGTAATGATGCATGCAAGGAAGGGATTGGAGGAGTTCTTAGTCAAAATGGGCATGTCGTATATTATGAATCAAGGAATTTAAAAGAGAATGATAGACTCTGCGCTACTCATGATTTAGAATTGGCAGCCATAGTGCATGCATTGAAGACGTGGATGCACTATCTCATGGGAATAATATTTTAGTCGAGAACAGATCATAGTGGTATGAAGTATTTGTTTGGACAACCAACCTTGAATGCCAGGCAAAGTAGATGGTTGGAATTCCTCAGTGAGTATGACTTTGATATTAAACATATCAAAGGAAAGGAGAACAAGGTGGCTTATGCACTCAGTAGGAGGGTGCATGGGATGCATGCTACAACCATTAAAATGTATAAATCTTATTTGAAATACATAATTATGGAAGCTACAAAATCAGATAAGCTTTATGTGGAAACAAGAGAAAAATTACAACAAGTTAATTTGCAATAGAAAATTGAAGATTATGAGCTGAGAGAGGAGGGAATCCTTATGTACACTGACATAATTTATATGCCTAATTTACAAGAGTTGAAAATTTTGGTGTTAAAAGAAATGCATAATGTGCCTTATGTTGGGCACCCAGGTTACCAGAAGACAATTGCAGCAGTCAAAAGACAATATTTTTGGCCAGGTATGAAGAAAGAGGTGGCTGATTATATAACTAGATGTCTGCAATGTCAGAAGTTAAGGCTGAACACTCAATTGTTTTGCTACAACCATTACCCATTCCTAAGTGGAAATGGGAAGTTGTAACAATTGATTTCATCACTAAGTTGCCTAGAACAATAAAGTAGCATGATTCCATAATGTGGTGGTGGATAAACTCACTAAAGTTGCTCACTTTATTCCAATAAAGCTCACTCACAAGGGAGCCAACATTGCAGATATTTATATGAGGGAAATTTCCAGGGTTCATGGTGTGCCTAAGGAAATTGTGTCTGATAGAGATCCCAAGTTCACATCAAACTTTTGGAAGCGATTATTCAAAGAATTTGGGACATATATGAACTTTAACAAAACATATCATCCAGAGTCAGATGGGAAAATAGAGAGGGTCAATCCAATGATTGAGGATGTATGTGATGGATAAAGCATCAAAATGGGAGGACTACCTACACTTGGTAGAGTTTGTTTATAATAATGGGTACCATGCATCTTTGAAGATGAGCCCATTTGAGGCACTATATGGCAGAAAGTGCAACACACCAATGAGCAAGGACAACCTAGGAGACATAGCAGTGGTTGAGAAAAACTTCCTTAGGGAAATGGAAGAATAGATGGTGAAGATAAAATATAACTTAAGGCTTCCCAAGACAAGCAAAAAAGCTATGTAGATAAGGGCATAACTCACTGAGAATTTAAAGTGGGTGACCATGTATTCTTGAAAGTGAAGGCCAAGAGAAGTTTCTTGAAGTTGGGGAACTATTCAAAGCTAGCAGCACGTTATTGTGGGCCATTTGAGATTCTAGAAAACATTGGCCTTGTTGCATACATGCTTTCACTACCATCCATGTGCATTCATAATGTATTCCATGTGTCTTTGCTTAAAAAGTATGTGCTTGATGATAATAATGTAATTGAATGGAATGTGATTCAGGTGGAGCAAGACAAATACTTTCGAGTACAACCGATGTACATATTAGATTGGAAATTCAAGCTACTCTGGAATTGAGCAATAGGGTTGGTAAAAGTCCAGTGGACATGTTACAGTCTTGAAGATGCAACCTAGAAGCATGAAGATTTCATGCGGGCAGAGTACCTGCATATTTTTGAAGACTTTTGAAGTTTTTGATTGTACATGTGTATATAATGCACTGAGGACAATGCATAGATAAGGGGGAGGGGAATGTAATACCCCTAGGCCAAACGCTAATTGTATTGTACATATAGGTTGGTGAGCCAGGACATTTTTGGCCAGAGTGCCTTTGAATATGTATTTTGAGGTCAGAGTGTCTGTGTGGTTATTAGGATGGAGAGCTAGAGTCTAAAAGGCCAATGAGCCTATCTTTGTAATATTTAATTACACTTTATGTTATTAATAAAATGCATCATTGCTACAAACCCACTAGACAAAAGAGCTGGGGGGATAGAACTCCACTAGAAAGGGAAAGGGGGGTTAAGAGTCTAGGAAGGGGATAAGCCAAGGGAATATTATACTAACATTTCCTTAAAACCTAAGTTATGGATATATGATATGTTTACCTAAGTTCCTAATTATGAGGAACGCATCACCCACATGGGGGGGGGGGGGGGGGGGGG
>ML781708.1:331407-407893 GCA_009831015.1 Picea engelmannii
GTTCACTAAGTGAAGACCCTGTGCTCGATTGTCTCTCCCTTATTATCTTAGCAAACCACACATTCAACTACAAACTTTTGAACATCAATTTTAATATCTTTCCATAAAAAGTCCTTCTTGATCCTGCGGTAAGATTTCAAGAACTTTGAATGTCCTCCTATAGGAGAAGTGTATGATTCTAGAAGGACCTTTTGTTTGAGTTGGGGAATTCTTACATAAATATAAGCGATCTTGATATCACAATAAATCATCAAACTTCCACACAAATTTATCTAATGCACTTGGGTCCTCTTGTAGTTGTAGAATGATCTTGCATATCTTTCGATCTTGCTTCCATTCTATCCTTGCTTCTTCCACCCAATCATATTGTGGAATGGAAATAACACACAATAAACCCTCTATGTCTTCTTCTTTCCTTGAAAGTGCATCTTCCACCATATTTTGAATTCCTTTTTTGTAGACAATTTCAAAGTAAAAACCTAGCATCTTTGTAACCTATTTTTGCTACTCTTTTGAAGATAATCGTTGTTCCAAGAAGTACTTCAAACTATGATGATATATTTTTACCTTGAAGTGTCTTCCTATTAGGTAAGGGCGTCATTTCTTAACTGCATGTAATATGACCAACATTTCCTTATCATATATGGGTTTGAGTAAGTTCTTTCTTTTAAGCTAGCTACTTTAAAAGGCAAGAGGTCTTTCTTCTTGAATTAAAATTACACCAATGCCATGTCTCGAGGCATCACATTCCACGATAAAGAATTTTGTGAAGGTAGGCATGGATGGGACATGAGTCATACACATAGCTTGTCATTGTGTTGACACCAACAACTTTCCCTTCGTCTTGTTTCATTGTTCAAAGAATCATTTTTTTCCAAAAAAAATAGAGACCCTCCTTTTCATGTCTCAAGACCCTTTTATCTTGTCATGGAAGTTAAGTTGTCCTCGTGATCCTTGATTGAGCCTCTTCCAAACTTTTTACTTAATTTTTTCTAACTTTCCAAACTCACAGACTTAGGTTATATCGACGGAGGAAACGTTTCCCTCTCTCGTCGAGATACATCCAAGGTTGATGAGTTTAACTTTTCCTCGTTGATACATGAAAATGTCCAACACTTGGAATTTTTTTGATTTAACACTTTTGTGTATTGTGGTCCTCTCTCGTCGATAGATAGACCACCGCCGCCGACACACCAAAACGGGAAACACTTAGAAAGTAGGTGACCTGTTGTCATACGAAGGTAGGTGACCTGCACCTTATCCGTGTTTCATTTCCTTGCGTTTCAATTTTGGTCGCATTTTTTGCATATGGACAGAGAAAGGGTTTTTCCCTAACCCAACCTTACCTTTCTCCTCTCGTGCCTTCCATTTGCCTCGACCGACTCTACACTCAATCCCTTCGGCCCTGCCATTGAAATCTTGCAAGCCCTAACCCTTATCCCAATAGAAATGGCCACCTCAAAGATCTTGACGCCCTAATCCTAGTTGACACTCCTTTCCCTCGATCCACCATACCTACCTTCGCAACCTATTCCGACACAATATTGTTTTGTTTAAAGGTGCCCAGTATTGTTCCTTTCCCTTTGCAAAAGAACCCACTAAGCACGAAAAAAATACCATTCCATACTTTAGCCTGAAATTTAAACAACTTTCCCTTTTTTGGCGTTAATCATAAGATTAACGTCGACATATCCCTTTCAATGTCGGCGAGGATCATAGATTTTACGTGAATATACTCTTCACTTTTTCATCAATCACCAGATTAACACCGATACTCTCTTTTCCTTGTCGACGTCAACCATCTAAGGGGTGCCAATATAGTTAACCTCCTCCCCTTCCCATCGACCTAAAATTTGGTGAAGTCTCCTTGCAATGGCGACGGGTAATCTTGCTTCAACTATCGAAACACCTTTCTATATCGGCAAGGATAAACTTTTTGACGTCGATACAAGTGTGTATCGACAAAAAAACATTAACTCGTCGATTTCTCCAGAAGGGCTGTAAAATCACTCAAATGCAAAAAATGAGCCAATCCATCTCTCTTTTTTCATTATTAGCCTTGTTAAATAAGTAAACCACTGATGTAGCTCCCTAAAATGCTAAGATTTTACTAAGACTAATGCCAGATATGTCTTTTGTAGATTCGACCATGCCACCCTGCAAATGATCGCAAAGTGCTGGCAAGGTCCTTGTCGAAGAGGCCTATGCAAGCATAAGTGCTTCAAAGGAAAAAGTATATACCCTAGGACCTATATACGATAACACTAAAGGAGTCATTGACAAAGAAACTTCAATCAAATGGGTGAGGTATACCAAATGTTCAACAACCAAACCTTCCCGCAAGAGGCAAAAGATGGTTCTGATCTCAAGATATTTAAAAACATCATAAAATCTAAGCTATACAAGATGGAAACACACACAACAATTTTTCCCTTTGCAGAGGCCATTTTGTGGATAGTAAAGCATGCGGATTCAGAGACCAAGTGTATTCTCAATTCTAGAGAGCACCTGATACCCTTTTTTGAAGCGTCAACAATATCTTCCTATTACCACTTGGAAAATGGGGAAATATTACTGAATGAAAAGCTCAAAAGGAAGTTCCCGCTTAAGCCGAAGGATCTTTTAAAATCTTGGTACAGACCCGACAAAACATTCAAATCAAGGCTCTTAGGTGAATATCCCACCAACTTACTGAAAATTCCATACCAACATGCGGTGGCAATGTAATACCCCTAGCCCGAACCCCAAATTGTAAATGTACATATAGGGTGGTGAGCCATGATACTTTGGGCCAGAGTGCATTTGTGTATATGTTTTGAGGCTAGAGTGCCTGTGTGGTTATTAGGATGGAGAGCCTGGATGCTAAAAGGCCAACGATCCTATCATTGTAATATGTAATTACACTCTATGATATTAATAAAAATGCATCATTGCTGCAAATTAACCAAACAAAAAGAGTACGGGGGGCTAAACTCCTCTAGAAGGTAAAGGGGGTTAAGGGTCTAGCATGAGGGGCTAAGTCAAGGGGGTGATTAAGCCAACAAAATATTATATTAATATTTACTGAAGTCTAATTATGTGATATTTTATCCTAAGTCCCTAATTTCCTAAGGAGGAGGAACATATCACCAAGTGGGGGCAAGTGCGGACAAGGTAGTTCCCAACATGACAAGTGTCAAGTTGGGAACATGCATATATAAAGTAGGGAAATAATGTATTTCCCCATCATTCTACCTTATTCCCATCATTTTGACTGTCATTCATTCATTATTCTTTGCTACCATTCGTACCAACTTGCACCCATCTTTTGGTACATGTACTTGGAGAGATGGGAGCTGACTATAACCATAATTCTTTGGAATTGGAGTTGAAGAAGTGGGTTTCCAGGCCCATGGGAATTCTCTTTGGGTGAGAGAATAGCTAGGGATTGTATCCATGTGTGCTAGGCTGTAGATACAGGGCTCTAAGACTTCATGTCCGACCTGTTGTTGAAGCCCCAGAAGGGAAGTGGGACAATCGAAAGACTGTTGAGGAGAGAAGGGGTACACTTCTTGGGGTGGGACAAGCCGAGGGGAATGAGAGGTTGTAGGCTGGGAAAGGTTGCTGGATTTGGAACCTTGGCCTGAGCATAGTTTCCTTTTGTTGGACAAACCTCAGCTTGTCTTAGGATTTCTTACTCTAGTGGAGTTTTGGCCCCAACTTTGGGGTGACCTGCTGCTAAGAGTTTATGAGTAGCATAGTCTATGGTTGGGAGGAAAGTCTAAGGTCTACACATAGTTGGTGGTTTATTCATAAGATAAGTGTCTTCTATGTGTTGGGTTTACATGCTGTGTTATTATTTATGATGTTTCTATTATGGGTTTTCTGTTATGATTATGTTTGTGAATTATCATTGTTAGAAATGCATGTTTGTTCATATGCAAAGCATTATATTCCAATTAAATGTCTATTAGAGAGGAAAATTTTTGTGTGGCATGGTCGAGCTTGGGGCTGGGAATGCTACAATGTGGTATCAGAGCCCAAGGTTCAATAGTGAGCCTGCATGGGCCAACTAGCATAATGTTGAAGATAGAAATTGCAGAAGTTTAATTTTCAGAGGATGTCTCTAACATGTTTGACAAATTACTATAGTGGAATTGGGGGAAAATTTCATGATTAATTTGAGGAAAATCAACGAGGGAATCCCCAAATTTTAATTGTATTCTAAGCAAATTCGGGCATGTGAATGGTCGAATTTCAAAATTACTGAGGTGGTCATGATATAATCGGTAAGAATTCCCAATTTTAGAATGAAAATGGAAGAAAATTCAAACCTAGAATTGTAAACCGGCTGCACACATGGATAATTGATTGTTGCAGAGGTTTAATTGTTTCTTATCGGGACTGTATCTAGCCAAATTGGGAATTTGCAGAGCGCCCATGGTGAAATTGGGTGAAATTAGGCAAAAGCCCCAATTTCTACAATGAAAATTTGTAGGAATTCGACACAGAAGAGTCAAATTTCGTGTACAGGGGCCAAATGCATTTACATAAGGTCATAATTGAATGTATTGAGCTTAATTATAGAGCTACAATGACAACCCAAATAAATAATTTCAAAATTGGGTGTAATTGGAAATTAGAAATTTTGAAATTTGAAAAAAATTGGGTACTTTTTCGTACGGTGACGTCAGTGTGGCGTGGAGCGACATGTCAATTGACATGGTAGAAGGGTGATGTGTATTTCCATAATGGAAAGTACACGGTGGTTGGTGTGGCAGGTAGTAGGAGCGCTAGGTGATAGGTGGCAGGTGATGTGGAGCTGCGGTGGCAAGGTGCCTGTGTACCTGCCTTCTTGCAAAACCATGAGTTCGAGACTTGTAGAACCCTATTTATGGGGGGGCCCCTTGGTGGTTTTTGAAACCACCAGGGTGGAGGGTCACAATGAATGTGAGTCCGTCACATCATAGGGTCTAAAACTGGTGGTTTCCATTGTAGACCCCCCAATTTGTTAATGATTGGCAGGTTGGGACGGGAGGGGCGCAATACAACGATGACCATTGATCCCGATCGCGACCGTTGATCAATGCCAAAATCTCTATCGTTGGATCAAATGGGAGAGAAACTATGTGCACTGATGAGAATGGGTGCAGGATGGGGCCTACTCATCCCTATAACCCAATGAACAAGTGCCATATGGTAGCTGGGTCGTGGGGACCTGAAAAGTAAAGAATGTGTGTGCCATAGAGGTAAGGAAAGGAGAAAAAGAGGGGGTAGAAGGTAACGAATGTTGGAGGGGCAAGGCCAGGTGGGCAAGGAGCTGATATAACATCATTATAGGGGTGACAGGTGGACCAGGATGCCACGTCAACATCCTAGTATGTGGAATGTAAATAAATTTATTAGAAAATAATGAAAATTACCAAAAAAGTTTGCTGTTTTTTCAAGTGATTAACTTGCAAGCCATTTTCGGAGGTCTAAACAATATTTTTTGAAAATCAAATTTGAACGAAACTACAAGTCCTAAGGAATATAGTTTTGGTATATAAAATGATAGAGCTTAGAGAAAGGTTTCTAACGAGATAAGTTGTTCATCAACATAGCCTATATGAAGGAGTTACAAGCAAAACAATGTAGGGTAATTTTTGGGTACTAGTTCACTCTGAGGGCCATAACTTCTTGCTCCTGAGTCAGATTGTGGCACAAGAGCAGTCTATAGAAATATATTGACCCATAGAAGATATCCATAGAGTTAAATTAATATTATGGGTACTTAAAGGTGCACAAGAGGACGTAGAATGCACTTGTAGCGATCAAGGCTAAAAATATAAATTGGCCTTAAACTTCAACAAGCTATAACTAGAAGCTTGGAACTCAGATGGAGGTGAAACTTCATTAGATTGTCCAAAATAGGGTCATGAAGGAACACAATTGAGATCCTATAAAAAAATATAAAGGAGGAATAACAAATATGCATGGGCATAGATAAAAATTGCACCTGGTTGAAGGGTGTGTAGAAGGAGAAAATGGGTAATGATTAAATGGCCTTAACTTTCTGCTCAAGACTCAGAATTGAGCAAGAAATAATTCGTTGGAAAGGTATTGGATAGAGGAGTAAATATATTCACCCATAAATATGAATTATATAGTCAAATTCACAAGAAATTAGAAAGACTAATTTTGGTGTATTTAAAAACGGAAGAGTGGTGCATAAATTGATAGATTTGTTAAATTATTATGGTCTAACAAATCCTATTGCCTGCACATTTTGCAGATTTAAGGGAAAATAGATCAAAACAAGATACAAAAAGAGACCAAAGGCATGGAAGAGGCACACAAGACTTACATCCATGAAGATGAAGTCAGGGGGTTGTGTGTGAGCATGGGTAATGCAGGGACATAATCCAATGGGCATGGAGAAGGCAAAGACAAAAGTATGAATTTGGTGGACTATAAAGAGTTTTCAAAGAGACGTTCAAATTTATAACGCCGATAATGAGAGGCTTATGAAATCAAAGGAGCAACAATATGGCTTCAACATCAAGTTGCTGCAGATCTTGGATAGAATAGAGAAGAAAATGGACAAGGAAACAAAATCAAGCAAGTCAAGGAATCATAGATATCATGCTAGAAGAGGAGAATATGAAGGTGCTGGTAGACACCATCATCACTCACCAAGACACTCGGTTAGAAGAGCACACAATATTCCAAGCTTATCTCCCATCATAAGGCACAAGAGGAGGTTAGGAGTAGATGAACTACAAGGAGAAATGAATAAGATCAAGCCTCCTACATTTTATGGTGAGCACAAGAAAGATGAAGATGCAGAAACTTGGTTATTGGGGATGAGGAAGAAATTTCAATTGCATAATTATTCCTCAAAAGAAGAAGGAAGAATTCCATCTACCAACTCAAGGGAAAAACATTAATGTGGTGGGAACAGTTTGTGCAAGTGCAACACATTGATGAGAATAAGATTACTTGGGGGGTGTTCAAAAGGTATTTTCAAAATAAGTACTTGACCAAGTGTTATTATAATAAGAAGATGAAGGAGTTCTTCAAACTCAAGCTTGGGAGTATGAACATGGATGAGTATGAAAGGAGATTCTTGGAACTTATGAAGTATGTTGACTTCATCAAGGATGAACAAGTCAAGATCCAAAGGTTCGTGAGTGGACTGCCATCAATATTCAATGACAAGATATAGTATGATGATCCCAAAACATTGGATGAAATAATAAGGAGATCCAAGTGGCTCTATGATCAACATAGAGGAATACCAACTTTCGAAAAGGCTTGGGAATACAAGAAGAAAGGGAAGATGGAGCAGAGGAAGAAGGGGACCAAGTCACCATTCTTTAGAAATAATTATTAGGGACAACCAGCTTCCAATGAGCCCATAATGATAGAAACAATGGGGAAAAGACGAAGGCAACAATCTATTAAATGTTGGGGTTGTGAAGGAAAGCATATGTACAAAGATTTCCCTTAGAGAGGTGAAGAAGTGAGGAATGTTCATAATGTACAATAGGCTAATACAATTGAGGACATGGGAAGAATCACGCCAAGGATCTATGCAACCTTGGACAACAAGCAAGCTTAGTTTCAGTCTCATATGATCAAAGTAGAAGGTGAGATCAATAACCAACCCATTTCTATTTTAATTGATTCGGGAGCTAGTCATAGTTATCTAGATCCTAAGATGGTGGAAATATTTCATTTGCCAAGAAACAAGCTTGGGAGATATTGGTTGGTTCAACTAGCTATAGGAGCTAAAAGAAGAATTAATGAGATACTTAAGGGATGTCCAATGGACATGAATGGACTGAGCACTAGGGAAGATTTGAATATCAAACCATTGGGTTCATATGATTTTCTGATTGGTATGGATTGGCTGGACAAACATCATTCCGTCCTAGACTGTTATAATAAGGCATTTAATTTCTTTGATGAGGAAGGAAACTTGAGAACAATTCAAGGTATTCCAAGGGCAGTAACTATCAAAGAAGTTTCAACTTTGCAATTGAAGAAAAGCTTCAGGAAAGCGTGCCAAATTTATGCAACTCATATGGAGGAGGAAACTAAGGATAAAGTGTCAAATATTGAAGACTGTTTTGTCCTAAAAGAGTTTGAATATGTATTTAGAGAAATATCAAGGTTTCCACCCAACAAAGATATTAATTTCTCTATCAATTTGATGTTAAGATCAATCCCAACGTCAAAGACTTCTTATAGGATGAGTACAATAGAGTTGAAGGGATTACAAATGCAACTTGAAGATATTTTGAATAAGGGGTATATACGCCCAAGTGTGTCACCTTGGGGTGCCCTATTGATATTTGTGAAAAAGAAGGATGGTACCTTGAGACTATGCATTGACTTTAGGCAGTTGAATAATGTGACAATGAAGAACAAGTATTCTTTGCCACAGATAGATGATATTTTTGATCAACTGAAAGATGCAAAAATATTCTCCAAGATTGATCTTAGATCAAACTATTATCAGGTAAGGATTACAGAAGAAGATATCAGTAAGACAAAATTCAAAACAAGATATGGCCATTATGAGTTCACAATGGTGCCATTTGGGTTGTCAAATGCACCAACTTTCTTTATGTGTTTAATGGATGGTATTTTTAGAAATTACTTAGACATATGACATACTTATTTACTCATTGCGTTCCTATATGACATACTTATTTACTCTAAGGCCGACGAAGAGCATGAGCAACACTTGAGAATGGTGCTACAAGTATTGAGGGAGCATCAACTATATGCAAAGTTGAGCAAGTGCTCATTCTACCAGAGGTAGATTCATTATTTGGGCCATCTCATTTCATAGGAAGGATAACGATGGATCCAAAATATATAAGAGCCATTGACGAATGGTCAGTACCAAGGAATGTAGTAGAGGTGAGTTCCTTCATAAGGCTAGCAGGATATTATAGAAGATTTATTGAAGGGTTTTCGAAGATTGCACACCCAATCACTTCTTTGCAAAAGAAGGGTGTGGATTTTGAATGGACCTTTGAATGTGAAATGAGATTTCAACACTTGAAGAGTTTATTTACAAGTGCACCAATGTTGAGGATTGTTGATCCAAATGAAGACTTCATTGTCTGCATCGATGCATGCAAGGAAGGGCTTGGGGGAGTCCTTAGTCAAAATGGGCATGTGATATGCTATGAGTCAAGGAAGTTGAAAAATCACGAGAGAAATTATTCCACTTGTGATTTAGAATTGGCGGCCATAGTGCATTCCTTGAAGATGTGGAGGCATTATCTAATGGGGAGAATATTTGAATTGAGGATAGACCATAGTTGTTTGAAATATTTGTTTGGATAACTAACTTTGAATGCTAGAAAAAGTAGATGGCTGGAATTCATATGTGAATATGACTTTGATATAAAGTATATCAAAGGAAAAGAGAACAAGGTGGTTGATGCACTCAACAGGAGAGTGCATGAGATGCATGCTACAACCATTAGTATGTATAAATCTTATTTGAAGGACAATTTTTTGGAAGCCACAAAATCAGATCAAGAGTACATGGAAATAAAGAAGAGATTACAACAAGGTAATTTGCAGAAGAAAATTGAATATTACGAGCTGAGAGAGGATGAAGTCCTCATGTACAGGGACAAATTTTATGTGCCTAATTCTTAGAAGATGAAAAATCTGGTGCTAAGAGAGATGCATAATGTGCCTTATGTTGGGCATCCTGGTTACTAGAAGACCATTGTAGTTGTCAAGAATCAATACTTTTGGCCAGGTATGAAGAAAGAGGAGGTTGGGTATATAATTAGATGTTTAGAATGTCATAGGGTCAAGGTTAAGCACATACATCCAACTGGTATGCTACAACCATTTCCCAATCCAGAGTGGAAATGGGAAGTGGTGACAATTGATTTCATCACAAAGCTGCCCAAAACATTGAAGCAACATGATTCCATCATGGTGGTGGTGGATAAGCTCACTAAAGATGCTCATTTTATTCTAGTGAAGCTCACTCACAAGGCAACTAATATTGTATATATCTACATGAGAGAAATTGCTATGCTACATGGTGTAGCTAAGGCAATTGTTTCTGACAAAGATCCCAAATTTATATGAATTTTTGGAAAGGGTTATTCAAAGGATTTGGGATGAATTTGAACTTTAGCACAACATATAATCCAAAGTCAGATGGGAAAATAGAGAGGGCCAATAAGGTGATTGAGGATATGTTGAGGATGCACATGATGGATAAACCATCAAAATAGGAAGATTATATACATCTAGTTGAGTTTGCTTATAATAATGGGTATTCAACATATTTAAAGATGAGCCCATTTGAAGCATTATATGGTAGAAAGTGCAACACACCAGTGAGCCGAGACAACCCAACGAAGAAAATATTGGTTGGGACATAATTTCTCAAGGAAATGGAAGAACAAATAGTGAAGATAAAGAAGAATTTAAAGGATATCCAAGACAAGTAGAAAAGCTATGCAAATAAGGGTAGAACTCACTGAGAGTTTAAAGTGGGTGACCATGTATTCCTAAAAGTGAAGGCCAAGAGAAGTTCCTTGAAGTTGGGGAACTGTGCAAAGATGACAACAAGATATTGTGGAACCTTTGAAATCCTAGAGAGGATTGGTCTTGTTGCATACATGCTTGCACTACCTGCATCAATGTGCATTCGTAATGTATTCCATGTGTCTTCGCTTAAAAAGTATGTACCTGATGCTAATCATGTAATTGATTGGAATGTGATTCAGGTGGAGCAAGAAGGAGACTTTCGAGTACAACTGGTGTGCATATTGGAACAAAAGGTCAAGTTTTTCCGGAATTGAGGAATAAGACTGGTAAAGGTCCAGTGGACCTGTTACGGTCCTGAAGATGTAACCTAGGAGCATGAAGATGCCATGTAGGAAGAGTACCGACATCTTTTTGAAGATTTTTGAAGATTTTGATTGTACTTGTATACATAATGCATCGAGGACAATGTATAAAAAAGGGGGAGGGGAATGTAATACCCCTGGGATGAACCCCAAATTGTAAATGTACATAAAGGCTGGTGATCCATGATATTTTGGGCCAGAGTACCTTTGTACATATGTTTTGAGTCTAGAGTGCATGTGTGGTTATTAGGATGGAGAGCCTAGATGCTAAAAGGCGAGTGAACCTATCATTGTAATATGTAATCACACTCTATGATATTAATAAAAATGCATCACTACTGCAAACCAACCAGACAAAAAGATTACGGGGGGCTAAAATCCACTAGAAGGGAAAGGGGGCTAAGGGTTTAGGATGAGGGTCTAAGTTAAGGGGGGATTAAGCCAAGGAAATATTGTATTAATATTTCCTAAAGTATAATTATGTGATATTTTATCCTAAGTCCCTATGTTCCTAAGGAGGAGGAACGTATCACCAAGTGGGGGAAAGCGGGGACAAGATAGTTCCCAACATGACAAACGTCAAGTTGGGAACATGCATATATAAAGTAGGGAAATAGTGTATTTTCCCATCATTCTACCATTATTCCCATCATTCTGTCTATCATTCATTCATTATTATTTGCTACCATTTGTACCATCCTGCACCCATCTTTTGGTACCTGTACTTAGAGATCTGGGAGCTGACTGTAACTATAATTGTCTGGAATTAGATTTGAAGAAGTAGGCTATTAGGTCCATGGGAATTCTCTCTGGGTGAGAGAACGACTGGGGAATATATCCTTGTGTGCTAAGCTACATATACAGGGCTTTGAGACTTCATGTCTGACTGATTATTGAAGCCTCGGAAGGGAAGTGGGATAGTCTAAGGATTGTTGAGTAGAGAATGGGTACACTTCTTGGGGTGGGATATGTTGAGGGGAATGAGAGGCTGTAGGCTGGGAAAGGTTGCTGGATTTGGCACCTTGGCTTGAGCATATTTTCTTTTTGTTAGATATACCATAGCTTGGCTTAGGATTTTTGACTCTGGTGGAGTTTTATCCCCAGCTCAGGGATGACCTATTGCTAAGAGTTTATGAGCAGCATAGTCTATGGTTGGGAGGAAAGTTTGAGTTTTGGACACAGTTGGTGGTTTATTCATAAGATAATTGTCTTCTATGTGTTGGTTTTACATGTTGTTTTATTATTTATGATGTTTCTATTATGGGTTTTATGTTATAATTATGCTTGTGAATTATTGTTGTTAGAAATGCATGTTTGTTCATATGTAGAGCATTATATTTCAATTAAATGTGTATCAGAGAGGAAAAATTTTGTGTGGCATGGACCAACTTGGGGTTGGGGATGATACATGAAATGTTGTGCAGATTATATGGGGAGCCCGATGCTTCAAGGTTCCTGATAACCTTTGTGCCTCTCATTTACCATATTGTAGATGTTGGGTCGACCTTCAATTGGGTAGACTTCTATCAACATCCCTCGAAGAATCTCTCAGAACAACCAAAGGGATCGTTCCTGGGAAATTCCCAAGTTTTCACATGTCCTCGTTTCTCCTGGAAATGGTTTTCTTCTGTCACACATATCCATAGATGGGCTGGGACTGGCAGTCAAGTGACCCTCCAATCCACATTTATTGTAAGGTGTTTTGGGAGCATAAGTACCGAATGGAATACTACAAAATATGTGACCATTTCCTGATGCCTCTATATCAACTTATATTCGACTTGCTTGTGCCATGCATGAAAGATAAGGCATAGGCGATAGTCAGGAGGATATGCGACTGGTACCTCCTAGAATACAAAACATACTTAAGAATATACATAGCCACCAAAGCTCCTCATCTGCTCCCAAAATTTGTTCTGGACAGGTTGGTGTTATAGGAAATTACTTACCAGGCTGTGGTGCATGGAGTTGGCACAACTCTCTATAGAGATAAGAAGGTTATCTGACCCCCTCTACCACTATGGGTTGAGTCATACTCCTTCAAATACATCAAGGAATCCCAAGTCGAAGTAGACATATTGACATCCTTCCACTTCAGAGAATAAATATTTCAGAGGCATTACCCTCTGGATGTAGTAAGAGACCATTATATCAGCCATAGGTACAGGTGGGAAAATAAAATTGATACTTGGGAAGAAGAAGAAATCCACTTCCATGCAAGGATAGACCATTATGTCATATTCAAGTGAAGGGGAAACCCATTGGGAATAGTTTCAAATGAGCAAAGAGTTCGAGAAGCCCAAAAGAAGGCCAAGGAAGAAGCAACATTGGCAACATAGGTAGAAACAACAATAGTAGCAACCATGATGACAACCACAACCTCAGAAACAACGACAACATAGGAAGAAAGAAAAAGGAAAGCAACTAAAGCCATTGAAGCAGAAGAAAACAAGATAAGGAAAGAAGAGGAGGATGAGCGAAGAAAAAAGAAGAAGCTGAAGATGTGACATCAACCTAGCTAACTACAAAACAAAAAAAGAAAAATGGAAAGGTGCAAAAGAAAAAGGATGACGTAGCTGGGAAAAAGAGAAAAGAAGAAGTTGCAGATAAAGAACTAGTTGAGGCAAAAGTAGCAGCAGAAGCTAAAGCAATAGTGAAAGTAGCTGCATAAAAGAGGGCAATCAACTAAGTAACAACAAAGGCAACATATGAGGATTAAAGGAAGAAAAATGAAGAATAAATAAGCAATGATGCTTCCCCTATGGATATGGACATCCCATATTCATCGATTGAAGCACCACTTACCGGTGGATACTTCCCCTTGGTGAACTTGTACTAGTACTGTTCACACCTTCCAAGGCTCACAAGGTGGCCAATCTAAACACCTTCTGATTTGACAAGGACTCCGACAGAATAGTGCAACAACAAACCAAGAAACTCCCAGTTACATGGAAAGATCCCCTATCAGTGGTCATCAAAACCACCGTGAAAGATAATGTCAGGAAAGACCTACTCTCAATTGCATTAGCTAGCATTGCCTTCACCATGGAATCAGAGAAAAACCTCAAGGACTTGATTCATGAGAACCAAGAAAAATATGATAGGATCAAGGAGCTTGAAGAAGAGCCCAAGAACAACAAAAGGGATAAGGAGATCCTTAAGGAATTTAGAATATGCGTTGAGAGGGTCAAAATATAACTTCACGATATGGTGGCTGACATGTATGCAAATATCCAAGTCTCCCAATAGTTGGCAACTCAAATCATGGCCCAATATAACACAATACAATCCAAGAATGCAAAATTTGCCACCATTACAGCAGGTTTGAATGAAATGCAGTGGTGGATTGCTGAAAATATAGATGCCCTATTTGGGTTTCCTTGCATATCAGAGTGGGAGAGGAAATTTGACTACATTGCTCTTGAAAATTGCTAGCAAGTTGGGATAAGGACAAAAAGGATATAAATAATTCACTTGAAATATGCACATAGCTACACAAGGAAGCACACATCCTGGTACACAAAGGAAACTTTCCTTTGATCAAAGCAGTTGGGAAAATGAAATCAGATGACTAGACTTTTGAAGAGGTCGAGTTGAACACGAAGCATAGACAAACAAATGTCCGAGCTGTGACTAATGTTGTAACCCTTGAGATGTTTATGGCTAGAAACCTATGCCAAGGAATTCATTTACTATGATTGAGTTTGATTAATTTTTCTGTCCTGAAACAAAGTGTTTTTGCTATTTTATTGTGGGATTGTATTACTAGCCTTCAAATATTTAAAGATCAAGATTTGAAGGAAAAATTTATATGTCTCAAACAATTGAATATTTTAAAGAATGAAAGAAGAAGAGAGAAAAAACAAAGATGAATGTAAAATAATGTATCTCTTGATAAATATTATTTTAAATTTTAGACATAATAAATAATAATAGAAAATGTATCCAAACCAGAATATAAAATGAACAGAAAATAATATTTCTTCCTTATTCACTAGGTGAAATGAATGAAGTACGAGTTTGATCAATACTCACAATATATCTCAGAAATATGTAACTTTTAAAGATACCTTTGCAATTTGTGATAGTAGTTGTTGTACTAAGTCACCATAGTCATGGAAACAAATAAATTCAAGAAGAATCTATGATCATGAAGAAAACATCAAGAAAAGGAGTCACATTAACTTATGCATAGAAGTTTGAATCTCTCAAAACTTGCAAAATTTTATTAAAGATCTGATCTCTTTCGAGCCCAAAATAAGCTCCTTTACATTGAGTTTTTCATAGACATTTATACAAATTAGGCTGTAACCAAAATGTTTATTCGATCCCTTTTCCTAGATTTTCAAATACAATAAGATATTTGACTACTAAAAAATAGGACGGTTGGAGAAGACAACTCTTGATTTTCTTCAACTGCCTTGGTGAGTCATCCTGTCAACAACTGGATGAGATGATTCAAATTTTCATTCAATGGATAACTGAATGATTTCATATTCTTGTATGAAATATCCAATTCAGTGTATTTTTCATATGTAGGGGGATTTGAAAATAAGTTTTTTGTTTTCCAGAGAAGATATAAATCATCTATGAGTATGTCTACAATGGTCTGTCCTCTCAAAATACCAGCCATCCCCTAAAATTTATCCTCTTTTCCCCTAGAAATGAATACAAATTTTCTGTAGTTTTCATATGACAAAAGATTCCCTTTATCATCCCATGCTGAACCCCATCTTCACTAAATTCTCAAACTTATTTGTGAAAGATTCAACATTTCTCTCCACCATTATGCATTTATTTTGATCTTGTTGTATCAATTTCCATTTTGTAAAAATCCTTTCAGTTTCCATAACCATTGCAATTCTATCTTTGACACCTTTGTTTGTCAATGTTTCTCTAGAAATGGAATTTAGGAATTTGATAATTTGTGTAGCAACCTGAGCTCTAGTTCGTAATTCATGAAATGATTTCTTTATAATTCCATCTGCTTCATTTGCCAATAAAATTTCATCATCTATTATCTTGAAGTAGTCCCAAAGTTTGCCAACTTCACTAATGATTTCATCCCAAATGATGTCTCTGGACCCTATTAGATAGGGTTTGCCTGACAATTGTTCTTCATTTGCTCCATGTCTGTTAGCATCTTAGATTTTAGCTTCTGGTATTCTCCAATAATCTTATCCTTATCTTTGATTTCTTCATTCTGTGCATATATGGTTTTCTTCATCTTTTCAATTTCAACTCCCTTTAAATTCAAGTCTGATAATGCTTTTGATAATCCAACTATTGGATCTAATGACTATGTTTATTGAGATGAAGATGACCCACCTGTTAGAGTCTCAATCTGCTTGCCATACAATTTGATCTTCTCTTCCATATGTATCATTTTCTTTAAAAGCTATTCTTTTTCTGCTTGGATTGATTGTAATTCTGGGGTCTGTACATGATCAATTCCTAGGAGTATAAGCCTTTTCTTCAATGCCTGGATATCTGTACCCTTTGTTTTCATTAGAGCTTGCACAAATACTGCATCTTTTGGATTATCTTCCAGGTCCATCACCCATTGTTATAATTCTTTCGCTCTCATTTGCATGGTTCTACTAGCCAATTTCTCATTTTAAAGCCAATTTCTGAGCTTATCATTTATGACCTGCAGCTTCTTTATTCCAAGGTTAGCTATCATTATATCTCTATTCAACATTTATGCAGTCTGTCTATGCAAATCCATTTTATCCAGTGGATGAACTGCATTAAGATCAATAGAAATGTTTGTAACCTTCTTATGTTCTTTTGGCTCCATGACTATTATATTCAATCTCCCCTTCTCATAATCCACAATTGATAGCATTCTGGTCTGAGATGTATCATGTTCAAAGATTTTAGGGAGAATGTTATGTTTGATCTTTTCACCCATTTCCCTGATATCCATGAAATGATGAACATGATCGATTTGCTTTACTTGATTTGTACTCCATGATTCTATTTCACTTTGACCCTCTGTACTCCTGGGCTTCTTCGATGTCGATACTTCCAAAATCACAATAGGTCCTTTGTCCATTGGTGCGATTTCTTCTTGATATTCCTCTTCATCGAGTACCTCTATTTTCTTCCCTTTTTATGATCTTTCTTCCTCTGTCTCTGAATGCTTTGAGGCTAATTTTGAAGTCTTTCTTTTATATGTCTTCTCAAATTGTTGATGAGTTTTTTTCATTGGAGGCTTTGAAGGCAGCTCTGATACTTTACTATGAATTTGTAAAATGATTTATATATCTTCTCAACTATTTTGGTTTTCCAGTAGCTCCACTTGTGCTTTGTGCAAATTTTGATAAGGAGCTTGTCCATGTGAGATTCTTTTTGAGGAAATCACTGAATGAGGGCCATACATCCATACCTCTCCCTGTTGAAACCCCATAGCTGAGAGAATTTTTTCCGTAACCTACAATGATGATCTGGTATTGACAATAAAAGGTCCTACCTCTTTCTTTAATTTAGAAGTGGACTTATGTTTCATTAATACAAAATGAATGTCATTTGAATTTAATCTTTGTCTAATGTACTCTAGTGCAAAAATTCTGGGAGTCAAGAAAATAGGTAAGATAAAAGGTCGAAATTCTGAACCATAGATTCTGATTTTAGTGTGATTCTCAAAGATGTACAAGTCTCCCACTCTCTTGTTTGGACTCAGCTGTAATAATTTTTTTCATTCTGGGAAGATTCTAGGGGGGGATTTCATCATGTATGATCTGGTAGGATTTTGACATGAACTGGTCAATATATTATGAGAAGCCAACATTCAAAGTCTTTTTTTTAATCGGAGATGTACAATGAATAACTGACACTGGATTTGCAATTTCATCTTCGAATTTTAGTCCAAGATGTAAAAAATGAAAGGCTTGAGAAAATAGGAAGAGGTGAACAAGGTAGGATTGATATCTGAAATTCCTAAGAGTTTCAAACTCTGACAGTTGATGATGAATTTGATCAACTAATAATTGGACATAAGTGAACTTGGTTAAGGGTTTGACTATAAATGGACAAATTGATATCATATTCCCTAACACAAGCTCATCCACCACAAGGTCGCTATCTTTTCCTAAAATTATAGAAATCATATAGATGATTTGTCTTGGAATTTTAGGAAACAATCTAGATTCGAGAACGATATTGTCTGAAGGAGCATCAAGATTTATCCACATATATGTCTGTAAAAGGTCAACTCTTTCTTTAGGTTTTAGTTCTTTGAAACATTTGGCCAATACAATTTTGTTTAATATTTCAATGTCATGGTTTAGTGGCCATCTTAACATTTCATAAATAGATTGAGGAGTTATTTCGATAAGCACAAACCCAATTTTTGAAATTATGGTTCTCTTGGAGGGAATATATTTAGAGGCGCACCATACCATGAACTCAGGGAAATGATAAACTTGGCATACTACAAATTTCACTAGATCAGATTCCCAAGTGTGATAATGGTCTACTAAATCCCTAAAATTCTGGGTTGCTTGCTGGTGTAACTCGAAAGGCTCGAAAGATAAAACTGGGTCAACGATATCTTTATCTTTATCCACCAAGTCTTCTTCTTCCACATTATTTATTTTTCTATCTTCATCTAATTCATATGACTCCATTTAAATGATAAGAAAGTAAAGGGAAAATATATTGCGAATTACCCGAAAATAATATACTTCGAGGAATATGCTCAGGTTGAAATGGTGCGCTGGTAAGCTGGTCTGTGTTGTTGGATTTCTAAAACTCTTTACAATTTCAACAATAACCAATGAATTTACCTTTACCATTTTTTTAAAATGCAATTGAACACATGGTAGCTTAGGATTGACGAAAATATAATTAAATTATAATAAAACTTACTTTTTAACTTTTCCACCCGCCGTCATCATCTGAGACACATGTCGATCTAGCGCTAATTGCAGGAAGGTCGCACGACACATCAAAAATCCTTTAACCTTAGTTGAGTTTTGTGTCCCCCCTCCCTTATGTTAACCATCAAGCACACAGAGGGGGGGGGGGGATTGATTGTGTCGTTGATTTGGACTATAGAGTACACAATTATATCTGCAATAAAACATGCGTTTTTAAAATAAAACTATACAATAAAACTTATATAGAATCATATTATTATTAAAGTTTGTAATAAGATTTAATAATATCATTTTATTTAATGAAACTAAACTCTAATATTTAAGATTTACATAAAAACATAAAATCTAAATAATCTAAACAACACATGAGCCAAAAAATGAAAATAAAACAAACTTCTAAACTAGTTTGAATGTTTATTCCAATTTTGTTTACCTAGCATACAAAGAAGGCTAAAAACTTAAAGAAATCCTAACCACTTAAAATTTTATTTCTAATTTTTTATGAAACATTTGGGCTATGTTACAACAACTAGGATAACAATGGATCTGATGTAGGAGCATGTCGTGATGCCATACAAAACACAAAACATGATCCAAGCCTTCATGGTCAACTTGATGAGAGACATGAAACCCTCTTACAAAATTCAACAACTCACGAGGCTGCCCTAGAGATGCTTCTTTTCCATAGAGTTATTGTTATTGCAGGACAACATGAAGCTTGGGAGGCCTACTTGAGAGACAGTGACAAATGAAGGGAGACATAATAGATAATCCAAATCTGTCTGTAATCGCCTTCTATTTTGTCTTTTGCCAACTACACTCAATTTTGTCTTATTATAACACATGTTGAAAATAGTTGAGAGGGGAAGTTGAAGAGTCATGTAACTGATTCTTACATAATTCAAGAAAATCCTATAGGCGGTTATTGAAAATACTATAAGTAAAGGAAGAGACCCATTTTGAAGGGGCTCTTCAATAATTTTAAATTTTGGGAACTATTTTCTGAAATAATATTGAGAATCCCTCAAGGCCAATTTGGTTAGAGAGAAACATTATTTGTTGATAGTGAGCTTGCTCAGAACTAATTCAAGTAATCTCTTATGCTGTCTATGAATGCTATAAGAATAATATTTCGTTTTTAGACTTTTCTTATGTAAACATATTTTTTCTACAGTTTGGTCTTTTCTCTCTTATCAATTATTGTGAGATGATAAGCAATTTATGTATGTGATTTCATAGCTTAGACTAATTTGAATGTGTTGTCATATGCATGTGTTATCTAAATCTATTGGTTCTTAACAACTATTTGGAAGAAATTATTGCAGGGATAACTGGCATTCCCAACTGCTTATTACTTAATTTTAGTCGCTCCTAGATAGGATAGGTTAGAGTAGATTTCATTTATGCAAGTAGTTAATTTGCATTTTCATCCCCCCTTGCATCTAAAACCATTCATTCACCCCCCCAACCTAGAAATGGCATCCAGGCCAGAATCCAGATGGGTCTCCTAACCCAAATGGTGCGTATTCTAATTGGGACTACGTACCGAGGAGGACCCATGTCCATTGAAGAGAATTTTTCCTACATCAACATAATTGGCGCTAGAAGGATGGTTTGAATTATATGGCTAGCGATAATATTTGATACTTGCATGGTCATTCCTTTGATAAAATTTCCATCAAACAACAATTGTCACATATTTTTCTTGAACATGAAGTTACCTTCGAATATTATAACCCCACATTCAAAAGCCCCATGGATAAGTCTCGAAACTAATCTTGAAACTCAGTATGTTGTCCCTAACACAAATTTTGCTGAAACTTGATGCATTACCCACTCATTAGTTAAGTTACTTGGTCACTTACCCGTATCTTCAACACTACCCAGGAGGAGAACTACCCTGACGCCCATTCATCAATCCAACATTATTGTCAATTTGGTTGAGGACTTGGCTGAGGCTTCCTTACAATAAATACCTTAGTTGTTAGACCAAATCCCTTCTACTCCTCCAAGTGATACCCCTCCCAGTTCTGAACATCACTCTCAAGGTGAACACTTTGAATCAAACTCCGATGAAAACATGGTTGGAAATCAAAACGTCATCGCAACATGGATGTTTCAAGGAGCCTTAAACTTACCCGAACCAATGCACAAATTGGCTAAACATCCAGAGAGGCTTCTTACGAAGTTTGATCTAGAAAAAACATGCTCACTGAAAGATCACATCAAGAATTCTTATTTGGACATCTGACTCCTTGATGTCTGACATGAGGATGTGGTCTTTAGGATTTTCCCTTACACCTTAGAGAATAATGCGTCCACGTGGTATTATAATCTCTTGGTTGGATCTATAACAAGTGATTGACCCCGAGACAACAAAGCTAGTTGAAGTATGTCTTCGTTCCACACTCTTTAACTACCAAGGATAATTTTATGAACAAACAAGCGAGGTAGCAATGTGATCTCCACTTTATCCCATTGTTGAAAATATTTTTATGGATAACTTTCAGAAGAAATATTTGGATACTTACCCCCTAAAACCATTGAGATGGAAAATATTCATGGATGAAACCAATGTGTTATGGCCTCATGGGAAATATGAACTTGAAAAATTCTTCCAACATTTAAATGATCTCTAAAGGGATATCAAGTTCATAATGGAATCATAGGATAGTAGTAGCTTTCCATTCCTAGATGTGCTAATCAACAGAAAAGAGCTCACACATAAATATGCATGCATCCTAGGTGACACTTGGATCTCCAGAAGCTCATTCCTCTCCACTTGGAGTTTGTTCCTCTCCCCAAAGGAACTTAGGATAACTGGGTTTATTTCCCAACTTTAGTATTTTAAGGAAATACATTATAATATTCCATTGGGTAAAGCCCTCTTTTCTATCCTCTCAGCTCCATTCCCTTTCCCTACCCAGCGGAACTTAGTCCCCCATAACTCTTTCTTCGTGTTCGATCTACACACAACGATGTATTTTTATTAATAATCTGCATAATTACATATACAAAAATAGGCTCTCTGGCCTTAGCATTTAGGCTCTCCGACCTGATAAACACATAAGCATCTCAACTTATAAATACTTGGCTCACTAGACTATAACATCATTAAGAATCATTACAATTCAACAGGGTCTCAACCTTGGGGCATTACAGTTGCAGCACAATGGTTCCCTATACTCCGCAAAAAAGAAAAGTTGCCGAGCAGAAAAATAGATCTCTGAAAGAGATGGCATTTTTCATGCTACATGCAAAGTCACTTCCACAGAGATTATGGGATGAAGCACTTAATTGTGCAAACTATATCCAAAACACATCTCTCCATAGATCTGTCAAGGATAAGACCCCCTACGAGGCTTGGAGTGGCCTCAAACCGGAAGTGACCCACTTTCTTATATTCAGTTCTCGTGCATGGGCCATGATTCCCTCTGAGAAGATGAAGGCACTTGATCCACAAAGCACATAGTGTATCTTTGTTGGATACCCCGATGGTGTGAAGGGATACAGACTCATTGATCTCTCCTCAGACCAACTCATCATTGAGTGTAGTGTCCAATTCGAGGAAAGTATCTTGCATGTACCCCAACATCCACATGCATACACTTTTTTTCTTCCACCTATCATAGATGATGAGCACACACACACCAAATCTTCTTCAGATGAGAGTTTCAATTCAAAAGATTCAGATGATTCAGATACCGAGTCATTATAATAAGATGTAGAGTCAGTGCATGCAGATGCATATGTAGAGCCAAAGCATAGGCCTAAGTGGGCCAACACTACTCTTTGGGATGCAAGATATCTTGTTGGGAATCCAAATGATACTAGGAGGACTCGATCTGATTTCGAGGAGCCTCCTCTTGCACTCACTGCCACTGAAATGATGCCACCCAGGCATATTTTCTTCGTTCAGTCTTCAGATCCACAGTCTTATGGTTTGGCTGCTGGAAATCCCTTTTGGGAATCCGCCATGCAGGAAGAGTAGAACTCCCTCCTCGAGAACTAGACTTGGGATCTGGTTCCCCTTCCTGTAGGAAGGAAACTTGTCAGGTGCAGATGGGTCTACAGGACCAAGAGTGCAACAAATTGACAGGTTAGCAGATACAAAGCCAGACTAGTTTCCAAAGGCTTTCAGGAGGTGCATGACATTGACTATGACAAGACCTTTACTCCAGTAGCGAAGATGGATTCCATACATTTGGAACTTGCCATTGCGACAACCAAGGGATGGGAAGTCCATCAGATGGACATGAAGAATGCATTTCTTCACGGAGATCTACATGGAGCAACTCCAAGGTTTCATGCAAGATTCATATTGGTCCGTCGACTGAAGAATTCTTTTTATGGCCTCAAGCAGGCCCTGAGGGCATGGTATGCCAAGATGGACTCCTGCTTGTTGTCATAGAACTTTGTACGTTGCAAGTCAAACCCGAATGTTTACATTCTCAAGACGACTGATTCACTTCTACTCCTAGTTTTGTATGTTGATGATATGCTGATCACCGATAGCTCGACTTTAACGATTGCTGTAGTCAAGAGGATTTTTCATGACAGGTTCTTGATGACGGATATGGGTCCGCTACATTTCTTCCTTGTACTTAAGACCAGTTAGGATGCATTAAGCATAAAACTGTCTCAGTCCAAGTATGCACGAGATCTCCTTGAGATATTTCACATGACTAACTGTAAGTTTGCCTCGACCCCTTTCCTATCAAGAGTCAGACTTGAGGATGGCGGGGACACTCCACTAGTGGAAAACACACTGTACAAATAACTAGTGGGGAGTTTGTTATATCTCACGCACTCCAGACTAGACCTCTCCTATGTAGTTGGAGAAGTCTCTAGGTTCATGCAGGAGCCGCATGAGATACATTGGAAGGTTGCAAAGCATATCCTTCGATATGTAAAGGGAACCATCACCTTCGAGATTCATTATGGAAAATACTTTACATTGGACCTCATCAGATTCACTAATTCTGACTGGACTGGAGATAACATTGATTGCAAGTCCACATCTGGTTACTCACTCAGTCTAGGTTCCGGGCCCATCTACTAGTCGAGCAAGAAGCAGGCTGCTATTGCTCTATCTTCAGCCGAGGCATAGTACAAAGGGGTAGTTAACATAGGGTAGTTAACATAACTATTCAGACTATGTGGCTACACAATTTTCTCACTAAGTTGGGCATTCAGTTTCACCGACCGATCGTCATTTGGTGTGACAACCAGATCACTCTGAAGTTCTGTAGAGAGCTAGTTCAGAGGCAGCAGACGAATCACATCGAGATCCACATGCACTACATTCGAGACTTAGTACATGAGGGGATCATCGACTTGCAGTTCTGTCCTTCAACAAAACAAATTGCAAACATCTTCACCAAGACCTTCATTGAGTAGAAGTTCCATTCTCTGCACAGTCGTCTTGGAGTGAAGGACACAATTTCCTAGCAACTGTCAATTCTTTTTTTTTTACATACATTATACTTTGAGGGGGGGGGTTTTCCCATGATGTTTTCCCTCTTTCCTCATTTATTTCAGTGTATCTTTTGTATTTGGGTACCTAACATGGCCTCATTGCTGGGACCCATTCTTTATTTCCACCATAGTGATGTTCATGGGGGGTGTTGGAGATACTTCACACACACATATGATTTCTTTTTCCTAAGGTTTCCATATGCTTATTAGTCATTATTTAGTCTCCTATAGTTTAGGTAGAATATTCCTTTTCCTACATTCTAGGAGAATAATCTCTTCAGTTCACACTTCAGTTTGATCAGATGAGTAGAGTCTAGATGCCACATTGGGATCATCACCAGCTAATGTGCATTGTCCTTGGGATTATCACCAGACTAACGCATTACCCATGATTCCCTGATCTCCTCCTCACTTCACTCTTTTTTAGTCAGTTAACTGAAGACTGAGATACTAGTTAATTGAGACTAGGTGGCAGTTTACTCCTGTAATTGTCGGTGTGTGTCCAGATCACTCTAGACCACCACGATGGCACATTGGTTCTCCTCCAATGTGCATTAGTTGAGTTATACATAGTATATCATGTTTAAATTATCATTCATTCATTTGGTTAATGAAAATTATTTGTTCTCACTCTCTCGTTTCTCTCTTCTCTCATTTTTCTGCAAATTGTGTATGTCATTTGCTACCCAGATCTTATCTGTGCAGGTTCATTCACATTTATAGAAGAAAGCTGGGATAGTTTCGAGAAATATTTCCTCGACAAGTTCAGAGATGATAAAACTCCTGCTATGATGTTCAAAGAACTAGTAGCTCGTAAAATGGAGAAGAAAGAGAGGGTCAAGGATTTCACTCAATGTTTTACTACCATCTTGAACAAGTTTCCTGCCGATTTTTCCCTTGTTGAAGCTTTAATAGTAGAATATTATACTTTGGCATTACACCCCTCCATAGGCATGTTCGTCAAAAGCGCTGGCATACCCAATTTAGCACAAAACTTTGAGGAAGCCAAGGAGGTGGAGAAATAGTTTCTCTCTTTGGGAAACCACCCTACAACCGAGGAAACTAAGTCAGTCAGAAATAAACCTCTACTCTTGACCAAGCCTCCCAAAAAGGAACCCAAGGACTTAGATAACATAGTCAAGTTGGTTAAAAAGTTGTCCAATGAAGTAGTGGATCTCAAGAAAAGTGTTGGTGAAGGATCTTCCAAACAGAAACCTTTCCGTTCGTTCTTTAAAAATACTGATAACTCTCCTAAACCACCAAAGACCCATGGAATTACGTTAAATCTTGATGATTTTAGCATGGGCAATTTCTGTTCCTATCACCAAATGAACCATTTCGAAAAGAAATGTCCTCAATGGATTAATTCCACAACCCTAGTCATCAATTAGTTGTTAGATCATTAAGAAGTTGTCGGTGACCAAACCAAATAAACTAAAAAGGAAGAAACCATTGATGACAAGGACACCACAGAGGAATCTACCTTGTTCTTATGGGACTGGTGTTTAGACTTCGACGATGAAAAGGTTGAAGAAAGTTTTGTGGGAGACACCTAGATCCAAAAAGTTGCTCATAAGGACAACACAATTACCGACTTAATGAGAATTGTGACCTCAAATGAGAACTCTAGCCCCAAAATATGATATTTTGGGTGAAAAACACCAAAATCAACCCCCAAATCAAAAAGTGGTGCTATTGGTAGCACCCCTTTTTTGGGAGGTGGTTAAAATTGCAAGTTCTTTGAAATCACAGCCTTGACATTGCGACATAATGTGGACATAACCCTGAAATTGACCCTCGAATTGAAAAGTGATGCTACTAGTAGCACCACTATTTTTTTTGGAGTTAAAATTATGACCTAATTGAAACGTGGCCTTGACCACCAACACCATCGCAAATACAACACTGAAAATCAACACCTGAATCTATAAGTGCTATTTTGTTTTTTGTATCTGGTGAAATCGAAAATTGGGCGAGCTCATAATCGTGTGACACAAGGTCAATTTCGATCACTACTACTATAACCTCCAGACATACCCATGTGGTTCCACGCGCGATACACACGACTTTTCAAGGTTTGAACCAAATGACGTCATAATGAGTGCCTTAACAGTGCACTCTATCGCCAACTGATCTACACCTCATCGCCAATTGATTTACACCTCATCGCCAATTGATCTACACCTTCGGGAAAAATCTAAAACTTTTATTACTTGATATTTTATTTATTTATTATTATTATTTTAATGATTTACACTAAGAAAATAATTAATTTGAAAAAAAAACACCCATAAACATTTTTTTTTTAAAGGAAAAAACAATGTTTTTTTAGAAATAAAGAAAAAAAATGTTGAAAATCTTTTAGAAATAAAAAAGAAAAAAAATGTTGAAAAACAATGCAAATCACCATTTTTTGATATAAAAATGAGTAAATGCAATTTTTATTTTATTTTATTTTATTTTTATTTTTTATTTTTTATTTTTTATTTTTTATTTTTTATTTAAAAAAAAATAATGAAATGATACTTAAAATTCTAAATTTAAAACACCAAAATTGAAAAAATAAAATAAAAAAGTAATTATTTTATAATTAAAAAAAAACTAAAATAAAAATTATAGAAAAATAAGTTACATTAAAGCATTTTAAAATAAATATTCTAAAATATAAAAATTAGATATAAACATTTAAATTTTTAAAAAATACGTATAAATATAAGAATTAAAAAATCTAAAAAATAAAAAATTAAATATAAACATTCAAAAAATAAACAAAAAATAATAAAAAATTATAAACATTAAAAAAAAAATAAAAGTTAAATAAGAATTAAAAACAAAATAACAATTTTTTTTTAAAGAAAAATATTAAGAAATAATTTAAATATTAAAAGAATTAAATTTAAAAATATTTTTTTTAACATAATTAAGCTCTGCAATTTAGCAGTCAAGCAGGGATTCCCTAAATCCTGGACGCAAAACCTCATTGTTCCAATTTTTTAAAATGGGGATATAAACATTGCCTCTAATTATAGTACCATTATGATTAGCCCAATTTTAGCCAAGCTTTATGGAATTATTTTGCAAAAGAAGATTAGCCTTTGGCTAGAAAGTCACGGTAAAAGAGCTAAAGGCTAGGCAGGGTTTATGAGATATCATTCAACTATGGACCATATGGTTACCTTTAGGATCATTGTAGAGGAGTTTCACAACACTAAAACCAATCTTTTTTGTTGTTTTGTTGGCTTTAGAAAAACTTTTGACATGGTTCATAGGAAAAACCTTTGGAATAGGTTGGAAGAGATAAAAGTGCCTCTCGAGATGAGGGATGTTGCAATAAGGATGTATGCGAACGTTATTTCTAAGTTTAAAAACATTGAGGGCTGGTCGAAAGAGATTAACTGCAATATTGGAGTCAAACAAGGTTGTCCCTTGTCCCCTACCCCTTTTGACATATACATTGACAAGTTAGAAGATTGTTTGGAAAAAGCAGGTTGTGTTGGTCCTACTCTCACTCGTATAGTCTTCAATATTCTTCTTTATGCCGATGATATCGTTCTTATGGCAATGAGTCCCCACGAGCTTGAAAACCAACTAAGAATTCTCAAAGATTTTTACTCCAATATGGGTATGACTGTTAATACTGATAAGACTAAGGTCATGATTATTAAATCCAATAAGATCACTTATGATTCCTTTGTATATGACAACAACTTGGAGGAAGTGACTTCATACAAATATCTTGGAATTGATATTCACCACAAGCTTAACTGGAATTATAACATTGAGAAAAGGATTGTTGGGGGATGGAAAGCTTATTATGGGCTTGAAAACAATTGTAAAACAATCGATCTTTGGATTTGGGATAAGAAGAAACTCCTATTTCAGACATTTGTTACACCTGTTATTCTTAATGAATGTGAAGTCTGGGGCTATAGTATCTCTTGTGAATCCTCGAGAAAGATAGATAAAATACAAAAGAATTTTATAACCTATAATCTCAAAATTAGAGGAAATACGCCCTATCCCATCTTCCTCTTAGAAACAAGCCTCTCCTCCATTGAGAACACAACTATGACTTGATACCTAATGTATAAGAACAAGTTAAACAACATGGAAGACAATAGGATTCCTAAAATTGCTTCAAAATCAAGTTGTAACCACCATCGACTCAAGCGGGGATGACATAAATATGCCCGATCTTGACTAAACTATTGGGGAATCATGGAAGACACCATTTTGCAGAATAAAGATATTATTAAAAATATCATCAAATCAAAATTTAAGGACAAAATGTGGTTTGATAAAGAGTCAGAGGAAAAAAGAAAATTAAGGTATTATAAGGATGTAATCAACCCTAATTTAGAAGATCAAAATTATCTATCTGTTTTGACAAGTGTAAAGAAAAAAAAAAGCATTGCTAAGATAAGAACAAATTTTCACGAGCTCCATAGTGAAACTGGGCGTTGGTCAATTCCTAAAACGCCATGGGATGAAAAAGTGTGTTACCTTTGTGACACTAGAAAGGTTGAAGATGAAAATCACTTTCTCTTAGATTGTTAAGCCTATACCCAGATTAGATCTCATTTTCAAAATATTTGTCACACTATCAACCTTCCTAACCGCTTAACTCAACAAAACTATGGTGATCTTGGTAAGATTCTCTTAATTCTTTTGAGCACAGAAACAAAATTATAAAGAATCACAAGTAATCACTTACCCTCTTAAGATCCGATAGTCTAATTCGATCTTAGTGGACATTAATCATCATCATCATCAATTAAAAAAATATAATGATGATGATGATCATGATGATGATGATTAACGTCCATTAAGACCGAATTAGTCTATTAGACCTTAAGAGGGTAAGTGATTACTTGTGATTCTTTAGAATTTTGTTTCTGTGCTTGAAAAGCATTAAGAGAAGCTTTCTAAGATCACCATACTTTTTTTGAGTTAATAGGTTAGAAATGTTGGTAGTGTGACAAATATTTTGAAAATGAGATCTAATATGGGTATACGCTGGACAATCTAAGAGAAAGTGATTTTCATCTTCAACCTTGTTAGTGTCACAAAGATCACACACTCTCATCCCATGGAGTTTTAGGAATTGACCAATGACCAGTTTCATGGTTTTGTCTGCAATGTCAAGCTTGCAATTTCAAACAAGTCACAATTTTAACCACTTCTAAAAAAAGTGGTGCTACCAGTAGCACCACTTTTTGAAACATGGGTAAAAATGTGACCTCTAAAAAGATGAGAACTCTGGAGAGTTTTCGTTAAGTTGGTAACTTTGTTACTATACCTTTCGACTAGTTTTCTTACTCTTCCAGACCTCTTTACAACCAAGGTCAGTTGTTCCACCTCTTCATCTGATTCAATCAACTCATCTGAATCATCTTCTTCTTCGTTCCTCATTTCAAACCTCACCTTCTTTGGATTATTCCTCATTTCAAACCTCACCTTCTTTGGATTATTCAATTTTTTTGTATTGCAGTGGTTTTTCAAAACTTTTATTATTCGTCTCTAATTTATTTAAAAAAAAAATCATATAAAGGGTCAGCACAAAGTTTTATGAGGAATAGAGAAAAAAATACATATATTCCCCCTAAAATTTGGAGCTACAAGCTTCCATTCGCCCAATTTCCAGAAATATAAGAATTTCAGGTAACAACTTCGCCCTCTAATTTGGTGTAAATAAGGTTTATGGTTTAATTCGCCCCAATTTATTGGTCTGGGCAGCTACAATCTTTGCCCAATTTCCAAAGAACAAGGGGAGGATTTCTGGGTGCGATTTGGCCCTCTCAGCTGGTATAAATCACGTACCATTTCTTTGTGGAAAATAACACCATTGAGCACAATTTACTCACAACGTTTGGAGGGTATTCAGATGAGAGTATTGGCAAGACAAAACAATAGCACGAGTCTTGAATATTTGGCAGCGTTTGGATATCCGATTTCAATTCAATAATCAATTCGGCTAAATATGTAACTTTAACTATTTATGTGATTGTTGCTGCAACCTGTCTTTACTGTATGGAATATTTCGGTCTTCAGATTATTGTATGTAGTGTGAAGTAGATCAGGCCTTCCTAACTGTTGTAGCCCGCTATTCCATTTTTGGGATTGCGGATTTTATGTGGTGTAGACATTATCTATTTGTTGTTTTGAATTTTCTGATAAAAAGTTGTGTTTGCACCCCTTAAATTACCATACAAAAGTTTTAGTATATGCTAAGATGTGGATTTTGTTTCTCTATCGGGCCAACTCATTCTCTCCGATCAGACCTCCTAGAAACAAAATAACCAATGAATACCTTTTGAGAGTCGAGAGAGTATGGAGTAACTATATAGAATGCCTAGGTAAGCTAACCCTTACCATTACATTATCTGTGAACCAAATAGACATAACCTTTCGAGTTAAGGCATTATCCCGTATTACCTTAGGAGGTTGATTCTTTAGGTCGAAAGGATTGATCGAGATCAATTCTTATTTGGCAAGGATCTTTTCGCCCACCATCAAAAGGGAGCTACCAATGACCGATTGAGCAAGGACCTTTCTTCATTAATCTAGTAACTTATTCTAAGGATTGCATTCTCAAGCAAGGATTGCTAGGAACTGTGCATGACCCAAAACCCTTTACCTACCCTTACAACGACCAAGCGGGAATTTCTGATCTCACTTCTGGCATTAAAGTTTCATAAATTTTCCTTTTTACCAACATCTGTTATTATTCAAGGAGAAAAAGGAATTGAACAAATTGATTACTAATGGTAATTCACACTACATATTGGGGGCCGATTCTGAAGTAGATCGGATGGTAACTACCGCATTAAGGTTCAAATGTGATATCTGTATAAATTACACGATCAGGAGGGAAGAAATAAGAATTTATAGAAACAAATCCTAATTTAAGAAAATCATTAAAAAGGTTGGTAGAAGTAATTTAAATCCATTGGCGTATACTTTAGATATATATTCATTATAATTAATTTAAAATTTAATTGGTAACTACTTATAATTCAATAGATCTTAATTAATTAAAGTTCTAATTAATGACATTGTATTCGAGGCATAGTTGATTGAATTAAAGTTACTATCAATATATTCCAATGGTTTATACCTGAAATTTATGTGGTAGTTCTTGATAGTGAATATTTCAATTAAATTATTAAATTGTAAAAGGGGAAACATTAGCATGAGTAAATTCTTTTTTTGAAATATCAAGGTAAATTATATTATGGGATTTGAAAGGAATATTGAATGAATTTACAGGATAAATTATATTATGGGATTTGAAAGGAATATTGAATGAATTTAAAGTAAAAAGTATTTTTGCCATTTAGTTTTTAAATAAAGTAAAAAGTATTTTTGCCATCTAGTTTTTAAATAAAGTAAAAAGTATTTTTGATTGTTTATGGATTAGGTATTTCTATAATTGGTTTTTACTTGAATTATTTAAGGATTAATAATGTTCCATCTTATCATAAGGATGATATCATAAGATATGGTATTGTGAAGTTTATACTTAACAGAGTTAATTATACTTCCCAAAAATAATAATGTTTCATCTTACCATAAGGATGATATCATAAGATATGGTATTGTGAAGTTTTTAATTAATAGAGTTAATTATACTTCCCAAAATAGATACTCAAGACATTGTTCTTAAGTGTAGGTTACATAAATCATAATTGTATTTCAATAATTATATTAATATGTAACATTGTGAAGGGTTAGCAAATTCAATTGTAAATTTGTGTAATATCGACGAGCTCTTTTACAACTTTGCTATTTTGATATGGCATGTTACGTGGTGTATTGAAATATATCATACCCTCTCCTTGTTAATGATTTACATATTTGCAAATACATGTTACAAGATTTATTGCAAGTTCATTTTATTTGTTGGTCTTTATATTTGATATTTTGATATATGAAATGTATAAACAATCATGGAAATATTTAGAAAAGATTTTGGTAAGTTTAATGTCACCATGTTGTTATAATTGGTTTTTCATTTTAGTATGTACTTTTACTTTTGACAAAACATATCGTTTTCAATAAGTCTTTGGTTTTATTGTTTGATGGTTTATAATTTGTCAATTTTATGAGGTACCTAGGTTCTATTCATGGAGTGACATTTTATTTTGTTTTTATCTTTTTTTTTACGCATGTAAATGATAGTACCTTTAGCAAGCAATTGATTCAGTATACACATGCATTCTATAAACTTGTTATCACTTTATGTAGAGATTTGTAGATCAATCCACAACTTTGATTCTTGTATGTGATGATTCCTAGTAGAAAGTGTTTTACTCACAAAGCTTGTGTATTGTCACTTGTGATGCCTTCTTCCCTGTGAAATTTATTGAGAAAACAAAATGATTTCATTCTTCAAGTGCTCCACCTCATTCCATTCAAAGTTTACAGAAGTTCATTTTATTGTATATGACCTCTAATTTTGAATTCCTGTCATGACTTACGCCTTATTTCGTTGCCAATATTGTCTAACCACTGGGACATTGTAAAATGATACGCTAACATATATTTTTAACGTGATGGAAGTACAATGTTTTGTTTTGTAATACTGATGGTATATTTTCTGTCAGCAAGTGTTGTATATTTGCATTTGGTAAAACAATTCATGTTTAGGACTATTTGTCTTAGGACTCAGTACATGTTGTAAGAGTTCTTTTTCAAATGTAGCTTAGAGAGTAGTTACTAGTTAGTTGGTTAAATAGGCCTTAGATGTTTATAGTTTGTTTGAGCACTGTGAGTAATCATGTGATGTAACGACTGAAAGAGTGTGGGAGTGAAAGCATAACTTATTATATTTTTAATTTTTAATTTTATTTTATCCGAGGACGGATTTTAACAATGTTAATTATTGACATCATGTAACTAGATGCAAGCAATATTTTTTTGTATTTTCTAATTATGTTGATATTACACTATTTCTGCTCTTTCCATTGCCATTATAGGCAGTGGTAAGCTTCTATTTTTTGATGCATTTATGTTTTATTTTCTTACTTTACACCCTAAGTTATTTTCTAGGATTCATGTAAGCATTTGGTGGTTTTCCTTTTTGTGTGTATGTTTTATTGGAGAATTTGATTTCATAAAAAACAATAAATATAAATACATACAACGATTCTATACTTGGTAGGAATTTTACTAATTTTATATTATTTCTCATGCAAGTTTCACTTTTGGCTTCTAGATCGATTTGGAATTTCAATCGTGGAATATTTATTGAGATGTCAAACATTGATCGTGGGAAGAAAAGATCAAGACAAAATGATCTATCATCATACTTTCAAAGACCTCAATCCAAGGATCCACATTCTCTTCATGCTTTGAGCTTTTTTGAGAAACCTATCACTGAAAGAGATGTCAAATCTTGTGAGAATGCATCTAATATCCAAATAATAGATGAGGGAATTGATTCCTCTGGTGATCAAAGTGAGATAAATGAATTTTCACCAGAATTTGGTATTAAAAATGTCGAAAATATTTCATTGAAAAAGAGCACAATCAATTCACGGAAAAGACAAGAAGGCCAATGGGACATAGGGAGAGACTTCCAACCAAATTGGGTCTCAAAATTTCCATTTATTGAACCAATACCTCCAAAAAATGAGAAAGAGAAACCAAAAGTTAGATGCAATATATGTAGTTGGAAACTTGGCACGCCAATGCCATTTCAAATGAAGTTAGATACAATAGAGAAGCATGCAAGAAAGGTGTATGAAAAGAAAATTGTAGATGGCAAGGAGAAGTCGATTGTTAGATGGAAATCTTCTAAGGAATGTCGAAATGTCAAATATGCCAATGAATATAATATATTTAGTAACTAAGGAAAAACTCGAGGGAAGTGGAGGAACCATCACATATCTATTAAGAAAGATGATGGAAATACATTTTTTATCCAAGACAATTCAATTAAGCACTGTATTTCACATCTTATCTAAAGTTTGTCCTATGACATATTATCCAGATTACATGAAATATCTATCTTTTCTTCAAGTGTCAAACGTTCCATCTTCTCATTGGTCTTTAATGAGTGGTTGGGAATGGGAAAAATATCTAGCTCAAGTAGAAAAGGATGATATGAAAGAGAAGATTGCAAATGCTAGGTTTTTGTCATTGTCTTTGGATGAGGTTACAACTATTGATAATACTTCATGGATCTACATGAGTATTTATATGGTTAATGATCATATTAGGCATTCCTATCTACTTGGGATTCATAAAAAGAGGGAGAATTTACAACTGAAAATATTTATGAACTTGTTATTAATAGTTTGAAGGAAATTGGTGGTATGTATCATTTAATGATCACAAAAAAATTGGTATGTGTTGGAGCAGATGGAGCATCATTAATGCAAGGACAAAGGAATGGAATTTGTGTTAGACTACAACTATTAGTTTCACTGTATATGTTGAGTATTCATTGTATGGTTCATATGATGAATCTTGTATTTAAAATAGTAAGCAAGTTTCCATCGGTTTCAAAAGTTGAAGATATTGTACTAGAGGCTTATGCATACTTTTGTCGTAGTCCCAAATGATTTTCAGAGTTTCAAAGATTTGCTGACGATATTATAAATGGAAAAAAGCTATTAAAAGATGTTGATACAAGATGTATCTCATTGAATGGACCAACTCAAAGATTATTTAGCGAGTACCAATCCTTGGTAGGGGTGATGTATGAACATCACTTCAGTGTAGATAGAGATAAATGTCTTCTCTTTCGACTAACTGACATAGGGACATTATTAACATTGGTTGGAATTCTTCCTATGCTAGATGAAATGAATGTCGTGAAAATGTCTCAAATCCACACAATGTATATTGTAGAAAACATAAATGCAAGAAAATTTGCATGCCTTTCATTGGATAATTTGTATATGATGCCAGAGTCTTTCACAGGTCCACAATTTACAAATTGGACTACGATCATTAATATAGAAAATCCTGATTTTTTTTTAAGTTTGATGAAAATGGGATACTATGTATGGAAGTGCGTGGGTATATCGTTCCATTTCATTATATTGGTAAGATATGATGAACCACCAAAGATTGCATTGTGTCAAGAGACATATTCGAAAATGTTGTCATTTCAGTGAGACACAACTTGATAGAAATTGCAAAATCACTATCATTAGAGATAAGAAAACGATTTCCTCGAGATGAATTGTTGGAGGCCATGTCTGTGGTGTACCTGATCTGGATTTTATGAGAAGAACGAAATGAATATATATTATTAACAGGTGATTAACACAAAATAACATAGATACAATAAAACTGGTTTTCTATTCAATAACAAAATAAGACGAAACTGTAAAATGCAGCGGAAACAAGCTTGCTGGAATGGCGGCGGCTAATATCTGAGAAGAGATGTGACGACATCACACATTTGCAAGAAGAAGGTTACAATGAGGCTCTGAAGGCATTTTTACAATAAGTAAGAATGCCAAAAACCCTAGGCATCCAAAAACCTAACCCTAGAAGATGAAGTGCCAAAAGTCATGTGGGCCCCGTTTGGGTAAGTTAGTACATCAACTTCCCGGGGTCGTAACTTTTGCATATGATATCTATTTTAGGCGTGTGATAGCTCGTTGGAAAGGTATTGTCGAGGAGATTCATTTTGGGGGATCAATTATGCCTTTGGCTATAATTGAAAATCTCAATAATGAAAAACCTTCATTTAGGCCCTCAAAATGGCCCCGAAAGTTAAAACTGCTAAAAATAGTAAATTGCCAAAATTGTCAGAAAACTGTTTTGAGCCAGTTGGAAAAGGTGGGTGGCCACTGATATCCATATGGATCAATCCTCCCTCCTTAGGAAGAAATGGTCTCCATTGCGATGAGGTCCCCCATTAGATGAGGAAATTTCTGCTGAATTTGGCCCCGGGTGAGCCACTTGCCTTAGTGCAAGAGCTACCCTACTTTGACGACTCGATAAAGCTAGATCCTTTGTTGTTGAGTGCCCTTGATTTGTCTGTCCACAATCTGATAAATGGATGCCTGTTGTATGCAGTCAGGGTTGAGCTTTGTTGGTGTCAGATGTTCTGTTGCTTTTGAGGTGTCCAATAATGGTGGGAAATAAGGGCGAAGGAGATCCACGCTGAACACTTGGTGCAGGCCAAGAAAGGGAGGAATGTTGAGCTCAAAAGAATTATCCCCCACGGCCTTGGTGATAGTGTACATTATTGGGAAGGAGATAGTCATCCACACTGATCATAAGCCACTGCAGTTCATGCAGACACAGGGAAAATTGCAGAATGATCGACATCAAAAGTGGTCCACATACTTGCAGCAATTCCACCTCAACATCAAGTATAAAATAGGAAACACCAATCGCGTCCCTGATTGCCTCAGCAGACCGCCGGTCGCGACACTCACCACGGTGCTAGACTCTTGCGGCCATGAGACATCTGGATGGCCCCAACTCTATGAGAGAGACCCTGACTACGCCACCACCTACCAAATGTTGCGTGCAAATGCAGTTGTCGATAAGTTCCATCTCTAGGATGGGTTGTTGTGTCATCTGGGCCATATCTGTGTTCAATCAAGTGAGCGAGCGAAGCTGATCTGGGAAGCCCACCACAGTCGGGTGGCATGACACTTCGGCGTCAAAAAGACAGTGGCGATGCTATAGAAACATTTCTACTGGCCGAAACTTCAGCAGGAGGTCGAAAAGTATATCAAGTCCTACACTGCCTGCGCTATTGCCAAACCGACCACTAAGAAACAGGGCCTGTACACCCCTCTTCCTAATCCTGACAGGCCATGGGAATCCATCTCAATGGACTACATGTCGGGCCTCCCATCCACCAAGCGGGGAAATGACTGTGTTTTTGTGGTTTTTGATCGCTTTTCTAAGATGGCGATTCTGGTTGCCTGCAAGAAGACCATCACAATAGAGGCCACTGCCAAGCTCTTCTTTGAACGAGTCTGGGTACATTTTGGAATCTCACAAACCATTGTCTCAGATCGAGATAGTTGATTTCTCAGCACATTCTAGTTGAGCCTCTGGTCACTTCTTAACACCAATCTCACCAAATCCACGGCCTTCCACCCCCAGACAGATGGCCAAACCGAGGTTGTAAATAGAATGATCGTGCATATCCTTCGCATGTATAATTCAAAGCACCCTCGCACATGGGATGGGAGCATTACCTATGTCTATCATAGCTACAACTGAGCCTTGCATAGCTCAACCGGTCACAACCCCTTTCAAGTGGGGTTGGGATACCAACCATTGGGTCCCATAGTTGTTGCACTTCCCCTTGCGGTCACCTCGACTGACTCATCTCCTGCTCCAACTGAAGATGACAAAGCCACCCGGTTTATTGAGAGGATCCAACACATTCGCCAACAGGTTCAGGATATCCTACATAAGTTCAATGACAAGTACAAATAGTGCCATGATCAACATCGTGTGCTGCATAAGTTTCAGGTGGGCAACAAAGTTTGGTTGCACTTGCAGAAAGAACGCCTTACAGGACCCCATCGGAAGCTTCAATGATTCGGATTTTATGAGTAGAATGAAATGAATACAGATTAGTAACATATGGTTAACATAAAATAACAGAGATACAGTAAAACTGGTTTTCTATTCAATAACGAAATAAGCTGAAACTGTAAAATGCAGCGGAAACAAGCATGCTGGAATGGTGGCGACTTATCTCTAAGAAGAGATGTGACGACAGCGTGCATTCGCAAGAAGAAGGTTACAATGAGGTTCTGAAGGCATTTTTACAATAAACAAGAATGCCAAAAACCCTAGGCATCCAAAAACCTAACCCTAGGAGATGAAGCGCCAAAAGTCACGTGGGCCCCGTTTGGGTAAGTTAGTACATCAACTTCCCGGGGTCATAACTTTTGCATACGATCTCCGTTTTAGGCGTGTGATAGCCCATTGGAAAGGTATAGTTGAGGAGATTCATTTTTAGGGCTCAAATATGCCTTTGTCTATAATTTAGGAGCTTTATAACGAAAAACCTTCATTTAGGCCCTCAAAATGGCCCCAAAAGTTAAAACTACTAAAAATAGTAAATTGCCAAAATTGTCAGAAAACTGTTTTGAGCTAGTTGGAAAAGGCGGGTGGCCACCGATATCCATATGGATCAATCCTCCCTCCTTAGGAAGCAATGGTCTCCATTGCGTTGAGGTCCCCCATTAGATGAGGAAATTTCTACTGAATTTGGCCCCGGGTGAGCCACTTGCCTTGGTGTAGGAGCTGCCCTGCTTTGACGACTCGATAAAGATGGATCCTTTGTTATCGAGTGCCCTTGATATGTCTGTCCACAATCTGATCATTGGATGCCTTTTGTATGAAGTCGGGGTTGATCTCTATTGGTGTCAGCTGTTCTGCTGCTTTTGAGGTGTCCAATAATGGTGGGAAATAAGGGCGAAGGAGATCCACGTTGAACACTGGGTGCAGGCCAAGGCAGGGAGGAATGTTGAGCTCAAAAGAATTATCCCCCACGGCCTTGGTGATAGTGTACATTCTTGGGAAGGAGAAAATCATCCACACTGATCATAAGCCACTGCAGTTCATGCAGACATAGGGAAAATTCCAGAATGACCGACATCAAAAGTGGTCCACATACTTGCAGCAATTCTAGCTCAACATCAAGTATAAAAAAAGAAGCACCAATCGCGTCACTGATTGCCTCAGCAGACCACCAGTCACAACACTGACCATGGTGCCAGACTCTTGCGCCCACGATATATCTGGATAGCCCCAACTCTATGAGACAGACCCTGACTTCGCCACCACCTACCAAATGTTGGGTGCAAATGTAGTTGTCGATAATTTCCATCTCCAGGATGGGTTGTTCTATTGTCTGGTCCATATCTGTGTTCCATCAAGTGAGTGAGCGAAGCTGATCTGGGAAGCCCACTATAGTCAGGTGGTAGGACACTTTGACGTCGAAAAGATAGTGGCGATGCTACAGAAAAATTTCTACTGGCCGAAACTTCTGCAGGAGGTCGAAAAGTATATCAGGTCCTGCACTGCCTGCGCTATTGCCAAACCAACCACTAAGAAACATGGCCTGTACACCCCTCTTCCTAATATTGACAGGCCATGGGAATCCATCTCAATGGAATACATGTCGGGCCTCCCATCCACCAAGTGGGGAAATGACTGTGTTTTTGTGGTTCTCGATCGCTTTTCTAAGATGGTGATTTTGGTTGCCTACAAGAAGACCATCACAACAGAGGCCACTGCCAAGATCTTCTTTGAACGAGTCTGGGTACATTTTGGAATCCCACAAACCATTGTATTAGATCAGGATAGTTGATTTCTCAGCACATTCTGGTCAAGCCTCTGGTCATTGCTGGACACCAAGCTCACCAAATCCACGACCTTCCACCCCCAGACAGATGGCCAATCCGAGGTTGTAAATTGAATGATTTTGCATATCATTCACATGTATAATTCAAAGCACCCTTGCAGATGGGATGAGAGCCTTCCCTATTTCCAACATAGCTACAACCAAGCCTTGCATAGCTCAACCGCCCACAACTCCTTTCAAGTGGGGTTGGGATTCCATCCATTGGGTCCCATAGATGTTGCACTTCCCCTTGCGGTCACCTCGACTGACTCATCTCCTGCTCCAACTTAAGCTGACAAAGCCACCTGGTTGATTGAGAGGATACAACACATCTGCCAATAGGTTCAGGATATCCTACAGAAGTTCAATGACAAGTACAAACAACACCATGATCAACATCGGGTGCCGCATAAGTTTCAGGTGGGCGACAAAGTTTGCTTACACTTGCAGAAAGAACGCCTTACAGGACCCCATCAGAAGCTTCACTTATCCGTATTTTATGAGTAGAATGAAATGAATATAGATTATTAATAGGTGCTTAACAAAAAATAACATAGATACAGTAAAACTGTTTTTCTATTCAATAACGAAATAAGCTGAAACTGTAAAATACAGCGGAAACAAGCTTGCTGGAATGGTGGCAGCTTATCTCTGAGAAGAGATGTGATGACAGTGCACATTCGCAAGAAGAAGGTTACAATGAGGCTCTGAAGGCCTTTTTACAATAATCAAGAATGACAAAAACCCTAGGCATCCAAACACCTAACCCTAGGAGATGAAGCGCCAAAAGTCATGTGGGTCCCGTTTGGGTAAGTAAGTACATCAACTTCCCGGGGTCGTAAATTTTTCATACGATCTCTGTTTTAGGCATGTGATAGCCCGTTGGAAAGGTATCGTCGAAGAGATTCATTTTGGGGTCTCAATTATCCATTCCTCTATAATTGAGGATCTCGATAATGAAAAAACTTCATTTAGGCCCTCAAAATGGCTCTGAAATTTACAACTGCTAAAAATAGTAAATTGCCAAAAATCTTAGAAAACTGTTTTGAGCAAGTTGGAAAAGGTGGGTGGCCATCGATATCCATGTAGATCAATCCTCCCTCCTTAGGAAGCAATGGTCTCCATTGCGTTGATATCCCCGATTAGACGAGGAAATTTCTGCTGACTTTTGCCCCGGGTGAGCCACTTGCCTTGGAGCAGTAGCTGCCCTGCTTTGACGACTCGATAAAGCTGGATCCTTTGTTGTCGAGTGCCCTTGATCTGTCTGTCCACAATCTGATCATTGAATGCCTATTGTATGCAGTCGTGGTTGAGATCTATATGAGTCAGTTGTTCTGCTGCTTCTGAGGTGTCCAATAATGGTGGGAAATAAGGGCGAAGGAGATCCATGTTGAACACTGGGTGCAGGCCAAGGAAGGGAGGAATGTTGAGCTAAAAAGAATTATCCCCCACGACCTTGGTGATAGTGTACATTCTTGGGAAGGATACAATCATCCACATTGATCATAAGCCATTGTAGTTCATGCAGACATAGGGAAAATTGCAGAATGACCAACATCAAAAGTGGTCCACATATTTGCAACAATTCCACCTCAACATCAAGTATAAAACAGGAAGCACCGATCGCGTCGCTGATTGCCTTAGTAGACCGCCAGTCACGACACTCACCATGGTTCTAGACTCTTGTAGCCATGAGACATTTGGATGGCCCCAACTCTATGAGTCAGACGCTAACTTTGCCACCACCTACCAAATGTTGTGTGCAAATGCATTTGTCGATAATTTCCATCTCCAGGATGGGTTGTTGTGTCATCTGGGCCATATCTGTGTTCCATCAAGTGAGAGAGTGAAGATGATCTGGGAATCCCACTATAGTCAGGTGGCAGGACACTTCGGTTTCAAAAAGACAATGGCGATGCTACAGAAACATTTCTACTGGCCGAAACTTCGCCAGGAGGTCGGAAAGTATATCAGGTCCTACACTGCCTGCTCTATTGCCAAACCGACCACTAAGAAACATGGACTGTACACCCCTCTTCCTACTCTTGACAGGCCATGGGAATCCATCTCAATGGACTACATGTCGGGCCTACCATCCACCAGGTGGGGAAATGACTGTGTTTTTTTGGTTGTTGATCGCTTTTCTAAGATGGCGATTCTGGTTGCCTGCAAGAAGACCATCATAACAGAGGCCACTGCCAAGCTCTTCCTTGAACGAGTCTGAGTACATTTTTGAATCCCACAAATCATTATCTCAGATATGGATAGTCAATTTCTCATCACATTCTGGTCAATCCTCTGGTCACTACTGGACACCAAGCTCACCAAATCAATGGCCTTCCACCCCCAGACAGATGGCCAAACCGAGGTTGTAAATCGAATGATTGTGCATATCCTTCACATGTATAATTCAAAGCGCCCTCGCACATGGGATTAGATCCTTCCCTATGTCTAGCATAGCTACAACTGATCCTTGCATAGGTCAACTGGCCACAACCCCTATCAAGTGGGGCTGGGATTCCAACCATTGGGTCCCATAGATGTTGCACTTCCCGTTGCAGTCACCTCAACTGACTCATCTCCTGCTCCAATTAAAGCTTACAAAGCCACCCGATTCATTAAGAGGATCCAACAGATCTGCCAACAGGTTGAGGATATCCTACATAAGTCTAATGACAAGTACAAATAGTGCCATGATCAACATCGGGTGCCGCATAAGTTTCAGGTGGGCGACAAAGTTTGGTTGCACTTGCAGAAAGAACGCCTTACAACACTCCATCAGAAGCTTCACTGATCCGGATTTTATGAGCATAACAAAATGAATACAGATTATTAGCAGGTGCTTAACACAAAATAATAGAGATACAGTAAAACTAGTTTTCTATTCAATAACAAAATAAGCTGAAAATGTAAAATGCAGCTAAAACAAGCTTGCTGGAATGGTGGCGGCTTATCTCTGAGAAGAGATGTGACAGCAGCACGCATTCGCAAGAAGAAGGTTACAATGAGGCTCTGAAGGCCTTTTTACAATAAGCAAGAATTCCAAAAACCCTAGGCATCCAAAAACCTAACCCTAGGAGATGAAGCGCCAAAAGTCATGTGGGCCCCGTTTGGGTAAGTTAGTACATCGACTTCCTGGAGTCATAACTTTTGCATACGATCTCTATTTTAGGTGTGTAATAGCTTGTTGGAAAGGTATCGCCGAGGAGATTCATTTTTTTGGATCAACTATGCCTTCAATAATAATTGTGAAGCTCGATAACAAAAACCTTAATTTAGGCCCTCAAAATGGCCCCAGAAGGTAAAATTGCTAAAAATAGTAGATTGCCAAAATTGACAGAAAACTGTTTTGAGCCAGTTGGAAAAGGTGGGTGGCCACCGATATCCATCTGGATCAATCCTCCCTCCTTAGGAAGCAATGGTATCCATTGCGTTGAGGTCCCCCATTAGATGAGGAAATTTCTACTGAATTTGGCCCTGGGTTAGCCACTTGCCTTGGTGCATGAGCTGCCCTGCTTTGATGACTCGATAAAGCTGGATCCTTTGTTGTCGAGTGCCCTTGATCTGTCTGTCCACAATCTGATCATTGGATGCCTGTTGTATGTATTTGGGGTTGAGCTCATTTGGTGTCAGTTGTTCTGCTGCTTCTGAGGTGTCCAATAATGGTGGGAAATAAGGGCGAAGGAGATCCACGTTGAACACTGGGTGCAGGCCAAGGAAGGGAGGAATGTTGAGCTCAAAAGAATTATCCCCCATGGCCTTGGTGATAGTGTACATTCTTTGGAAGGAGACAATCATCCACACTGATCATAAGCCACTGCAGTTCATGTAGACACAGGGAAAATTGGAGAATAACCGACATCAAAAGTGGTCCACATACTTGCAGCAATTCCACCTCAACATCAAGTATAAAATAGGAAGCACCAATCGTGTCGCTGATTGCCTTAGCAGATTGCCAGTCGTAGAACTCACCACGGTTCTAGACTCTTGCATCCATTGGACATATGGATGGCCAGAACTCTATGAGACAGACCCTGTCTTCACCACCACCTACCAAATGTTGGTTGCAAATGCAGTTGTCAATAATTTCCATCTCCATGATGGGTTGTTTTGTCGTCTGGGCCATATCTATGTTCCATCAAGTGAGCGAGCGAAGCTGATATGGGAATCCCAGTACAGTCGGGTGGCAGGACACTTCAGCGTCAAAAAGACAGTGGCGATTCTATAGAAACATTTCTACTGGCCGAAACTTCGACAGGAGGTCGGAAAGTATATCAGGTCCTACACTGCCTGTGCTATTGCCAAACCGACCACTAAGAAACAGGGCCTATACACCCCTCTTCCTACTCCTGACAGGCCATGGGAATCCATCTCAATGAACTACATGTTGGGCCTCCCATCCACCAAGCGGGGAAATGACTGTGTTTTTGTGGTTGTTGATCGCTTTTCTACGATGGCGATTCTGGTTGCCTGCAAGAAGACCATCAAAACAGAGGCCACTGCCAAGCTCTTCTTTGAATGAGTCTGGGTACATTTTGGAATCCCACAAACCATTGTCTCAGATTGGGATAGTAAATTTCTCAGCACATTCTGGTCGAGCCTCTGGTCACTTTTGGGCACCAAGCTCACCAAATCCACGACCTTCCACCCCCAGACAGATGTCCAAACCGAGGTTGTAAATCGAATGATCGTGCATATCCTTTGCATGTATAATTCAAAGCACCCTCGCACATGGAATGAGAGCCTTCCCTATGTCCAACATATCTACAACCGAGCCTTGCATAGCTCAACCAACCACAGCCCCTTTCAAGTGGGGTTGGGATTCCAACCATTGGGTCCCATAGATGTTGCACTTCCCCTTGCGGTCACCTCGACTGACTCATCTCCTGCTCCAACTGAAGCTGAAAAAGCCACCTGGTTCATTGAGAGCATCCAACACATCCACAAACAGGTTCAGGATATCCTACATAATTCCAATGACAAGTACAAACATTGCCATGATCAACATCGGGTGCAGCATAAGTTTCAGGTGGGCGACAAATTTTGGTTGCACTTGCAGAAAGAATGCCTTACAGGACCACATCGGAAGCTTCACTGATTTGTATTTTATGAGAAGAATGAAATGAATACAAATTATTAACAGGTGCTTAACACAAAATAACAGAGATACAGTAAAACTGGTTTTCTATTCAATAACGAAATAAGCTGAAACTGTAAAATACAACGGAAACAAGCTTGCTGGAATGGTGGCAGCTTATCTCTTAGAAGAGATGTGACGGCAGTGCACATTCACAAGAATAAGGTTACAATGAGGCTCTGAAGGACTTTTTACAATAATCAAGAATTCCAAAAACCCTAGGCATCCAAAAACCTAACCCTAGGATATGAAGCGCCAAAAGTCATGTGGGCCCCGTTTGGGTAATTTAGTACATCAACTTCCCGGGGTCATAACTTTTGCATACGATCTCCATTTTAGGCGTGTGATAGCCCATTGGAAAGGTATCATCGAGGAGATTCATTTTGGGGGATCAATTATGACTTTAAAAATACTTGAGGAGCTTGATAACAAAAAACCTTCATTTAGGCCCTCAAAATGGCCCCAAAAGTTAAAACTGCTAAAAATAGTAAATTGCCAAAATTGTCAGAAAACTGTTTTGAGCCAGTTGGAAAAGGTGGGTGGCCACCGATATCCATCTGGACTAATCCTCCCTCCTTAGGAAGAAATGGTATCCATTTCATTGAGGTCCCCCATTAGATGAGGAAATTTCTGCTGAATTTGGCCTTGGGTGAGCCACTTGCCTTGGTGTAGGAGCTGCCCTGCTTTGACGACTCAATAAAGCTGGATCCTTTGTTTTCGAGTGCCCTTGATATGTCTATTAACAATTTTATCATTGGATTCCTGTTGTATGTGATATGGGTTGATCTCTATTGGTGTCAACTGTTCTTCTACTTCTAAGGTGTCCAAGAATGGTGGGAAATAAGGGCGAAGGAGATCCACGTTGAAAACTGGGTGAGAGCCAAGGAAGGGAGGAATGTTGAGCTCAAAAGAATTATCCCCCATAGCCTTGGTGATAGTGTACATTCTTGGGAAGGAGACAGTCATCCACACTGATCATAATCCACTACAGTTCATGCAGAGACAGAGAAAATTGTAGAATGACCGACATCAAAAGTGGTCAACATACTTGCAACAATTCCACCTCAACATCATGTATAAAATAGGAAGCAACAATCACATCACTGATTGCCTCAGTAGACTGCCAGTCGTGAAACTCACCACGGTGCTAGGCTCTTGTGGCCATGAGACATCTGGATAGCCCCAACTCTATGAGACAGACCCTGATTTCGCCACCACCTACCAAATGTTGGGTGCAAATGCAGTTGTCGATAATTTCCATCTCCAGGATAGGTTGTTGTGTCGTTTTGGCCATATCTGTGTTCCATCAAGAGAGCGAGAGAAAATGATCTGGGAAGCCCACTACAGTCAGGTGGTAGGACACTTCGACGTTGAAAAGATAGTGGCGATGCTACAAAAACATTTCTACAGGCCGTAACTTTGGCAGGAGGTCAGAAAGTATATCAAGTCCTGCATTGCCTGCGCTATTGCCAAATCGACCACTATGAAATAGGGCCTATACACCCTTCTTCGTACTCTTGACAGGCCATGGGAATCCATCTCAATGGACTACATGTTGTACCTCCCATCCACCAAGTGGGGAAATGACTGTGTTTTTGTGGTTGCTGATCGATTTTCTAAGATGGCGATTCTGGTTGCCTGCAAGAAGACCATCACAATAGAGACCACTGCCAAACTCTTCTTTGAACGAGTCTGGGTACATTTTGGAATCCCACAAACCATTATCTCAGATCAGGATAGTCGATTTCTCAGCACATTCTGGTCGAGCCTCTTGTCATTGCTGGACACCAAGCTCACCAAATCCACGACCTTCCACCCCCAGACAGATGGCCAAACCGAGGTTGTAAATCGAATGATTGTGCATATCCTTCACATGTATAATTCAAAACACCCTCACACATGGGATGAGAGCCTTCCCCATGTCTAGCATAGCTACAACTGAGCCTTTCATAGCTCAACTAGCCACAACCCCTTTCAAGTGGGGTTGGATTCCAACCATTGGGTCCCATAGATGTTGCACTTCCCCTTGCGGTCACCTCGATTGACTCATCTCCGGCTCCAAATGAAGCTAACAAAGCCACCTGGTTCATTGAGAGGATCTAACACATCTTCCAACAGGTTTAGGATATCCTACAGAAGTCCAATGACAAGTACAGACAACGCTATGATCAACATTAGGTGTCGCATAAGTTTCAGGTGGGCGACAAAGTTTGGTTGCACTTGCAGAAAGAACGCGTTACAGGACCCCATCGGAAGCTTCACTGATCCGGATTTTATGAGCAGAACGAAATGAATACAGATTATTAATAGGTGCTTAAAAAAAAAAACAGAGATACAGTAAAACTGGTTTTCTATTCAATAACGAAATAAGTTGAAACTGTAAAATGCACCAGAAACAAGCTTGCTGGAATGGTGGCAGCTTATCTCTGAGAAGAGATGTGACGGCAGGGCGCATTCACAAGAAGAAGGTTACAATGAGGCTTTGAAGGCCTTTTTACAATAAGAAAGAATGCCAAAAACCCTAGGCATCCAAAAACCTAACGCTAGGAGATGAAGCGCCAAAAGTCATGTGGGCGTCGTTTGGGTAAGTTAGTACATCAACTTCCCGGGGTCGTAACTTTTGCATACGATCTCCATTTTAGGCGTGTGATAGCCCGTTGGAAAGGTATCATTGAGGAGATTCATTTTGGGGGCTCAATCATTACTTTAGCTATCATTGAAGAGCTCGATAATTAAAAACCTTCAATTAGGCCCTCAAAATGGCCCCGGAAGTTAAAACTGCTAAAAATAGTAAATTGCCAAAATTGTCAGAAAACTGTTTTGAGCCAGTTGGAAAAGGTGGGTGGCCACCGATATCCATCTGGATCAATCCTCCCTCCTTAGAAAGTAATGGTATCCATTGCATTGAGGTCCCCCATTAGATGAGGAAATTTCTGCTGAATTTGGCCTTGGGTGAGCCACTTGCCTTGGTGCAGGAGCTGCCCTGCTTTGATGACTCGATAAAGCTGGATCCTTTGTTGTTGAGTGTCCTTGATCTGTCTATCAAAAATATAATCATTGGATTCCTATTGTATGCAGTTGGGGTTGAGATCTGTTTGTGTTAGTTGTTCTGCTACTTCTGATGTGTCCAATAATGGTGGGAAATAAGGGCAAAGGAGATCCACGTTGAACACTGGGTGCAGGCCAAGGAAGGGAGGAATGTTGAGCTCAAAAGAATTATCCCCCACGGCCTTGGTGATAGTGTAAATTATTGGGAAGGAGACAATCATCCACATCGATCATAAGCCATTGCAGTTCATGCAGACACAGGGAAAATTGTAGAATGATCGACATCAAAAGTGGTCCACATACTTGCAACAATTCCACCTCAACATCAAGTATAAAACAAGAAGCACCAATAGCGTCGCTGATTGCCTCAGCAGACTGCCAGTCGTGACACTCACCATGGTGCTAGACTCTTGCGGCCATGAGACATCTGGATGGCCCCAACTCTATGAGACAGACCCTGACTTCGCCACCACCTACAAAATGTTGGGTGCAAATGCAGTTGTCGATAATTTCCATCTCCAGGATGGGTTGTTGTGTCGTCTAGGCCATATCTGTGTTCCATAAATTGAGCGAGTGAAGATGATCTGGGAAGCCCACTACAGCCGGGTGGTAGGACACTTTATCCTTGAAAAGACAATGGTGATGCTACAGAAACATTTCTTCTGGCCAAAACTTCGGTAGGAGGTCAGAAATTATATCAGGTCCTGCACTACCTGTGCTATTGCCAAACCCACCACTAATAAACAGGGCCTGTACACCCCTATTCCTACTCCTAATAGGCCATGGGAATCCATCTCAATGGAATACATGTCGGGCCTCCCATCCACCAAGTGGGGAAATGACTGTGTTTTTGTGGTTGTTGATTGCTTTTCTAAGATGGCGATTCTGGTTGCCTGCAAGAAGACCATCACAACAGAGGCCACTGCCAAGCTCTTCTTTGAATGAGTCTGGGTACATTTTGGAATCCCACATACCATTGTCTTAGATCGGAATAGTCGATTTCTTAGCACATTCTGTTCGATCCTCTGGTCACTGCTAGACACCAAGCTCACCAAATCCACGACCTTCCACCCCCAGACAGATGGCCAAACCGAGGTTGTAAATCAAATGATTGTGCATATCCTTCGCATGTATAATTCAAAGTTCCCTTGCACATGGGATGAGAGCCTTCCCTATGTCCAACATAGCTACAACCAAGTCTTGCATAGCTCAACCGACCACAACCCCTTTCAAGTGGGGTTGGGATTCCAACCATTGGGTCCCATAGATGTTGCACTTCCCCTTGCAGTCACCTCGACTGACTCATCTCCTGCTCCAATTGAAGCTGACAAAGCCACCCAGTTCATTGAGAGGATCCAACACATCCGCCAAGAGGTTCAGGATATCCTACAGAAGTCCAATGACAAGTACAAACAACGCCATGATCAACATCGGGTGCTGCATAAGTTTCAGGTGGGCGACAAAGTTTGGTTGCACTTGCAGAAAGAACGCCTTACAAGACCCCATCCGAAGATTCACTGATCCAGATTTTATAAGCAGAATGAAATGAATACAGATTATTAACAGGTTCTTAACAAAAAATAACAGAGATATAGTAAAATTGGTTTTCTATTCAATAACGAAATAAGCTGAAACTGTAAAATGCAGCGGAAACAAGCTTGCTGGAATGGTGGCGGCTTATCTTTGAGAAGAGATGTGACGACATCGCGCATTTGCAAGAAGAAGGTTACAATGAGGGTCTGAAGGTGTTTTTACAATAAACAAGAATTCCAAAAAACCTAGGCATCAAAAAACCTAACCCTAGGAGATGAAGCGCCAAAAGTCATGTGGGCCCCGTTTGGGTAAGTTAGTACGTCAACTTCCCGGGGTCGTAAATTTTGCATACGATCTCCGTTTTAGGCGTGTGATAGCCCGTTGGAAAGGTATTGTCAAGGAGATTAATTTTGGGGGCTCAATTATTCTATTGACAATAATTGTGGAGCTTGACAACGAAAAACCTTCATTTAGGCCCTCAAAATGGCCCCAGAAGTTAAAACTGCTAAAAATAGTAAATTGCCAAAATTGTCAGAAAACTATTTTGAGCCAGTTGGAAAAGGTGGGTGGCCACCAATATCCATATGGATCAATCCTACCTCCTTAGGAAGCAATGGTCTCCATTGCGTTGAGGTCCCCCATTAGATGAGGAAATTTCTGCTGAATTTGGTCCCGAGTGAGCCACTTGCCTTGGTGCAGGAGCTGCCCTGCTTTGACGACTCGATAAAGATGGATCCTTTGTTGTCGAGTGCCCTTGATATGTCTATCCACAATATGATCATTGGATGTCTATTATATGCAGTCATCGTTAAGCTCTGTTGGTGTCAGCTGTTTTGCTGCTTCTGAGGTGTCCAATAATGGTGTGAAATAAGGGTGAAGGAGATCCACGTTGAACATTGGGTGCAGGCCAAGGAAGGGAGGAATGTTGAGCTCAAAAGAATTATCCCCCATGGCCTTGCTGATAGTGTACATTCTTGGGAAGGAGACAGTCATCCACACTGATCATAAGCCACTGCAGTTCATGCAGACACAGGAAAAATTGCAGAATGATCGACATCAAAAGTGGTCCACATACTTGCAACAATTCCACCTCAACATCAAGTATAAAACATGAAGCACCAATCGCGTCGTTGATTGCCTCAGTAGACCGCCAGTCATGAAACTCACCATGGTGCTAAACTCTTGCAGCCATGAGACATATGGATGGCCCCAACTCTATGAGACAGAACCTGACTTCGCCACCACCTACCAAATGTTGGGTGCAAATGCAGTTGTCGATAATTTCCATCTCTAGGATGGGTTGTTGTGTCGTCTGGGCCATATCTATGTTCCATCAAGTGAGCGAGTGAAGATGATCTAGGAATCCCACTATAGTCGGGTGGCAGGAGACTTCAGCATCGAAAAGATAGTGGCGATGCTACATAAACATTTCTACTGGCCGAAACTTCGACAGGAGGTCAGAAAGTATATCAGGTCCTGCACTGCCTGTGCTATTGCCAAAATGACCATTAAGAAACAGATCCTGTACACCCCTCTTCTTACTCCTGACAGGCCATGTGAATCCATCTCAATGGACTACATGTCGGGCCTCCCATCAACCAAGTGGGGAAATGACTGTGTTTTTGTGGTTGTTGATCGCTTTTCTAAGATGGCGATTCTGGTTTCTTGCAAGAAGACCATCACAACAGAGGCCACTGCCAAGCTCTTCTTTGAACGAGTCTGGGTACATTTTGGAATACCAAAAAACATTGTCTTAGATCAGGATAGTTGATTTCTCAGCACATTCTGGTTGAGCCTCTGGTCACTGCTAAACACCAAGATCACCAAATCCACAACCTTCCACCCCCAGACAGATGGCCAAACCAAGGTTGTAAATCAAATGATTGTGCATATCCTTCGCATGTATAATTCAAAGAACCCTCACACATGGTATGAGAGCCTTCCCTATGTCCAACATAGCTACAACCGAGCCTTTCATAGCTCAATTGGCCACATCCCCTTTCAAGTGGGCTTGGGATTCCAACCATTGGTTCCCATAAACGTTGCACTTCCCCTTACGGTCACCTCGACTGACTCATCTCCTGCTCCAACTGAAGCTAACAAAGCCACCTGGTTCATTGAGAGGATCCAACACATCTTCTAATAGGTTCAGGATATCCTACAGAAGTCCAATGACAAGTACAAACAATGCCATGATCAACATCGGGTGCCGCATAAGTTTCAGGTGGGCAACAAAGTTTGGTTGCACTTGTAGAAATAACGCCTTACAGGACCCCATCAGAAGCTTCACTTATATGGATTTTATGAGCAGAACGAAATGAATACAAATTATTAACAAGTGCTTAAAACAAAATAACAGAGATACAGTAAAACTGGTTTTCTATTCAATAACGAAATAAGTTGAAACTGTAAAATGCACCAGAAACAAGCTTGTTGGAATGGTGGCAGCTTATCTCTGAGAAGAGATGTGACGACAACGCACATTCGCAAGAAGAAGGTTACAATGAGGCTCTGAAGGAATTTTTACAATAAACAAGAATGCCAAAAACCCTAGGCATCCAAAAACCTAACCCTAGGAGATGAAGCGCCAAAAGTCATGTGGGCCCCGTTTGGGTAAGTTAGTACTTCAAATTCCTGGGGTCGTAACTTTTGCATACGATCTCCATTTTAGGCGTGTGATAGCCAGTTGGAAATGTATCATCGAGGAGATTCATTTTGGGGGATCAATTAAGCCTTTGGGTATAATTGAGGAGCTCGATAATGAAAAACCCCCTTTTAGGCCGTCAAAATGGCCTCGGAAGTTAAAACTGCTAAAAATAGTAAATTGCCAAAATTGTCAGAAAACTGTTTTGAGCCAATTGGAAAAGGTGGGTCGCCACCAATATCCATCTGGATCAATTCTCCCTCCTTAGGAGCAATGGTCTCCATTGCGTTGAGGTCCCCCATTAGATGTGGAAATTTCTGCTGAATTTGGCCCTGGGTGAGCCACTTGCCTTGGTGTAGGAGCTGCCCTGCTTTGACGACTCGATAAAGCTGGATCCTTTGTTGTCAAGTGACCTTGATATGGCTATCCACAATATGATCATTGGAAGCCTATTGTATGCAGTCGGGGTTGATCTCTATTGGTGTCGGTTGTTCTATTGCTTTTGAGGTGTCCAATAATGGTGGGAAATAAGGGTGAAGGAGATCCACGTTGAACACTAGGTGCAGGCCAAGGAAGGGAGGAATGTTGAGCTCAAAAGAATTACCCCCCACGGCCTTGGTGATAGTGTATATTCTTGGGAAGGAGACAGTCATCCACACTGATCATAAGCCACTGCAATTCATGCAGACACAGGGAAAATTACAGAATGACCGACATCAAAAGTGGTCCACATACTTGCAGCAATTCCACCTCAACATCAAGTATAAAACAGAAAGCACCAATCGCGTCACTAATTGCCTTAGTAGACCGCCAGTCATGGCACTCACCACGGTGCTAGACTCTTGCGGCCATGAGACATCTGGATGGCCCCAACTCTATGAGAGAGACCCTGACTTCGCCACCACCTACCAAATGTTGGGTGCAAATGCAGTTGTCGATAATTTCCATCTCCAGGATGGGTTGTTGTGTCGTTTGGGCCATATCTGTGTTCCATCAAGTGAGCGAGCGAAGCTAATCTGGGAAGCCCACTATATTCGGGTGGCAGGATACTTCGACATTGAAAAGATAGTGGCGATGCTACAGAAACATTTCTACTGGCCAAAACTTTGGCAGGAGGTCGGAAAATATATCAGGTCCTGCACTACCTGTGCTATTGCCAAACCAACCACTAAGAAACAGGGCCTGTACACCCCTCTTCCTACTCCTGAAAGGCCATGGGAATCCATCTCAATGGACTACATGTCAGGTCTCCTATCCACCAAGTGGGGAAATGACTTTGTTTTTGTGGTTGTTGATCGCTTTTCTAAGATGGCGATTCTGTTTGCTTGCAAGAAGACCATCACAACAGAGGCCACTGCCAAGCTCTTCTTTGAACGAGTCTGGGTACATTTTGGAATCCCACAAACAATTGTCTTAGATTGGGATAATCAATTTCTCAACACATTTTGGTCGAGCCTCTGGTCATTGCTGGACACCAATCTCACCAAATCCACGGCCTTCCACCCTCATACAGATGGCCAAACCGAGGTTGTAAATCAAATGATTGTGCATATCCTTTGCATGTATAATTCAAAGCACCCTCTCACATGGGATGAGAGCCTTCCCTATGTCCAACATAGCTACAACCGAGCCTTTCATAGCTCAACCAGCCACAACCCCTTTAAATTGGGTTGGGATTCCAACCATTGGGTCCCATAGATGTTGCACTTCCCCTCGCGGTCACCTTGACTGACTCATCTCCTGCTCCAACAGAAGTTGGCAAAGCCACCCAGTTCATTTAGAGGATCCAACACATCCATGAACAGGTTCATGATATCCTATAGAAGTCCAATGACAAGTACAAACAATTCCATGATCAACATCGGGTGCCGCATAAGTTTCAGGTGGGTGACAAAGTTTGGTTGCACTTGTAGAAAGAACGCCTTACAGGACCCCATCAGAAGCTTCATTGATCCAGATTTTATGAGAAGAACGAAATGAATACAAATTATTAATAGGTGCTTAACATAAAATAATAGAGATATAGTAAAACTGGTTTTCTATTCAATAACGAAATAAGCTGAAACTGTAAAATGCACCGGAAACAAACTTGCTGGAATGGTGGCGACTTATCTCTGAGAAGAGATGTGATGGCAGCATGCATTCGAAAGAAGAAGGTTACAATGAGGCTATGAAGGCCTTTTTACAATAATAAAGAATTCCAAAAACCCTAGGCATCCAAAAACCTAACCCTAGGAGATGAAGCGCCAAAAGTCATGTGGGCCCCGTTTGGGTAAGTTAGTACATCAACTTCCCGGGGTCGTAACTTTTGCATACGATCTCCGTTTTAGGCGTGTGATAGCCGGTTGGAAAGGTATCATTGAGGAGATTCATTTTTTGGGCTCAACTATGCCTTTGACTGTAATTGAGGAGGTTGATAATGAAAAACCTTCATTTATGCCCTCAAAATGGTCTCGAAAGTTAAAACTGCTAAAAATAGTAAATTGCCAAAATTGTCAGAAAACTGTTTTGAGCCAGTTGGAAAAGGTGGGTGTTAACTGATATCCATCTAGATCAATGCTCCCTCCTTAGGAAGAAATGGTCTCCATTGTGTTGAGGTCCCCCATTAGATGAGGAAATTTCTGTTGAATTTGGCCCCGGGTGAGCCACTTGCCTTGGTGCAGGAGCTGCCCTGCTTTGACGAGTCGATAAAGCTGGGTCCTTTGTTGTCGAGTGCCCTTAATTTGTCTGTCCACAATATGATCATTGGATGCTTGTTGTATGCAGTCAGGGTTGAGCTCTATTGGTGTCAGCTATTCTGCTACTTCCGAGGTGTCTAATAATTGTGGGAAATAAGGGCGAAGGAGATCCACATTGAACACTGGGTGCAGTCCAAGGAAGGGAGGAATGTTGAGCTCAAAAGAATTATCCCCCATGGCCTTGGTGATAATGTATATTCTTGGGAAGGAGACAGTCATCCACACTGATCATAAGCCATTGCAGTTCATGTAGATACAGGGAAAATTGCAGAATGACCGACATCAAAAGTGGTCCACATACTTGCAACAATTCCACCTCAACATCAAGTATAAAGCAGGAAGCACCAATCGCGTCGCTGATTGCCTCAACAGACCACCAGTCATGACACTCACCATGGTGCTAGACTCTTGTGGCCATGAGACATCTGGATTGCCCCAACTCTATGAGATAGACCCTGACTTCGCCATCACCTACCAAATGTTGGGTGCAAATGCAATTGTCGATAATTTCCATCTCCAGGATGGGTTGTTGTGTCGTTTGGGCCATATCTGTGTTCCATCAAGTGACTGAGCGATGCTGATATGGGAAGCACACCAAAGTCGGGTGGAAGGACACTTTGACGTCGAAAAGACAGTGGCGATGCTACAAAAAAATTTCTACTGGTTGAAACTTCGGCAGGAGGTCGGAAAGTATATCAGGTTCTGCACTGCTTGTGCTATTTCCAAATAGACCACTAAGAAATAGGGCCTGTACACCCCTCTTCCTACTCCTGACAGGCCATGGGAATCCATCTCAATGGACTACATGTCAAGCCTCCCATCCACCAAGCAGGGAAATGACTGTGTTTTTGTGGTTGTTGATCGCTTTTCTAAGATGGCGATTCTAGTTGCCTGCAAGAAGACCATCACAACAGAGGCCACTGTCAAGCTCTTCTTTGAACGAGTCAGGGTACATTTTGGAATCCAAAAAACCATTATCTTAGATTAGGATAGTCGATTTCTCAGCACATTCTGGTCGAGTCTCTAGTCACTACTGGACAACAAGCTCACCAAATCCATGGCCTTCCGTCCCCAGATAGATGGCCAAACCGAGGTTGTAAATCGAATGATTGTGCATATCCTTTACATATAAAATTCAAAGCACCCTTGCACATGGGATGAGAGCCTTCCCTATGTACAACATAGCTACAATTGAGCCTTTCATAGATTAACCGGCCATAGCCCCTTTCAAGTGGGGTTGGGATTCCAACCATTGGGTCCCATAGATGTTGCACTTCCCCTTGCGGTCACCTCGACTGACTCATCTCCGGCTCTAACTGAAGCTGACAAAGCCACCTGGTTCATTGAGAGGATCCAACACATCCACCAACAGGTTCAAGATATCCTACAGAATTCCAATGACAAGTACAAACAACACCACGATCAACATCGGGTGCCGCATAAGTTTTAGGTGGGTGACAAAGTTTGGTTGCACTTGCAGAAAGAACACCTTACAGGACCCCATCAGAAGCTTCACTGATACAGATTTTATGAGAAGAACGAAATGAATACAGATTATTAACAGGTGCTTAACACAAAATAATAGAGATACAGTTAAACTAGTTTTCTATTCAGTAACAAAATAAGCTGAAACTGTAAAATGCAGTGGAAACAAGCTTGCTGGAATGGTGGCGGCTTATCCCTGAGAAGAGATGTGACGACAGTGCGCATTCACAAGAAGAAGGTTACAATGAGGCTCTGAAGGCATTTTTACAATAATCAAGAATGCCAAAAACCCTAGGCATAAAAAAACCTAACCCTAGGAGATGAAGCGCCAAAAGTCATGTGGGCCCCGTTTGGGTAAGTTAGTACATCAACTTCCTGGTGTCATATCTTTTGCATACGATCTCCGTTTTAGGCTTGTGATAGCCCGTTAGAAAGGTATCATCGAGGAGATTCATTTTTGGGGCTCAATTACACTTTAGGTTTTAATTTAGAAGCTTGATAATGAAAAACCTTCATTTAGGCCCTTAAAATGGCCCCAGAAGTTAAAATTGTTAAAAATAGTAAATTGCCAAAATTGTCAGAAAACTGTTTTGAGCCAGTTGGAAAAGGTGGGTGGCCACCGATATCCATCTGGATCAATCCTCCCTCCTTAGGAAGCAATGATATCCATTGCGTTGAGGTCCCCCATTAGATGAGGAAATTTCTGCTAAATTTGGCCCTGGGTGAGCCACTTGCCTTGGTGCAGGAGCTGCCCTGCTTTGATGACTTGATAAAGCTGGATCCTTTGTTGTCGAGTGCCCTTGATCTGTCTATCCACAATCTAATCATTGGATGCCTGTTGTATGCAGTCGGGGTTGAGATCTGTTGGTGTCAGCTGTTCTGCTACTTTTGAGGTGTCCAATAATGGTGGGAAATAAGGGTGAAGGAGATCCACGTTGAACACTGGGTGCAGGCCAAGGAAGGGAGGAATGTTGAGCTCAAAAGAATTATCCCCCACGGCCTTGGTGATAGTGTATGGTCCATAACGGAGTAATGGTGGACCTCAATGCAATGGATACAATTTATTCCTAAGGAGGGAGGATTGATCCAGATGGATATCGATGGCCACCCACCTTTTCCAATTGGTTCAAAATAGTTTCCTGACAATTTTGGCAATTTACTATTTTTAGTAGTTTTAACTTTCGAGGCCATTTTGAAGGCCTAAATGAATATTTTTTTGTATTGAGCTCCTCAATGATAGTCAAAGGCATGATTGATCCCCAAAAAATGAATCTCCTTGATGATACCTTTCCAACGGGCTATCACACGCCTAAAACGAAGATCATATGCAAAAGTTACGACCCCGGGAAGTTGATGTACTAACTTACCCAAACAGGGCCTACATGACTTTTTGGCGCTTCATCTTCTAAGGTTAGGTTTTTGGATGCCTAGGGTTTTTGGCATTCTTGCTTATTGTAAAAAGGCCTTCAGAGCCTCATTGTAACCTTCTTCTTGCGAATGCACGCTGCCATCACATCTCTTCTCAGAGATAAGCTGCCACCATTCCAACAAGCTTGTTTCCGCTGCATTTTACAGTTTCAACTTATTTTGTTATTGAATAGAAAACTAGTTTTACTGTATCTCTGTTATTTTGTGTTAAGCACCTGTTACTCAATATTGGAACAATAAAAAATGTCAAACTAATTTAAAACATGACTTTGTGGAAAAATTAAATACTTTAGTGAACCACTTTTGCAAGAAGGTCGAGATACATGGAGACCAGGTTGAAGGTATTTTAGATAAATCAAAATTGTTTTAATAAGCCACATGCTTCGCTGAAAAAATGTGGAAACAATTTTTCATTTTGGATAATCCTCTATAATGTGGTGCAATAACAATATTATGGACTATTTTAGGTGCTAGCCAATACTTATAAGAAAACATATCAGAATATTTCAAATTAGCGCATTTGTGTCAAACTGTGATTTTGGGATCAATGGAGGATGAGAGAATGTTTAGTGCACTGTCATTTTTCAAGTCAAAGATGAGGAACAAGCTTGATAAACATATGGATATATGCTTAATAATATATGTAACAAAGTATGACATTGTACCAATTTTCCATTTGAAAGAGCACTAGCTCTTTGGTGATCAAATTGTGATAGAAGGGGAGAAAACAATATAAAAAATTTCTCTAATGAACTTGATATGGAACATAATTATTTGGAGGCTCATAATGATAGTCCATCTAGAGAAGGTCCTCTTCAGAATGAAGAAGTCGGGGACCAAGATGAGAACTGGGAAATTGATATACCCGAAGATTTGATCTAACCCATTATATATGAGGGCCCAAGGGACACTTATTTTGGTATACGTGTTCCATTGGTGGTGCAATAAATAGTGAATGGAATAGCACAAATGATGTGATTCTTGTGATTCATTGTTCCTCTATTTTTGGAGTAGGTCGAAGGTTTCATTTTAGGTAAAAATAGGTTCTATATTTTGTATTTTTCATTGTAACATTGGAGCTACATTTTCTTGATGCAAGTTATTTTAAGATTGATGTTTTGATATTTAACTATTACATTATCTCTTTCTTGCGTGTGATAGGAAATGAAGTTGGAATTTGATGAAGCTATGATCTATCTCTTCACATAGATAGTGTCCTAGTATTAAAGGGAAAATACCTAATTTATCAAGACTTCCACTAAGAAAGAATGGGCTCATTCAAGTAGATGAAATTTCTTTGATGTCTAGCTCTAATATCTTGGTAAATTTTAATGGTTTGTTTGTTCGTTTGTTGCATTTTGGAGCAGTTTGTCAAGTTTGAAATTTTGGGTTTATTTTGGTTAAAAATTGTGTTAGTCCTTGAATGCTTCTAGTTCTCATTTGATGTTTGACTGAACCTTTTGTGGTGGCATGATTGGCTTCATCTAATTTTCATTGAGTCCAAGGGATTGGGTTAATGTTAAAGCCCTTAGTTGAGTAATTTTTTTTTTCCATCTTTTTGTCATGTTTATTTGAGAAACATATGGTATTAGGATTAATATGTGGATTTGGGTTTTCTATGGGAACTCAATGTGTTTTCCATAATTATGATCATTTTCTTTATATGTTTGATGGTTCAATGATTTATTTATTTCCTTTCACATTATGGCATAACTTGAGCATATTCACCTTTTAGGATCAACTATGTTTATTTTATATTTTCTTCGAAAATACTTATTGATTATTTAGAAAGGGAAATGAGCTATACTTAGCTAAGTGAAGAGAAAAATGGTCTATGCACTAGGTTCCTATGTGTTCATCATAGGAGACCTATTAGCATGAGACCGATATTCCTGTAATGCAATTATACTTTTGATGCCAAGACTAAAAGAACATTACATGTAGCTAGTGGAGGACAAGATAATGTTTATTGCACTATCGTTCTTGAAGTCAAAGTTGGTATATGTGTTCCATTGGTGGTGCAAGAAATAGTGAATGAAATAGCATAAATGATGTGTTTCTTATGATTCATTGTTCCTCTATTTTTGGAGTAGGTTGGAAATTGTTTATCATAGCAAGATTACTATATGTCAATTTGAGGTTACATTTAAGGTAAAAATAGGTTCTATATTTTGTATTTTTCATTGTAACATTAGAGCCACATTTCCTTGATGCAAGTTATTTTAAGATTGATGTTTTAATATTTAACTATTACATCGTCTCTTTCTCGTGTGTGACATGAAATGAAGCTGGAATTTGATGAATCTAGGACCTATCTCTTCACATAGATAGTGTCCTAGTATTAAAGGGTAAATACCTAATTTAACAAGACTTTTGCTCAGCAAGAATGGGCTCATTCAAGTAGATGGAATTTATTTGTTGTCTAGCTCTAATATCTTGGTAAATTTTAATGGTTTGTTTGCTTGTTTGTTGAATTTTGGAGTAGTTTGTCAAGTTTGAAATTTTAAGTTTATTTTGGTTAAAAAATGTGTTAGTCCCTTGAATGCTTCTAGTTCTCATTTTATGTTTGAATGAACCTTTTGTTGTGGCATGATTAATTTCATCTAATTTCCATTAAGTCAAGGGATTAGGTTAATGTTAAAGACTTTTGTTGAGTAAAAACGTTTTTTCATCTTTTTGTCATGTTTATTTGAAAAAGATATGGCATTAGGCTTAATATATGGCTTTGGTTTTTCTGTGGACACTCAATGTGTTTTCCATAATTATGATAATTTTCTTTATATGTTTGATGGTTCAAGGATTTTTTTATTTTATTTATTTCCTTTCACTTTGTGGCATGACTTGAGCATCTTCACCTTTTAGGATCAACTATGTTTATTTTATATTTTCTTTGAAAATCCTTATTGGTTATTTAGAAAGGGAAATGAGCTATATTTATCTAAGCGAAGATAAAAATGGTCTATGCACTAGGTTCCTATGTGTTCATCATAGGAGACCTATTAGCACGAGACCAACATTCCTCTAATGCAATTATACTTTTGATGCCAAGACTAAAAGAGCATTCTTTTTCTAAGGCCTTAGACTAAAAGAACGTTTATTGCACTATCATTCTTGAAGTCAAAGTTGCTATATGCGTTCCATTGGTGGTGCAAGAAATAGTGAATGGAATAACACAAATGATGTGTTTCTTGTGATTAATTATTCCTCTATTTTTGGAGTAGGTAAAAAATTCTTTATCATAGCAAGATTACTATATGTCAGTTTGAGGTTGCATTTCAGGTAAAAATAGGTTCTATATTTTATATTTTTCATTATAACATTAGAGACACATTTCCTTGATGCAAGTTATTTTAAGATTGATGTTTTGATATTTAACTATTACATTGTCTCTTTCTTGCGTGTGACAGGAAATGAAACTAGAATTTGATGAAGCTAGGACCCGTCTCTTCACATAGATAGTGTCCTAGTATTAAAGGGTAAATACCTAATTTAACAAGACTTCCGCTAAGCAAGAATGGGATCATTCAAGTAGATGAAATTTCTTTGATGTCCAGCTCTAATATCTTGGTAAATTTTAATGGTTTGTTTGTTTGTTGAATTTTGGAACATTTTGTCAAGTTTGAAATTTTGGGTTTATTCTGGTTAAAATTTGTGTTAGTCCCTTGAATGCTTCTAGTTCCAATTTTATGTTTGATTAAACCATTTTTTGTGGCATGATTGGTTTCATATGATTTCCATTCAGTCAAGGGTTTGGGTTAAAGTTAAAGACCTTGGTTGAGTAAAATTTTTTTTTTTTTTCATCGTTTTGTCATGTTTATTTGAAAAACATACAGTATTAGGCTTAATACATGGCTTTGATTATTCTCTAGGCATTCAATGTGTTTTCCATAGTTATTATTATTTTCTTTATATATTTGATGGTTCAAGGAAATATTTTTTTATTTCCTTTCACTTTGTGGCATGACTTAAGCATATTCACCTTTTAGGATCTACCATGTTTATTTTATATTTTCTTTGAAAATACTTTTTCATTATTTAGAAAGGCAAATGAGCTATACTTAGCTAAGTGAAGATAAAAATGGTCTATGCACTAGGTTACTGTGTGTTCGTCATAGGAGACCTATTAGAATGAGACCGACATTCCTCTAATGCAATTATACTTTTTATGCCAAGACTAACATAGAATTACATGTAGCTAGTGGAGGATGAGAGACTGTTTATTGAGAGACTGTTTATTGCACTATCATTCTTGAAGTCAGAGTTGAAGAACAAGCTTGAAAAAATCCATTACATAGTTTCTACTAATAATGCACATGTTATGGAGAGTTTCATGTAACTAAGAAAGATGTATGCTTATTGGTGCTTGTATCACATGGCGAAAATAGATTTCTATATAATTCATGATCATTTATTTCTTCATTACTTTTCTGCAACTCAATTTTGGGAGTCAGTATGTACTAGGGTCCAAGTGACAGACATTGCATGTGCTACCCTTAATGGGATTAAAATGGGTGATAAGACTTTGAATGTGAACCATGCTACTGCCAGGTATAGATATACATGATGGAATAATATGTCTTACTTAATATACATCTCTTATTGTTCATGCTTAATTATGGCAGTCTAATTGAGGCTATCTCTTTTTCTAAGGCCTAATCTATGCCCAACATTTATTACAAAGTTATGTGTCCCTTTACTTTTTTTATAAGATAATACAAATATAAGGGAGGATATCTCTATTCCTTGGAAAAAGGGTCCTTTTTTAGTAAAATGAATGATTAGAGAGGAACTTATGCATGAAATGTAATCTATCAATATTCTTATACTTTTGGAGTTATTGATGGATAGAATTATGTGCACTCCTATTCTTTATCTTTGTCAACTGGTCGACCCCTCACTATTTACATGCTTATACTTTTGGAGTTATTGATGGAGTGAATCTTTCAATTGAGTGAAGATATGCAAGAGTGTACAATGAGAACCTTGACAAACACAACCCCTAATGTCTGTATCATTTTCTAGAGGATGGAAATATTATGTTTCTTTTTCCAAATAAATAAAATGAGTATATTATAGTTTAATGAAAACATTTTCCTATTATTATATATGGTTTTATGCTTTATAAAAATATTGGCCAAGACTTTACAAGGTTTTATAATTCATTGAAAGATTCACCAAAAAATTATATATACACATTATATTATTGATAAAATAGCCTTCAATTTTTCCTATGTATCATGGGGATTCACCCATTTATTATACATATAAATTTTTTTGGGGGGGTTCTTAAAATAACCCTTGATTGATTCTCATCAGATCATGTAATGACCTCCATTGATTTTAACTTGCAGTCCCTTTTGTAATTCCCAACTTAACCACATTTCTAGCATCTTCTCGTCAAATGAACTAGGGATTTAGATCTACCCTTCGACTTAGAATTTCTACCGGAGAATTTTCCTTTATCTTTGTCAACTGGTCGACCCCTCACCACTAATGCATCTTTGGTCGATCCTTCCATGCTCTTCCTTCTCATTTCTTCTCACAAAATGGATGCAACCATGTATTCTAGCACTAATGTGGTTGAATTAATCCCTATATCCAAGAGTCTGACAAAGAACATAATAGGCTAATACATTTCTCCTCCTAAGTGATTTTAATATCCACATAAGATAAATAGATTATTATGGTATTAAACACATTTAAATGATCAGTCACCGAGCTATCCTCACTCACCCTCAAAATATATAGTTTCTTTCTAAGGAGTATCTTATTTACCAGGGATTTCGACTGGTACAAGTTCCCCAACTTGTCCCATTGTTTCTTGGTTGAATATTCACTTGAGGCATTCAACAACATTGAATATGCAAGATAAAGGTGAATCATACTCCTTTCCCTTCACTCAATTTTCTACCATTCTTCGCTCGACATACCTGCTGGAATGGTTCCTGGATAGAGTGTTTCCCATTGTTCTCGATCTACAAGGAAATCTTCAATTTTAAGCTTCCAAAGCTCAAAACTCGAGCCATTAAATTTTCCGATCTCTATTCTCGAGCAACTTGCCATTATTTAAGCACAACTTTAAAGATCTTTGAATTACGACTCTTAATGGTCCTAGGGTTTAGCTCAAATCCAAGGTTGTTAAACCAAGCTCTGATACCACTTGTCAAGAAATTTACACTTCCACGATAAACCTAATAGAAGAGAGGAAGACATATTTAAGCTATAAAATAAATGACAAAGAAAACACACAATACACAGAGATTTTACCCTAGAAACCCAAATGGGAAAACCAACATTCAGTGAGCATCTTGTTCTCTTGTTGTCTTATTCATTTAGAATAAAAGGTTACATGCCTAACCTTGGTCTACATCTAAGACACAATCAACATCATACCTTCTTGCTTTACACAAGAACAACCCTTTAGACAATTTGACTTACATCTACATGACCGACAACCTCTAAATGATTGATCTAAATATTTTATCATCATAATACGATTACAACACACCTTATTTATAGACTTTACAATAAGCAAAACCCTAAAGAAAGGCGCCTAAAAAATAGTTACTGATCCACTCAGATAATTGGCTACAAATCCCACAAATCTCATGATTACGTTACAGTCGGATTACCAGTCGAATAAAAATCGACCTTCATTTTTTCTTCAGTTGGTTTCCACAAGACCGCCGGTCGACCTCTTGAGGACTGACCTCTTGTACTTGTTGTCGATCACTTCGACTTCTACTTTCCTGGTCGAACACTTCTACCTTCAACTTTCACTGTCGATCAATCCACCTTGACTCAACTTTAACTACAAAGAATATAACAACCCAATAGTTCCCAACATATGGCACGTTGTGCATTTCCCTCAACACTGTATTTTTTAGCTCATTGGAATTTGACACATATATTTTCCCCCTGTATGTGAGTATTCCATCCTATTTCATCTCATAATAGTTACATTTCTATTGTAATTTGTCTTTTTGTAATGTCTCTTTTATTTTTAAATAGTGCTTATCCGAGTTTGCAACTTCTAAAATTTTGTCTTCTAAATTTGTGTTGTACACACTGATGACTACTATATGCATCTCATGTGCTCGTCTATTGAGTGCACCAACCACCTAATTTTCCTTACCTTTTATATTCTTAATTTCAAAGTCATATTCACTCATAAATTCCAATCATCTAGTTTGTCTGGAATTTAATTTGGGATGTCCAAACAATTGTTTTGGACCACAATGGTCAATCCTTAGCTCAAATATTCTACCCATGAGGTAATGTCACCACATTTTTAATGCATGTACAATGGTTTCTCATTCCAATTCATGTGTGGCATAATTCATCTCATGTTCTTTTAGTTTTCAGGACTCATAGCACACCACATGATCTTTTTGAGTGAAGACTCCACCAAGCCCTTCCTTGCACACATCCATGCACACTACAAAATATTCATCCAGATATACAATCTTTAATATTAATACACTTTTCAAAATGTCCTTTAGCTGTTAAAATCTCTCTTCACACTCATAAGTCCATTCAAGTTGCACTCCCTTATTTTGCAAGAAAGTGATTAGGATTGCAATCTTTGAAAATCCTTTTATGAACCTTCGGTAATAACTGGTAAGATCCATGAATGATATGACCTCTGTCACATTTATTGGAATTTTCCATCCTCTAATGGCCTCTATCTTCTCAGAATTGACTACTATCCCATCTGCTGAAATAATATGCCCCAAGTAGTGAATCTTCTTTTGATAAAAGATGCACTTACTTAGCTTGACATTCAATTTATGCTCTCTTAAAACTTCCAACACCATTCTTAAATGTTTCTCATTTTGTTCTTCTATCTTTGATTAGATGAGTATATAATGCAAGAACACAATCAAAAACTTATCTAGGTATTCCCTGAACACTCCATTCATCAGACACACAAAAACAATTGGGGCGTTTAATAGCCCAAATGGCACGACTGCAAATTCTTAATGCCCATATCTTGTTCTGAATGTTGTCTCATTGATATATTCTTCCTTTATCCTCACTTGATGATAACCTTATCTCAAATTGATCTTGGAAAATATTTTTGCACCCTTCAGCTAGTCAAATAGATCATCGATCCTTGGCAAAGGATATTTGTTCTTTATGGTGACCTTATTTAGCTATCTGAAATCAATACATAGCCTTAAGGTTCCATCTTTCTTCTTCACAAAATGCATGGGGGCTCCCCAAGGTGACACACTTGGGCGTATATACCCCTTTTTTAACAACTCTTCAAACTGCATTTGCAACTCTTTCAGTTTTGGTGAGCCCATTTTGCAAGGGGTCTTGGACACTGAGACAACTCCTGACACCAAATAAATATATAAGTCAATGTCTCTCTTTGGTCGAAGTCCCGATATTTTCACAAAAACATCTTCAAAATATTTCAAGACCGGATGGTCTTCAATAATTTTCTACTTTATCTTGAGTTTCCTCTTCCATATGGGCTACAAAAATATGGCACCCCTTCCTGAAACTCCTTTTCAGCTGCATGGATGGAATTTCTCTAATAGCTATATCTCATGAAATGCCTTGAAATTTTCCTTGTTTCCCCTCTTCATCAAGAAAAATGATCATCTTGTTGTAACGATATAGGATAGCATGGTGCTTCTCCAACCAATCCATGAAAATTAGACATTCATATGAACCCAATGGTATGATGTTCACATCTACCTTTCATGAATATTGTGCAATCTTTAACCATCTCATTGGCTTTCCTCTTATCCCCTGTGGCCAACTAAACTAACCAATATTTATCATGCTTACTTCTTTGTAAGTGAAATATTTCAACAATGTCAGTGTATATCTAACTATCGCTAGATCCAGAATCAATTAAAATTACTAAGGGATGATTTATCAATATTACCTTCCACTTCAATCATGGGGGATTGACACTCTACTTGCTTGTTGTCCAAGGTTACATAAATCCTTGGGATTTTTCCTTCTATGTCTTCCACTATTTCATCCTCCTGAATGTTGTGGAAAATCCTCATTGTTTCTCCTTTGTGAGGGTAGTCCCTATATAAGTGATTTCCTTCACATCCCTAACATTGTAAGGCTGATGCCTTGGACTTTTCCCAAAAGAATCTGTGGCCCTGGGCACATTTTGAGTTGAATGTCCTTTATAATTTACCTGTGAGTTATTCTTGAAAACTGGTGTCTTAAAGCCTTTCTACCTTTGATCCCTCTTTCCTTTCATCTCGTCATTCCAATCCTTTTGGAAAACTGACCTTCCTTTACTCTCCTCATAAAGATGTTTTTTCTCTCCTTATGTCTTCCTCCAAAGTCCCGAGGTTATCATATTGTATCTTGTCACTGTAGAAGGAAGGTAACACACTCATAAACCTTTGGATTTTGACCTTTTCATCCTTGATGAAGCCAACATAGTTTAGAAACTCAAAGAACCTCTTCTCACATTCATCCATTTTCATGCTTCCCAACTTGAGTTCAAAGAACTCTTTAATCTTCCTCTCATAGTAATGCTTGAACACATATTTCTCTTGAAAATGTCCATTAAACCGCCTCCATGAGACCTTCCTCTCATCAAGGTGTTTGTCTTTCTTAAGCTAATCCCATCACATGGCTGCCTTTCCTTGCAAGTGGTAGGTTGCTATTCTCGCTTCTATCCTTGAGGGGTAGTCATGCAATTGGAAATATTTCTTCATTTTCAACAACCATGCCTCATCCTCTTCTCCCTTCCTATGCCCACCATTGAAAGTTGGTGGCTTGATTTTCCCGAGTTCACCTTGCAATATGTCTACCAGGTATTCTCCTTGGATTCTAATAGGCGACACACTTCGGCTGCTCTCTAGCCCCAAAATCACATGATATCTTCTAGTATATTTATTTAGGGAATGATGGAGCCTATGCATACTCCTTGGCTTCCCATCATTCCCATTCTCATCCCTCCTTGTATGGGATCTGGATGCTGCCACATGTATAGCACTATCCACTTGCCTTATGCCAGAGTCTTTATTGGATTGCTTCTGCAACATATTTAGAATCTAAATTATCTCTTCCTGGGATTTCATCATCTTCTCATTATCTTCCCTATAACTTTACACTTCTCTATGCAGACTTCTCATAGTTACATGCTCTTACATGTCTCTTCTTCCATTAGACTCTGTCTCAACATTTCCCATGCTAACATGCAGACCTATTACCTTCTTCTCATGGCTGTAAGATCCCTAGGCATCTTTCATAACCCCAGTCCTCATATAAGAACCAATTTGTTTTTCTTGACCTCTAAATTTGCAAGAAAATGTGCATGCAATAAATTTTTTTTAGACAAAAATATATACATACACAGTTCTGGAAAAAGAATGCATAATTTTTCTGCTCTTTAATTCCACCAATCATCTTCTTTGAGTTGATTGCAATTTCTACTACTTAGATCAAATTTTTGAGTTGATAGATGGATTATCCTCCTCAAGGCCTTTCCAATGACTATTTGTTTTCTCAAATCAAATCTTCGAGCTAAAAGTTATGGCCTGCATAAATTTTGATCTTTTTCCCATTTTTACCTTGTATGCTATAGGTGTCTTCTTTTGTTTTTTGTACATTTTTATGTACCCATATTTCAAATCTGGCTCCATGGTTGACTTCTATAGTCCACAATATTTCCATAGACTGCTCTTGTGTTTTAGGATATTTAGACACTTAGGATTTAGTTAATGTCAAATTGGTCCAATGTGTCATTAGGTAAAAATATGTTTCTTCATTATGAATTAGTATGCATTTATGGTTAGGTAATCCGATGGTCACAATATGTTTCCGGCATAGAGTGATCTAACAGATCATATTCTCCTTGATCTTAAAGACTACAATGACCCATGGCTTATCAAATGATTGTTCTATGATCTCTATTTAAAGAGCATGGAGGGTCATTTATCGATGAACGATTGTGAGAAAATCTCTTGTAAATATCTCTGTAATATTTTCTTTTGCATTAATAAGTTTCTCAAAGTGTCCACATCGGTTGGGGCCGTGGATGTTTCCCCATAGGGGTTTTACCACGTCAAAACATTGGTGTATTAATATTTGATCTAGTTGTGTGAGTGGTTACTGAAGTTGTTCTTCCTCTTTTGGAATACCTGTGTTGTCAAACATGGTATCAGAGTGCATTTGAAGACTCGCTCCTGTTGTAGATCAAGATTGTGAAGCCATGTTGCTACATCTCTAGTTTCTTCCATTTATATACATTTATGGGTTCAGAAGACTATTATATTTTTTCTGGAGCGCTCATTTCAGTTAAGAACGCCTTTCGTTTCACTCAAAATTTTTTTCATTTTCCCAAGATACAACTATTTCAGTTGGAACCGGAGGTATAAATCATGAATACACCTTTTTAATTTTTTGCAGAGAAAACATTTTGGTTTTCTATTTTTTATTTTTGGGTTGCTAATATTTTCAATATACGTATGATATTTTCCCCATGATCTATGTGATCTCAAAAAATTAAAAATAGAGAGGAAAGGTTTTTTTTTGTCTGCGTATGCTCTTTTTCATGTGCTCTGTGCAAACTCGGTAAATAAAAAACAAAGGGAAAACTTGCATCTTCTGAGTAAGCTAACCGATATCTAATCCTTGTTGTCTTTGAGAAGAGAAATTGTTTTTTGTGTGATTTTTTTGTTGTTGTGAGGATTCTATCCAAGGTTGTCTTCCACAACAACAATAATAACAACACCAATCCTCCTTCTAAACAATATAATGTGTTTTACACTAACTCACTTGGTTAAAAGTTGTTTTATTAAGTAAGAGGTCTTGAGTTCAAGTCTTGTTTTTGCTATTTTTTTTGAAAAAGTTAATGCATCCATTGTAAAGTGTATTTCACTTGAATTATAAAAGTGAATAACTATAAGTAGCTTTAATATTTTATTTTAAGTTATTTATTTTGCATGGAACTTTCATTTTTAAAGTAACTTCATTGTAAAAGTGATCTCCACTTATTCTATAAAAGCGGGTCACTTCATAAACAACTTATTTGTAAAAGTGAGGTTATTAAAAAGAGGGATATCACCATGTGGACCAACTTCTACTTGCCACATGGCTCTTTGGTTACCATTTATGCCTTTTTTCGAAAGGGTATAACTTTCACATTCGAAGTCCTTCTTCAATGTCGTTTTTTTTAAACAACCTATTTTTCCTAGAGCATTCCATCCGAACCATTAGTTTCATATTTTAAATCCATATTATTTTCATATTTAATATGGATTCTCCCGATGATCTTTTTCTTACTAGTACCAACTACTTCTCATGGAAATCCCGTATGGAGGATGTATTAAGAAGTAAAGGACTATACCATATTACCTTGGGAAAATAATAAGAACCCATTGATGATGACGAGTATTACAAATGGGTTAGTAGGAATGAGGAAGCATGTGGACTAATCAGAATTTCCATCTCTCCCGATTTAAGGTTTCACCTTCAAGGAATTGAGGGATTAGATAAATCTTGGGAAAATCTTGCAGCATTGTTTAGTAAACACAATATTATCCAAGCCCACTAGTTGGAAAAGTAGTTAATGACTTGAAGTCCAAATGATTTTTATTGCATTGAATATTACTTATATAATCTCAAAACACTTAGACTTTTCTGTATAGAATGTGAACTAGATCTGAAGGAAGATCGATGCATATATGCTAATCTTGCTAAGCTAGATAATGCATATTCTATTTTTGTATCTAACTTTTATGCCACTAGAAAATATCTAGGGAGCACTTATAAAGAACCCTCTCTTGAGTTCTTTTATGATGCTTTAATTTGAGAGCAAGATAATCTTGTGCAACTTGTATTAATCAACACTGTAGGTACGTGCAACAAAGCCTTAGTGGTCCAGAATAAAGATAAATCCAATAATCCCAAGAAGCAACATACCTGCCACAACAACACGGAAAAAAAGGGTCCCAAAACCTCTTAGCTAGCTTCCACTCCTAATGGTGACAAAGGAGAAAAATCTAAAAATAATAAGACAAAGAGAAATTACAACTTTTGTGGGAAAGATGGCCATGTGGAGTCCAATTTTTTTAAGAAGATGGAAGCTTTGGAAGATACAATGAATAAGAACACCATCATTATTGATTCTTCTTCTTCTAACTCTTCTTCTCATGGATATGCACTTTATGCTTCTAGTTTCTCCTTCAATGCAACTTCTACTTCTTCTTCTAATGAGTGGTTTGTTCATTTTGGAACATCTTGTCATATGGTTAAGGATAAAGCCATATTTTATGCTCTTTGTTAGTACCATATTTGATCCTATCATAAATATGAAGGATTGCTGAAGTTATAAGGCCTAGATTGGATGAGCTAGAGATAGAGGATGAGATTCTAGAGCCATTGAATATAAAGAGGCAAGCTATTTTGAGGTACATTGAAGAAAATAACAGAAAATCCATGCCCTAGGCACCTAAGGCAATATCTAAGTGCTTGGGGGATTATAGAAAGACAAAAGAGGGCCCATCACATCTTGGAAGGACCTAAGTTTTAATAACTAAGGATCTTACCACAAGACCAGGGCCCATGAACCAAGCGATAACATATATGCGAGACCTGAACAATTAGATGACTACAGGCAACGCAGATCAACAACTAGCGATCAACGTTGCATCATGAATATGCACGAGAGATCCTAAATTGTGTGACAGTGGTTTGGGAGGGACACACATCACTTAGTGGATGGTGTCATATGATAAAAGAATAGAATGAGAAACTACCTTTGTTGGGTTGTGACGACGGTATTGTGGTTTCACCTAACCACTAATCCGTCCATTACAAAGATCACACTTATCCTCTCACTCAACATAACATGGATCTGACTCAACATTCCACCGGGGATACTTATAAAGACTAGTGACATCGTGGTATGCCAACATGGCACTTGTCATAGAAAATCCAAAGCCACCACCTAGACAAAGGGGACCTGCTAAAGATCTAGAATAACACCTTGAGACCGACGACATGTAGTCTACTCCCTTGCCACATAAACGACAACATGGACCAATAAGAACTTGCCACATGGCCATGGGACCATGCTGATGTCATGAACAATGTCACTCAAAATTTCATGCCCTTCACAAATTTCAAAGGCTAGAGCCAAAGGAAAGGTGATGCATGGCCACAAAAAGCACAAACAAGGGGGTTTCAAACAAAATTTTAGATTATGACAACGGTGTGCCAAATCGACTGGTGGATGAGACAACATATAGCATGACATTTTGCATCATGCCTAGAAATTATCGCCAATAATTATACCATTAGTTGTAGCCAAAAAAGGACAAGAATAATTGGCTCCACATACACACCCTAGCAAGCTACATATTTCATAATATCACTTCCATGTGTAGCAAACCATTTCATTCCATCAACAACCTCTGCAAAGTATGTGTCAAGCCCTTATAAGAGAAAGCCTCATGAACAAAAGAAACCAATATTCAAGTAATTCAACTTCTAAAGGTGAGTTACTCAAATGCTAGGTGTCATAGAAGATGACCCACTTGCATAGTCTCTCCCCTCAAGAGCGACCAATCAACCATCCTAACCATAAATGTGTGATGATATTATCCTATTGTCGCAAAGGAGGGTAATGTCCTTTTCTACTCGCATTGGATCAAGCATAAGAGCAGTGGGACGTCTGATAGTCCACCCCAAGGTGAAATTGCACAATTCGACCAATGCTCTGCAGAATCTTGAGGCAGTGGATTCAAATAGTTGGTCAATTGTGCTCCATGTCATTGAGTGGTGGTGGTTGAGAGGAAATGGTTAGACATCCTTCTAGCTAGACAAGGACCTCGATTCTTTAACTATTGAATACATCTAGTGCAATAGTCAGACCCAATTGAGTTGCTTAGAAGAATCCAGACATAAGTACAATTGGACAAATGATGCATTCCTCACAACACATTAATAGGTTATACCTCTGGTGGTAAAAATAGTTTTTGCTTGGGAAAATCAGTTGAAAAAATAGAGGCAGTATTAAGAATTGAAGAGATATATCCAGACTCAAGAAGCAATATTGGATCAAATGAATGGTTTTATCACAAATTAAGGAATCTAATTAAGGAAGATAAGGTGCTCATTTTTAGGGTAGGCACTTTTGGGAATTTAAGAGTGTCTTATACTCAAAGCTGTTATATCAACATACCTCAAGCACAAACAAATGGTGAAAGCATGAGGCACCAAGAGATTCATCCCCTACGTCATGTTTTAGTTTGTAACCCTTCTTCTTATTGTGTCTGTGTTCTTGTAAATCCACCTCTCCCATTTGGATTCTTGTATTATATTCGATTAATAAAAGATCAAAAAATAGGTTATGCAACATATTCAATGTTACTGCATGTTGTATAATCATGGAATAGAAGTGATTCTTTGAAAAAATGCAGGTATTCTTTGAACATATGCAAGTATTATTTGAACAAATGCAGGTATTATTTGAACAAATGCAAGGATTCTATCTTATGATCACTCTTTAAAAATGACCATTTATTGTCATTTCTTTATGCATTTAAATGATATGCATAGGGTACCTCCATGTATTTGTATGTATGAGGATGTATAACTGTTTGAAACACACTTTAATTGATTTGTATACACATGTTAGAAATGGTGAATTCTTAATTGTTTAACACATTATTCTTTTTCCATAAGCTACAAGATTCATTCTCAGCAGTGCCTTGTATGCTTATATTGTTTTTATTATAATTCACCATTTCACTCATCTTTAAATATTATTTTTCTAAAACACTCATGGACATATGCCTCTTGGGGATATGGATTTAAGACTCATCGTAAGTTTTATCCCCTGGGATACCTCGACACCATTCTAATAATAGCCTGGAACATATCGAGGGATAACATCTAAAATGGCTCCATTGTCAGGGATGTAATTTGAAGATATTTTCCCCTAGGATACAAAATTTTGAGTTCTGATCCTTGATGGTGAACAAGCCACAAACATCTAGCTGTTAACATTTCACCCATTGAATCCACAAAAGGAAAACTTGGAATCTACCAGAAGATACACCAGAATTAACCTTGATCCTGCTCAAGTTCCAATACACTCAGATCCATAAAAGATCGTGACATGGAGGAATATTAGAGAATGTGATATCTCTTTTTCTTCAGGTATCCCTAATCTATAAATGTCTCCTTATGCTATTCATACAAGTATTGAATCTATAGATGTAATTAATATACCTGTAGATTCACATTCTGCTTCAAAGTTTCCCCTAGAACATTTGATAGATATCCAAGATTCTCCTTTAGAATTCTGTCAAGAAGTAGGTTCTTCCATTTGACCCTTCTTGAAAAATCATGTTACTCCTCTATCCTTTGAAGCTAATAAGATCATCTTGCAAAATATCATGGCTGGCTTAGGTGGAGGGAGAGATGGGGGAAATAAAACTCTTCCTACACCCCATTTAAATTCTTGGGTCAGTTCCATATATGACCCATTGAATATGCTTATAAATGTTCATGATATCCCCGAGAACAACTTGAAATTTTATCAAAATATGATGGAGAAAAAACCCATTCTACTAAAGAACACATGGGTACCTTCCAAGACTTCACTACAACCTATTTTTGGAGCATGATGATGTCTTCATGAGGATATTTCTCCAAATGTTAGAGGGAGATGTTAGAAAATGGTTTAGAGAACTACATGTTGCTTCAATTGATAGCTCGTAGGCCCTAGAATATGCTTTCATGAGACAGTGGGGTGAAAAATGGATAATATGTATTACCTAACTGAATTTGTCTCACTCAAGAAGAGAGCTAATGAAGCTGTTGTTGACTTCAACATAAGATTCAATAAGATCTATAGCAAAATCCATAGAGATATTAAACCTTCACAACCAACAACTAAAGTTACATATGTTCGAGCATTCGATGCTGATTTTTCCATGGTGTTGAGGGAAAGGAGATCCCCAACTCTGCTTGTAATGTAGGATGATGCAATATACATTGAAGGAAACAAGATTGCATCAAGTAAAATGAAACAAAAACATGATCAAGTAGAAAGAAAAAATGCTAGAGAAGACTGTGGTACCTCTGATCCAAATAAAGATTCTAAAGAAGCAAGGATTGAAGAAATGTCTAGACTAATCCAAAACTTAACAGACAAGATGTCTAGATTTGAGATTGAAAATAAAAATTCAAACAAAGTTTCTCAAGAAGGAGGCATGAAAAACCCTAATCAATTCAGAAGACCTTTTGATCCACAACTAATGAGAAGGGAAAGAAGAAATGAAGAACAACTCACCCAACCCCTTGTAAAGGAAATTAATGATAATAACATCGTTGAAAAAGTAATGGATGAGGAATATGTTGAATACACAGAGTAAGTTCACCTTCTCCAATATGAGAATAATTCCATACATCTAACCCAAAATGACTATGAAAATTCTCTAAACCCTAAGAAGTAGATTCCTAAAAATGAACCAAACCAAGAAGCTTTATTCTCAATTCAGTACAAGATGTTTGCTGATGCATTGCAGACAAAGATGCATATGAATTATGACCTTAGGCCTAGACAAAAATAAACTATTTAAGACAGTCAACCTCAACCAAAGAATTCTAGTCTGAGTTAGCTCAAAGATACACCCAAATAAGTTCCAAAAATTCCTAGGGCTAATGAGGCTCTAGAACCTTTGAAAAGAGGAAAAGAAACTAAATAATTTGAGGAATCAGTTCCACCTTTTAAGATTGAATGTGAATTGTATAAAATTAATATCCTTGTGCCTTTGGTGGATTTGGCCAAGAACCCGTTGTATGATAAAAAAATTGAGAATTCATCCAAGGAAAAGGGAAAACCAACCCTCCTGATACCTTGAATGTGCAAGAAGAGTTCCCTACCATAGTCCCCCCCCACATAGATTAAAACAAAGAATTTGTTGCACCCTTCTATGTGTTAGGCCAGGATGGCAGAAAATATAACTCCACACTTGATTTGTTTTTCATTAGTATGATAAGTGCATATGTCATAAGTAAATGACGCTTGGTCTTCCCCAATGGGTGACCGTTCCTATCACCTACGAGGCTTCATATGTACATTACTGCTACAAATAATGTAACCCCAAAGGATTACATGTCCAACATCCCCCCCCTTAATCTGAAGGGGTGTCTGTGAGTCCAAGCATCATTCTGAACTTCTAAAATTTTTCTCTTCCAAGCGCTTTGGTGAAGATTTCCAAAATTTTCTCATCTATGGAACAAAATCTCAAGTGAATTATCTTGGCCTCTACATGATATTGAATTAGGTGATACTTTGTGTTGATGTGCTTTGTTCAATCATGGAATATAGGATCCTTGGCCAACTTGATTACAAAAGTATTCTCAACTAGAAGAGAAGTAGAATTCACTTGTTTCTCCTACAAATCTTCAAGAATTTTCCTAAGCCACATAATCTCCTTCGTCGCTTCTGCAACTGCCACATATTCTGCCTCTATTGTGGAATATGTTGGCACTGGTTGTTTGCATGATCTCTAAGAGACAACTTGTAACATCCCTAGGCCGAATCCAATTGTAAATGTAAATGCAAATGTACTTAAGCTGGTGAGCTGTTTGACATCATTTTGTATGCACCTTTCATGGCATAGTGCGCGCATGTACTGCGCAGTAAAATGATGAAGTGTGCACATTCCTGGATACCGCGTGCAACAACTTAAGTGCGCACGATTTTGAGGCTAACGAGCCTTTGTGTATATGCTATGTTTTATAGGTTGGTGAGCCAATTATTATAAGCTAGGATGCTTATGTTTTGATTAGGCCGGAGAGCCTAGATGTTAAAGGCCAATGCGCCTGTTTTTGTACATGTCTCATAATTAATATAAAATACATCGTTGTGCACAGACCGACCATGATAAAGAGTATG